>OY856409.1:792520113-792527613 GCA_963693085.1 Alisma plantago-aquatica
ACAAAACCTGGTGGTTGCTCCATGTACACCTCTTCTTGTAGATCTCCATGAAGAAAGGCGTTCTTGACATCCAGCTGGAAAAGAGGCCAATCAAAGGTAGTAGCTAGAGATATAAGGATCCGCACAGAATTGAGACGAGCAACTGGAGAAAAAGTCTCAAAGAAGTCCACTCCATATGTCTGTGTGTAGCCTTTTGCTACCAATCTGGCCTTCAACCGCTCAATCGATCCATCAGGGTTGTGTTTGACTGTAAAGACCCATCTACAGCCCACAACTTTCTTTCCCGCAGGTAAAGTAACAAGATCCCATGTGCCATTGTCAATCAGAGCAGAGATTTCCACCTGCATTGCCTGCTGCCACCCACTGTCCTTCCGAGCCTCTAAGTGGTTTCTTGGTATCTTAATGGAGTCCATCCCAACAGCAAATGCACGAGCCTGTGTAGATAAGTGCGACAAACAACATACATTTGATATGGGATGTCTAATAGTACATGAACGTATACCTTTCCGGACAGCAATAGGAAGATCAAGGTCAGAAGCCTCTGCAGGAATCTCTTGAGTAGAAGATGGCGAAGGAGGCTCATGGACTTGTGCCGCTACCTCATCTGGATCCTGTCTACCTCGCCTGTGATAAACCTGGTTATAGGGTTGAATGGTAGGTGGATCATGCGGTATGTCCTCAACAATGATAGGTGGCACTCCCTCACTTGGAATTGCGGGTGGCACTCCCTCACTCAATTGCTCCCCCTTGCTCATAGAATTTGCAAAATATGGACTGGTTTCATGAAAGGTGACATCCTTAGAAACAAACATACGACGCAAACTCGGGCAATAACACTTGTAACCTTTACTCGTACCAGAGTAACCAAGAAACAAGGTTTTCAAGGACCTAGGAGAGAGTTTGTCTTGTTTGGGATCAAAGTTATGAACGAAGGATGTACAACCAAAAACCCGAAGTGGAACATGAAACGGTTTATCCATAGGGCGTAAGACAGAGAAGGGAGTGCGTCCATGCAAAACAGAAGAGGGCTGCCGATTAATCAAAAAACAGGCAGTGAGAAGAGCTTCAGACCAGAAACGTTTAGGCACATTGGATTCAAACATGATAGACCTAGTGATATCCAAAAGATGGCGATTCTTTCTCTCAGCAACGCCATTCTGCATAGGAGTGTGAGGGCAAGAGGTGTGATGAATCATACCAACCGAACTGCAAAACTCATTCATCGCTTTCTGAACATACTCAAGGGCATTATCAGATTGAAAAATTTTGATATTGCAGTTAAATTGAACCTGAATTTGTTTATGAAAATGTTTGATAATGGAAAGCACAGATTCACGACTTTTTAAAAGATAAATCCATGTCATGCGAGAGTAATCGTCCACAAAGGAAATGAAATAGCTAAAACCATTATAACTCTGGTTTTTAACAGGACCCCATACATCACTATGGACTAACTCAAACGGATTAAAAGCCCGATTATTGACACGAACAGGATATGATAACCGATGATGTTTGCCCAACTGACATGACTGACACTCTAGAGAGGACACATGAGCTAGATCTGGTTCCAACTTCTTCAAGCTTTCTAAGGAAGGATGTCCATATCTGCAATGCCACAGCAAGGGGGAACCACTCAGCATGGCGGAGGAAACTGGAGCAGGAGGTGGATGGCGAGGTAGATAATCACCAGGAAAGAGGTAGAGATCACCTTTCCTAGGCCCCCCACCAATCATCTTCAAACTCTTGAGATCCTGTAAAACAAAGCAAGAGGGCCTGAATGTTACTGTGCATTTTACAGTGTCAATCAACTTGGCAACAGAAAGCAAATTGAATGGAAATTCAGGTACAAAATGAACAGATTTCAAATCAATATCTGGTGTAAGGGACACAGAACCACTAGCTACCACCTTCCTCACAGAACCATCTGCCAAAGTAACAGATGGGTGAGGAATATATGAGTCAAGTGTGCGGAGCAATCGCCTCATACCAGTCATGTGCTGGGAGGCACCAGAGTCAACCACCCAGGGAGTTGCGGATCCAGAAGTCATAAAAGATGTAGCCTGATTACCCGTTGTAGATGCAAGGTTTGCTGTAGAAGCAGATGAGGCGCCCATACTCCAATGTTGAGTTGCCTGAATAAACCTGTCTTACTCCTCCTGAGTAAGTGTGATGCCAGAGGAACTCGAGCTCGCAGTAGTAGAGTCTGAAGTAGCACAATTGGCAGCTCCAACAGGTGGGGCGGCAGGTCGCCCATGTTTCTTCTAGCATTTCTCGACAGTATGTCCAGGTTTGTCACAGAAAGTGCATCGAGGACGAGTCCCACGTCCTCTGCCCAAGCCAGGTCTGTCAGCTGGTGTAGGTGCAGGTCGTCCTCCGCGAACTGCTGCAGCAATGGAGGCATGAGAATCTCCAGAAGGAACAACAGGAGTAGGATCAACTGACTCAAAGGTGGACTGCTGAATCCTAGAGAAAGCTTCTGCAAGGCTCGGCAATTTATCGGACGCAAGTATCACACTTCTTGCTGAACCAAATGAGGAGCTAAGGCCAGATAGAAATTTAGCAGTGACAAGATCATCTCTATCTTTAATCTGCTCAGCAACTTTCACTGGATGATAGTAGCTCAACTCCTGGGAGATAGCTTGAATCACACCGAAATACTCTTCAAGTGATCTATCACCTTGTTTCTCTGCAAACAGACGATCATAGATCATAAACTAGCGAAGAGCATTCTTCTCTTGAGCATAGTGCTGCTTAACAGCATCCCAAATCTCCTTAGCAGTGGAGTAGAACATGAACCTAGAAGCAATAGAAGGTTCCATGCTACCCCAAAGCCAAGTCTTCACTAGGCTGTCAAGACGTTTCCACTCGGCATAGTCTTTGTCAGTGCTAGTGAGAGGTGCAGAATCAACAAACGTTGCCCGATCGCGCGATTCCAAGACAGTATGAACCGCATTCATCCATAGCAAAAAGTTCTTCCCATTGAGCTTGATAGGAATAGGCGAGACCTCATAATAGGTCTTGTTCTCCATGATGTAACTGGGATATGTGTGACGGAGTGATACACGTCACAAAGAAGGCTGAGTGGACGGACAGATACGCGTCCCGTGACGGAGAGATACACGTCACAACAGAAACTGGAAAGAGGATGTGTTACTGACGCATCGACAGCCTTCAAACGAGAGGTTCCTAATCACACATGAAGGAGATGTGATTAGGAAAGCACTGTGGAAGAGACGAGACCTCCGGGTAGGGCTTTAGAAGGCCGTTGGATCAACCGGAGATCCCCAAGCAGCAGGGTCGGCGTCCGAAAAAGGGACCGAAAGGTGCTGAAAAAGTTCCCGGAGACGTAGACGGAGCCTTTAGATCTTTGCGGCTGGACCTACGGCAGCATGAGATGGACTACCGAAGTCCAGCGGCGATGGACGGGTGGTGGGAACCCTCCCTTAGGCGGCTAGCAGCAGCGCCGCAGGGAGGCTCCTGTGCTCCTGCCGCGTGCCGGCGGCAAGGAGCAGCCGCTGCTGCGGGCGGCGGCGGCCGGCGGCTAGAAGGGACCGGCGGCGGCCGGCTAGGAGGGAGAAGAGAGGGGCGGGAGGGAGGGGCGGCGCTGGGCGGAGCGCTAACCTGCTCTTGATACCATGTAAGCGGAAGAGACGAATGGAGCGTTGTTGCACACTGGCAACGTATGAGACCCAATAGGGTTCTCCTCTCTATTTATAGTAAAGGGAAAATTACATATAGGTACAGCAGTAATATGAAATATGAAATAAACACAAAGTAAAGATATATTAACAACTACTATTGATTAGTTATGCATCAGTTCAACTCATTCCCACACTATCTTCTGGTCCGTTAAGCATCCCCCCTCCCACACTGCTCAGTCTTATCATATTACGAATTTGTGATTTCATTTATTGATTGCTTGCTTATGTTGCTGATCAGTAGAAGGCTGATTTGTTACTGATTCAATTTGCTAATTATATTTGCTGATGCTACTGATTATGTTACTGATTTCATTTGCTTATGTTACTGATTTGCTTATGTACGAATTCGTACTATAGTACTATTGTTTGTTTATGTTACTGATTTACTTTCTTATGTTACTGATTAGTTGTTAATACTTGTCTAAAATTATTTTACTGATTTTAGTAACTGGTTTGTAGATGGATGATGATGCACATCCACCTCCAGTTCCTGAAAACCCGCAAAATGTCACTCACAACATCAGGTCAAATGACCCAGGTTGGAAGTACTGCCAGATTCCCGACCCCTCTCGAAAAGACAAGTTGAGATTTACATTTTGTAAACACACCTCCACTGGTGGGATCTATAGGTTCAAGAAGCACCTTGCTTGTATAAGGGGGGATGTTGATGCATGTAAGAGCGTACCTCCGGAGGTCAAGAGGGAGATTATTGATTATCTAGACAAAACAACCGCATGGAAAGCTAAGAAAAAGCAAGAAATGGATGAAGCCAGGGATGAAGTGAACATTAGAGATCGTTCTGATGACGATGAGTTGGTAGTAGTAGCCGGTTCTAGGGCGAAAAAGCCCAAGGTGGTGGGTCAGATAGATATGTTTTACAAGAGGGATCCAGAAGATGTTGTTAAGGAGCGGAAATCGGCAAAGCAAGAAAGTATCAAAAATAAGCTGAAGAAGGAGGAGAGGAGGAAGACCTTGCAGTTCATTGCACGTTGGTTTTATCAAGCCGGTAACTCAATATGCTTCAACATCTTCATGTACATTCATTTAATGGTTCATTTTATTCATGTACATCATTTAAATGCTTCTATTTGTGAATGTTTTAGGTATACCAATGAACACCGCAAAGTTGACGAGTTTCAATGTCATGTTAGAGGAGGTGGGTCAATTCGTTCCTGGTCTGTAGGGTCCTTCAATGTATGAGCTTCGTGAGCCTCTTCTGAAAAATGAGGTGGCACTCACAAAAAGCGCATTGGAGACGCACAAGGATGAATGGAGGAGAAGTGGATGCACAATCATGACTGATGGATGGACCGATAGAAGAGGTAGAAGCATCATGAATTTGTGCATCAATTGCAGAAGGGGCACTAGCTTCTTGAGGGCCTTGGATGCATCTGTTGAGATCCATAATGCTAAATACATCTTCAAATTGGTGGATGGTTGCATCGAGGAGGTTGGAGAAGCCAATGTTGTGCAGGTTGTGACTAATAATGCACCTTGTAATATTGCAGCAGGGAGACTTTTGAAGGACAAGAGATTGGGGATCTTCTGGACACCGTGTGCAGCCCACTGTGTGGATCTTATGTTGGAGGGCATTGGTGAACTTCCTAGGATAAAGAATGTCATCCAAAAGTGTAGAAAGTTGACTATATTTATCTATAGTCATCATGGAACTCTTAATATGCTGAGAAAGTTCACAAAGGGTGACTTAGTTAGGCCTGGTGTCACCCGATTTGCCATTGCATTTTTGAGTTTACTAAGCTTGTTTGAGAAGAGAAATGATATGAGAACAATGTTTTGTTCAGCTGAGTGGGAACAATGTAGGTACTCCAACACGGGAGAGGGGGAACGCTATGCCATCATGGTAACAACATCATAGTTTTGGGCTGGAGTGGTGCTTGTTTTGAAGATTTTTAAGCCACTTGTGTATGTATTACGACTGGTTGATAGTGACTAGTGAGAAGAAACCAGCTATGGGATTTATCTATGCTGTTATGCTTAATGTCAAGAAGAACTTAGAAGTGAGTTTGACTGCTGAACCTTTGTTTCTGAAGAAAGTCCTGGACATTGTTGATGAAAAATGGGATAAGAGGCTACATCGACCCTTGCATGTGGCAGGTAAACTGTAAACAATAAAAAATAATTGTTAAATTTAGATTGTTGAGTTATATTTAGCTCTATGCCTTTTGCTAATATATATATATACATAGAGAGAGAGTCAGGCTAGAATACACTCGAGTGTATCCGGAGCGGAATACACTCAAGTAGTTTTTCATGATGCAATATTTTTTTTGAAAATCTAAACCGTTGATCTTCTTAAACATCTCGTGAACAACTCATACGCAAAATTTGAGCAAATTTGGATATGTATAGCTCATGTTATGAAGACCACAAAAATTATGCATTTCAAATTAATTTCGCGCGTCGATTTTGTTGCCCTTGGATGAGTGACTTACACTCATCCAAATGGGCTCAAAATTTGTATGTAGCCTAGTTATAGTATGACGGTGAAGATCAACGGTTTACATTTTGTAAAAAATAGTCTTGATATGCAAACACACTTGAGTGTATTCGTGCGATCCGTACACTCGAGTGTATTCTAGCCTGACTCTATATATATATATATATATATATATATATATTAATCTAGGTTACTATCTGAATCCCTATTACTATTGGTTTGATCTTGAGATAAACACAACAAGTGCCATCATGCAAGGACTCATGTTGTGCATAGACACTTTTTTCCCTGAAAGTGAAATCCAAGATAAAATTATCATGGAGGAGCTACCAGCCTATAGGGATGCTACAGAGGCCTTTGGGAAAGCAAGTGCCATCAGACAAAGATCAAGTTCTGATTTAGATCCTGGTAAATTATCACTTGTGTTAACTTCTATAGAATATGTTCTCTAACTTGTGGTTTCCTAGTAGTTTCTTACTTACATGAAACAGTGGAGTGGTGGACAAATCATGGATATGAAACTCCACATTTGCAAAGAATGGCCTTGAGGATCCTAAATTTGACATGCACATCTTCAGGGTGTGAAAGAAACTGGAGTACATTTGAGATGGTAACTAAAACATTACTAATCGCTTACTAATCCCTTGCTACTAAAATACTAACAATGATTTAATTCTATTTTCTGTTTTGGAATGTGCCTGACAGATACACACCAAGAAGAGGAATAGGCTTGATGTTCCACTCTATATCCTTCCATTTTTCCTATAACTCCTCCTCCCTCATCTTATTAAAAGGACTCCTGAGCTCTCTCCTGCCTTCTCTACAACTTACAACACTTGTTATCTTTCTTAATCATTACCCCAAAACGAATTTCTATATGACCGCAGATCCATCTTCTCTCCGCACTGTATCTCGATGTAATTGCTATTATCACCAATCCTCTCTCAGGGACTCTCATAATTTTTAATGTTTTTCTTTTTAAAAAAAGGGACAAAATCAGTTTTTCCCAAGCATCAACAAACCGTTTCGAGTATTAAAAGACAAGGCATAATTTTATAAATAGTTTTAAATAATGAAACAATTTTAATTGTTATAATTTTTTTTTAAGTTGTGATGCATTTAACTCTTTCTTCTCTTCTTGGATTACGTCAATCATGATCCATTTTTTAACTATGTCGTGATGTTAAATCTCTCTTCCCTTCTTGTTTTACGTATTAACTGATTGTATAACAATTTTTTTGGTGCAACTACATGAACTCTCACTACTCTATCTAAAAATTTCCACACAAAAAAAATCATATAATGTCTCTTTTGAATTACATTTTTTCTCTCTTGCTCATC
>OY856409.1:792532613-792912613 GCA_963693085.1 Alisma plantago-aquatica
AAGAAAAAAAATTAACAAAAATCAAGCATGTCTTTGACACAAGGCCATGTCACTGAGTCGGCACAGCAACAAGCCAGGTCATCGGGTCAACTCTAGTTCTTGGACAAAAAATGGGTTTAGCACTATCCGGCCCACTACACTTGTCAGGTGGGGGATCAACTAGTTCAACTGGCCAGGTCAAGTCAGGTTTCAAAACCCTAATTAATGTCAACTTGACCGAAATCACACCTAATTCAATAAATTCACCACTTGAACAAAGCCCTATACAGTGTCAACCAAAGTCCTCATGCTTGGTTTGAAAATTTTGAGTTTTGAAACCAACTAGACCTGGACAATTGAACTGATTGACCCACCACTTGGAAGGTCTAGCGGGTTGGGAGGGGCTGAAACCCATTTTTGGCCAAGACCCGAAGTTGACCCAACGACCCGACTATTCCATCCGCGGACCAACGTGCTTTATCCTTGGGATATATATTAGGTGTGAGCATGGTTGTGGGCATTTGTTATCTCTAAACACAAACGCACTCCTATTGGTTCCTATAGTTCTCAAGGTCTACATGTTGGCCCAATAGCTATCACTAATTTAAATGATGACATGTAGTTCATCTTATGTATCTAACTTGTTGATCCAACATAGCGTTCTCATAGTGGTTGTTCGACTAGCTATTCGAACCGCATATGGCTTGTCATCCAATATGTGGTTCTAGCTCCATATGTGGCCATATGCAGTTGCTTTTCATACAAAGGCTATATATATATATATATATATATATATATATATATGGATATGTGTGTATATATGTGTATTCTTTATTAATTAAATATGCATGTATGTTTACTTATATATACATATATAATGATAGCATGCATGTATATTTATATGTTTACATATTAACATATATACTTGTAATATTTTACATTTTCAATGTACAATTTTTACATTTATATATAATTTATCTATTAAAGAAATCCAAAACAGCATATGTGCCTGCATTCTGCATATACTCTATGTTGTACAATGGTCGAACGTTGTCGTCATACCTCTTTCCAAATATTAATCTAGCATTTAGGAAAATTACAAAAAGAATCTACGAAGATGTATAGTATGTTTGCCACAAGATCAAAGTATTAAACCTATTTTTAGAACCCTTGTGTACAAACTTATATTTTAAGGATCAATAACCATCCTAGTCAAAAGTATAAGAAGCGAGTCAACGTACCGTTCGGCCGGGGTTTGACAATTATAAACTGTGCATGGACTTCCTTAATCATAGTACAACTCAACCCGCCAGGGCCGCCACCATTTTAATCATCTCCTCCCGCCAATCATTTGTCAAGAATTCTAGTTTCTTCTCCTTTCCGAGAAGAGCTTTGTGGACTCCTTACGTGAGGCAAGATTCGCACTTGACTTGCCGGAGAGAGAAGATCTTCAAGCGATCGAACTTCTCAATTATGTACTTTGACGTCATGATAGATATCCGGAGGTAGAACCCGCTCTAATACCGTTTGTTGTGATATGGTGGCGATGGGAGACCCGAACAATAAGGCCCAACGAGCTTGTTGCGGAGATGCAAAAGTGTGAGATCGAGCAATCTAAACCGAATATGTATCAATGACAGAGTAAGCAAGCACCCACAAAGACAAGATTTATAGTGGTTTAACAAATTCCCGATGTGGGAGCCTACATCCATTGGCGGAGATGATATTATTAATGGAAGTATTACAGAAGAGAGAAGAACCCAATCCCCTTTTACACCTGAAAGCCAACTATGGAAGAAGATGGTTTCTTAGAGAGGATCTCTAGGAGGCTTGAAACCCTAGGAGAAGCCCTAGATTCGTCCTTGGTTTAGGTCTTCAAAAGAACACGTCCCTTGATGTCTTATTATTGCTCTTTATGCTTGAAACGAGTTGGGGGTCTATTTATAAGAATAGGACCCATATCCAAAATCCCAAAGTCATACGGTTGTTTTTCGGCCACGTTTACGGTCCGAATGGACTGTATACGGTTAGTAACACAGACTGTATTTTCATTTCAGCAACGTTTATGGTCCAATGCTAGGTCGTATATGGTCTAGCTGGACCGTTAATATAAAATTACAAATACAATCCAGGCAGACCATATATGGTCTGATGTATGACCATAAATGCACCTATAGGTGCTCAAAATGCATTCTGACGGCGTCAAGGCTAGGTGTAGACATTCGATTTATCAAGAAAGTTTCTAGAGAGTTTAGACACTCTCTCAACATGGTCCAAGGGTATTGGTTGCCATCAGGTGTCTGCATAAATACTTGGCAACAAAAAAATTAAATAGTTGGAAGGACAAGATTGGTTGCTAAGACCTATACTCAAGAGCACGGAGTTGACTTCTCTAAGACCTTCTCTCAAGTGGTGCTGCTTTAATATGTTTGCATTCTCATTTTTTTTTTCTTTTTATTCGTGTCGGCCATTATGTCAATTTGATTTTAACAATGCCTTATCGTGTGGGAACTTATAGGAGACTACTGCAACAACCACCATAAGTGTTCTAAAAAGGTTGCAAAATAAAAAGGGTCATTTACAGTCTCCTGGCAGCATTTGGGACAGCAGGATGAGATAGAAGGTACAAGGAACCATATCACACGTCGTGTCATGTTATGTCATGTGATACTACCACGCGTCCTATCAAACTCAAGGCAGTGGCAACAAACACTAGCACGAGAAACCAAATCACACGTAGTGTCATTGGTGGGCTGGCAGAACAAATGAAATTGATTATAGCGAGATCACAAAACAACAGAGGCCACTATAACCCATCTAAATAGTAGAAATGAAAGGATAGGTTGATGTCCATGATTGGCCAAGACAAAGGAGTCATGCGGCTTTTAGGAAGACCATAGGCCTCAGAGAAGGAAGGAGACTTTGTATTGAAGGAAGGGGAGAAGATAGGGGGGAGGGGCCGTCAGTGGTGGTAGCAAGGAGGAGAGCAGGAGGAAAAGAGGATTGGTAACAATGAGAGAGGAGAGTGAGAGGAGGACAAAGGCAAAGGGAAGAAAGAACCTTCTTTAGGGTTCCTGCTCCCGTAACATGGGTGTGAAAAGAAATTTGTGTACTACTACATAAAAAGGAGTGTGCGCTATTTTATATGAAGAGGGTAAATTGGTCAAACCCAGTAACAAAAGATGGGACTATACGAACTAAGAAACAAAACAGAAAAACAACCAAGTATAAGCCAACTAAGACTAAGTGCATCTACATACATACATTGGATCTTCTTGAAGAAACAGGAGTGTTGGGCTGCAACCAACGAGCTCCCCTATGGAACGAGTTTATAATTCGTGGGATGGTATTTTTTATGAGTCTTTACAGCAAAAAAAGAGTACAAAAGCTAAGGTGGGAAATTGCTTCATCTTTATTATCAGACCAGATATTTCCGTTAATGTGGGTCTTGTGAGCCAGTTCATGGATCAACCCAATCGGAACCAATTAGACATTGCTATTCAGGCCTTTCATACTATAAGAAATCTCTCTGAAAAGGCTTGTTCTGCAGGGGAAATGAAAATCTTGATCTGGTTATCATGGTGATGTTGATTATGCAGGAAATTGTTTGGACAGGAGGTCCACTTTAGATTATTATACTCTTCGAGGTGAATATATAATTATCCTTACGGAGAAAGCAAATTATTGTGCTAGAACTAGTGCATGACATGAGCATGGATCCACATTCCCATTAAAATTTGCATGGTCAGGGTAAAACCCGTAAAAGGTCAACATCTTGAGTTTAAGAATCACATAGATACTGTCATAACTATGCACAGTGACAAATCAAGCTGCTTCATTATTACTAGCAACCCAATGTTTCATGAGAGAACAAAGCATATTGAAGTAAACTACCTTTCTGTGCAAGATGCAATAATGTACAAGTAAAGCTGCATATTATTAATGAGAATTTAGGACCACAACAGATTTTTTTCTAGGAAGGAGTTCTAGATCCGAGACAAGTTGATCGCACATGATATGTGTGCTCCAAATTTAGGGGAAATGCTGACAGTTACTGTATTTTATTGTTGTATTTGTTGGTTATTTTTATTCCCTTCCTTTGACTCCTTGTTGATACAGTTGTTGTGCTTCACTGTGGTATATAAATAGTGTGCTACTTCATACAATAAATTTATTTTACACAGATCGCAGTTCTCATATTTAATTTGCCATGTGGTACTTTTTCTGAACTAAAGATGTCATCTTGTGGTGGTTATATCCTTTTACCTGTATCTTGTAGTGGCTGTTGTGATCGGCCACACAGTAAGGAAGCAAAGGCAAGGGGCTACAGAACTTGAATTTGCTTCGAAGCACTATCAACCTGGTCCGAGCTGTAGTCCTAAGGAATATAAAACCAGTTCCAAAATAATAATGTTTTCATTTCTCAAATGGAGAAAGAGCTCTCCATAGAGAAAGGGTTTGGTACTAGGGAACTAGAACAATGAGAACAAAAAATGTAATACTCCAAACAAGCTAGAGCATATATACCTACTAGGATGCACACATATTTTCCGTGGTCCTCTTGGCCATAGGCCCACATAGAGCTATATAGTTCTGTGTGTCCTAGAATTATCCAACACTGTCAAGTTGGCCAAGATAACCCCACTTCCTGCATGGCATGCCTCTTCCTCAAACTAACAATCTCACCCTTTGTGCCCTAATTCAAACAAGTATTTATGAACCTTCTACTGGTCTTATACTTGGGTTTTATAGATGTTGGTGTCAATTGCTGTTCTACATGGCAACCGGCAATACTATGGACAGAAAATTTGTTCCTTTTTCAAACAGTGTTGCTCCTTTCCCTCCTTTTGTAGCAAGTCATCCAAATGGCAGTTGTTCTTCTCTTGTATTACACACAAACCTACTACAATAATTTAGTCTAATGGGTAGTAGTAGTAGTTCACGCCTCCTAATCATTTATGGCTTGAGTTCCTTGAGAGCAAATGATGAAGAAGCTTTTTAGGTTCATGAAATTTACTTTATACATGGCGCGGACAAGCATATGCTCAGGGCCCCATAAGGTTACAGTCTCTTGGTACTCGAGACAATTCCCCTCTTCTTTATTATTTTTTCCCCTTTTCTTTATTATTGTACTATTAGTAAGATCAAGACAACAAATTTAACCATAGGAATATGGACTACCCCCAATGTTGTCAGAATAGACTGCCTAAGCATGAGCCAACTAGACTGGTGACTAACCATAGCAAAATGGACGAAATCAGCCTATTTCTAGCAAGTTTCTACCATACTTTCAAGGTGCCCAACCGACTAGTAGACTCCTACTGAGCCTAGGTGGGAAAAAAAAGGATTTTAGATGGGAGATGCAGAAGTACTTTGTCACGGTTTCCTGGTTATATAAGGCAATATATATCCCAATGAACGTAAAATTTTGTAATAACGAATACTAGTGTATAGCACACACCGGTATTGCATCAAAAATGCACCGATTGCATATTTGCTAAAAATGGGCATTGCTGCTTTTTTTTCACTCAAGCCGCTTCCATAAGATGGCACACCTCCGGTTGTTTCCGTGAACAAACATGGCAGACCTACTGTTTAACAAAATTCATGACCTAACGGCAAACATCAGCAAGCAAAAAAGTGGCAGCAGTCACGTTACCTGCCCCTTTGGAAATTCCTGCAAGGTTCTTTCTTCCAACTCATTGGACTTGGAACTCTTTCTGGGTATCTATTTCACCGCAAAGACTACGAGTAGTACCGGCGGCCTTCCTTGTCCTACTCAGTGGTTCTTCCGGAGTGCAGCGATTTAGCGTGAAGATTGCAGCGGTCCGGAAATCGCTGGAGGTATCACCTTCGATTATGCACGAATTAAGTTTGTATTGCAATGAAGGTGAAGGAAAGCGGGAAGGAAAAGGATGAGTTTGTATTGCAATGGAGAAGTATCAATCGACGTGACCTTGCTGGTCTTGGGGTTGGGGCGGCTTTGTTACTAGTAGCCTTCGTAACCTGGTTCAACTCAAACCGGCTGTCTTAATAGTTTGCTTGGTTTGGTCGGAGGCGGGGAATGGTATGATAGGAGGGGAGGAGACAGCCTTGGCAGACTCCCGTGGGGCAAAATTTTGTCGACTTCTGCCGATCCTTGAGTGATCTCAAAATGAAAATGCTACAAATAGGATAATGGGTGCAAATAGCTGTGGGCAGACAATTATAGAAATAAATTTAATTTATATACACGAATTAAATGTCAGCATACGTATACAGTACTCTGTTTTAATTATCTCTAATTACTTTTTGTGTATTATGAGTTTAACCACTTCTCTGTTCTTTAAGAAAATCTACTTTTATATATATTTATTAGTAAGTACCCAAAATACCGATCAAAATATTTTATATAATTATAAAAATACTAATCGTTATATCAAAAGCAACATAAAGAAAACAGTAGTACCACATATATTTGAACATTTCGATTCACAAATGGATCACTATTACTAACCCACTATATAATATCACCACTACAAATTTAGACTATAATAATGATACAAAAATTTTATAGTCTTTATTTTAAAATTATACTATATACTACATGCATGTAAGTCATACTACTACGTATACAGCAAAATATTTGTCTGAAATTACATAAAATTACATCTTTATAGAAAAAAAATACATCAAAAGCATGCTATGTCATACAAATAAGAAAAACATATTTGAAATGTATGCACTACATATATAAAGTAAAAAAGTCACTCAACCACACATCTCTTTGCCGCTTATACATCATCCCCCACAAAGTAACAACAATATTAACACCCTGACCTACTGTTTAAAAAATATGTATAAAGTAAAAAAGTCACTCAACCACACATCTCTTTGCCGCTTATACATCATCCCCCACAAAGTAACAACAATATTAACACCCTGACCTACTGTTTAAAAAATATGTATAAAGTAAAAAAGTCACTCAACCACACATCTCTTTGCCGCTTATACATCATCCCCCACAAAGTAACAACAATATTAACACCCTGACCTACTGTTTAAAAAATATGTACCACCTTTCGATAGCTTTTACCGGTAAAACCGTGAATTTTGATAAAGTTGGCACCCTTATAAAGTAAATCCATTTATATACAAAGTATCCCCAAGTTACATATATATACCTAATTATATTCACAAAGTATATGGATGATGTTTTTTTACTTGTCCGCAATGCCCATGCGAGCTAGGAAAAAATACTCTACATGCATAGGTGGGCAGCCATGTAGTGTCGCATGCATGGTCTGGGTGGTTTCAAAAGTTCGGGTTGCATGAGAAATATGAATAGGTAATTACTATCCTATGCGTAGCAATTCCCACGTTTAAAAAATGTATTATCTCTCCTCCAATGTTTTTTATATTTATCCAAAACGCTCTAGAAGGATTTTATTTTCAAGTTATACCATGTTTAACTAATAATTCTCATATTATCCTCTTCGTGTACAATAATGTTCTTTTAGTTAATTTTCTCCTCTCAAATACCTCCTCTTACGGTGGCAAGATATAACATTTATTCGCTTATATTTTTTCTTGCTCTTATCAAGTTCTTTGAAAATATAAAAAATTGGATTTGGTCGCAAGTTTCTCATAAGAAGACATTGGTTCTTGTTGAGTATTTTGTTGCAAAGACGGGTCTAAGTTCATTTACAATTAGACTCTTACCGCAACTTTAAAGTGACATTGATAATAAAATGTATCATGTTATTTGATATATGTACATTCGAATAATAAATTTTATCTTGGTTTATAAGTCTAAGTGGTGGTTTGAAAGGTTCTCAAGAAGGTGCTTCAGACTAACGATAACATCCAGAGATGTCGAATATTGTTAGCCTCGGTTTGCAATTGTTGTTCTAGTCTGGGCGAGGAGACCTTTGTTGACTCAAGGTCAATTAGGTCAATGTTGACTCACGTGTAAATTGACTAAACCCGTGTTTTGATGATGACTAACCATTCCACATATTTGTGTCTAATGTCTCTACTTGAGTGATTTCAGATTAGGTATAGACACACTCCAAATGCCCTAACTTGCGCATATCAAATTGGAGAAAAGACAAGTCAAAGTCAATACAAGTGCACGTTTTTGTAATATGATGTAAATTCATTAGAATCATGTTGTAAATCACTTGTAATGATTGTATGACTTATAATTAAGCTTAGAAAAAATCAAGAGCACTTAGATTGAATGTTTAAGCACTCAAAAGCCATTTTCCAAAATTCACATCAGGTTGTTCATCGGTCGAGTTTTGTGAGTTGCAAACTCGACCGATCCTGATTGGATCTTGAAAATGACTTATGATCGGTCGAGTTTACACTTCACAGAAATCGGCCGATGGAGTACCTGACCAATTCGATTTTCATTGGTTGGTCGAGTTTCCCCAGGACAAACTTGATCGATGGTCTGAATATCGGCTTTGTCTTTTACTCTATCGGTCGAGTTACCCTTATAGAAACTCGACCGATTACACTGTACGGAAAAGTGCTTCTAGCCATTGTGGAGTTGCAACAAGTAAAAATATATCTGTTGCAAGCCACAAAACGGCTAGTTTTCATTCTCAAGTGTTCCCAAAGGCTAAGAGGCATCTCCAGCTATAAATAGGACCCCCTGGGATTCATTCCAAGGTTGAGCATTCAATGCAAAACTCTACGTGAGGTTCATATTCTATATTTGAGTGCTTCCTACAACCTCCTCTCTCTCTCTAAGCTTAATCACTTGTTACATTCGTTAGAGTGAGTAGGAAATCTATAAGAGAGCTAGTCCTATATGTATATCTTATGAGGCTCTCACTTCCACCACCTCCCTTTCTCTCAATTCAATCATGAAGATGAAGGTTCTCTCTCGGCTAAGAGAGGTGAAGAAGAATAAGGGAAGGCGTCCCTTGGTGAAGATCAAGGCTGAAGACTTGGAGCAAGAGTGGGTAAGCCCTTGGTGAAGGCAGAAGACTTCTTTCTCAAGTGGGTAAATCCTTGGTGGAAGCTTCTCCGAGTGAAGGTGAAGTCAAAGGTAAAAGATCCAAGAAGAGTGGGTAATCCCTACAAGGCTGAAGACTTGTGTAAGAGTAGGTAAGTCCTTGGAAGAAGGCGGAAGACTCCTTGCAAAGTGGGTAAGTCCTTGATAAAGTTGAAGACTTTTTGTATTGGATAGGTAACTCCTTTGGTGGTCATGCATTGTATCTCTTATAATGAATATAATGAAGGTGCAAGGTTAAGAAATCCTAGAGGTTGACCTCTCTAGGTAGTGGACTGACTCACTTCTAGTTTGAAGTGTGGAACCACCACTACTACAGAACAGGGCTTTAGCGACGGTTGTTTATGCCCTTTTAACGACGGTTCTCAAGTGACGCCTATGTGGGCGCCGCTAAAGGTCGAACTCTTCAGTGTCGGTTTATAACCGACGCCAAAAAGCTTCTCGCCACCGAAAACGCGCCAGTATGGCACCTATCAGCGTCGGTTATGTATAGTACGCCGACGCCAAAAGGGTTCACGCCACAAAAAGGGCGCCATCTAGGACACGTTCTGCATCGGTTTACAACTAAAAAACCGACGCCATATTTCAAGACGCCACGGCCGTGCTTCCCTGCACGACCGTGTTTAGTACTATAGGCGTCGGTTTTATACTAATAACCGACACCATTTATCGCCACGACCATGCTTTTCTGCACGGTCGGGTTGTTTGTCATATTAGGCGGCGGTTTTATCCAATAACTGACGTTGTAAGTCTTTGATGACGGTGTTCTATAAATAACTGACGTCTATATTTTATTTATTTTTTTCTTATCAGTTTGCAGGCCTGCTGTGGCTGGTCAGCAGGATGAGAACATGCAGTTCAGTTTTCTGAACTACAGGTTTACGACATCCATTGATATCAGCCTACAAACATGCCACAAACCTGCAAAATCAACAAATATACTTTTCACACAAGTAGATAAATTCAGACATCAATTCAATTCTCACATTCACACATGTAGAAACATTCAAATACATGTAGAAACATTCAGACATGTATAAACATTCAGAAATATTCATTTACAAAATATCATTCAACATCGCTATCAGCATCCCAATTATATCTTACAATCGCCACTGCTTGTATGGCTCTTGCCCATTCTTCTCTTACTTCATTTAATACTTCCATCGTATATAGAGCATGTACATCTTTTAAGCGTTTACCTATAGTGTGGTCAGTTTTAAATACCTGCAAAGAGAATGATATATATATAAGTAATAATACCAAAATAAGATTGATATATTTCATACTAACTAATGAGACTATATATAATACCTCATGTATGGTATTGATGTCTAATGTGGCATACTGGATAATCATCTGCATAAATCGCATCACATAGTATGTGCATGCCCAGCCATTGTCTTGTGTAGCGCACTATAAATTGAAACATATAAAATATTAAAAAATACAACTAAGCACAGTTCACATAAATAATATATACATTGGAGTCGGGAACTTACTTTTATGTTCTCCCAAATTATTGGCTGGTTCTTTTTTCTTGGGACCTTTCCTCCAGCATTTTTGAATGCATCTAAACCCCTACATGTTAATGTAACACAGTAAATTGCATAATTAAATAGTAATGTAATAACATATGTTAACGGATATAAAAAATGAAATATTTCTCACCAGAATAATGGCAATCTCATTACGTGTCCAATTTTAGTATTCAATGTACTCCCCGCAGGATCTAGATAATAAATAGTGAACGTCTCAGGGATAATAACTAGTAACTCCCAATGCCTACCGCTAGAGGTAAAAAAGTTAAAAATTAATAACTCAAAATCTACAATAAAAATGTAATTTTCTTAAGTCCAAATTATAAGTAAAGTAAACTTACTTGACATTGAATGGAGCTATTATTATCGTCTTATTTTGCTGACCGAAAACTGTAAAAGTATCTATACAGTATTGTTGAACACTATCGGGGTCTTTAGCTACCATACTAATCAATGATGGAATCAAAAATCCCACATGGTCAAATGCAAATTGTTTACATTGATTTTTGACTAAGTAGTTGCAAAACATGTATTACGTATGCATTAATATATAAGAAACCAGATCACCGGATCTTATACAAGGTATATGGATGTATAAACAAGATCTCACCTTATCCATGTCTCTATCATTGATGTATTTAGCCAATCATATAGAAACAGCTCAATAATATCTTGTATAAATAAAGAGCTTTTGTATGATTGACCTGCATAATTTGCTTCTAAAGAAACAATTATAGGGCAATGTATATTATGTGCCCGTAGCCAACATGCCATTCCCCTACAAGCAGGACCTAATGGGAATTTTAGGTCAGTTGGAACCCAACTTGGTAATGTAAGAAGTGGAGGTGGAGGCCTAGATGCTCCGGGTGTCTTCTTTTTAACCTGTATATATAATTTCAGATCAATTGACCTCATATATACACATTAACAATCTAAAGTAATGTAAATTTATTTTACAAGTTCAGTAGTATAGATGACATCTGCTTTAGGCCACAATATCACCCCGCCTTCTGCCTCAGCAAGTGTATCAATATCCAGGTGGGCATATGGCAATGTAGCTTCCTTCCAATCAGGGAATACACATATCGGGATCACACGAACATAGCCCTGTGTCATTTGAGTCCCGTGAAACGTTACCCCAGGAAGGGACGGGTAAGCCTGCGCCTCTGCAACAACATAGTCTTGCATTCTTAAGCGGCATGGCTTCAACGCCTACAAATTTACGTAAAGAATGTTATACATATATACATATCATATTGAAAACATATCATCTTGAAAAGACTAGCTACAATGTCATAAACAATACTTACAGCAGACGTGTTAGGCGGCGGTGGGTCTACAGGATTACTCTCAGTCTGTGCATCAGGAGAAGAGTGGGTCGCCATAGGCTGATTGGAAGCCTGAGATGCCTGCCACCGCAACATTTCTTCCCTGACCTTCTTAGCAACTATATCCTTGACTCTTTTATTCTCCTATATATGGATAAAAGAAACATTAGCTTCTTATTATCGAATTCCCTTTTGCGGTAACATTCTAAAAAAAGAATAGTTTACCTCTTCTTATGAAAGTCCCGCTCTGGGTTTGCGCTGGGATGGCCCAAAGAATGCTTTGATGCCCACACCAGCGCTTGCACCCCTAACACGTCCAGGATGCTCTGGGTTACTCAGAGTAACTATCAATTCATCCCTTGTGCCCTGAGGGATGAATGTGCCTTGTTTCCTCTGCTCGTGCAGCTCCCGCTAATCACCATCAACAGAAATTGGTAAGTTAACACCACAAATAATCAATATTCAAACGGTTGTTCTAAGAGTTATATTTTACCATTTTCGCAGCCGCCTTAGTAGTTACGGGCTTCGTTGACGCGTTTCCTTGTTCTGGGTTTGGGGAGGAAAATTTTTGTTTCCGCTGCCTTATCTGCCTCCCCTAAAAACCCAACAGTGGTATCAGAGTCACGTCAGCTGCTCTATACTTTAGGATTATCGATATGATCGATTTTGGTTTATCACCTTTGTTTATTGCATACGATGCGAATAAAATTGGCTTTATGCATGTCCAATCCTAAATCCACAAATCCCAAATTACATATATGATATGTATTATTAATGCACTCAATACGCGTCGCCCTTAAACGAGTTTTGTGGTGGATGTATAGCGTGGTTATGGCCAATAAACCCTATCTGTGTATGGTTGTTGTGGTTGCTTGCATCTCGGTCTGCGCACCGATCTTCCTTCTCCTATTCCTGATGTAACTCGAAATAATTCGAGATTTCTTTCCTACCTTTGCTCCCCTCAAATGTAGCTCGAGGTTTCTCTTTTTACAATGTAAAATAGGATATAATTTTATTTCATGTTATGTCGAAGAACGGCGGACATCCTGACGACAGCTGAGACGATCGGTTCAAGGAGTGAACCGATCGACTGACGTTCCAGACGATCAGTTCAAGGAGTGAGCTGATCAGTTGATGACCGGTTTGAGGAGTGAGACGAGCGGGTGGCGGCCATGATGAGATGCACGACGATCAGGTGAACTAATCGGTTGGAGGAGCCAACCGATCGGTTCGTAGCACCCAGCCGACCAGTCTGATGGCGAGCCGATCATTCATGTGATGAGTTGATCAAACCCAGAAAGGCAAAGCACAGAGTTCATCTTGTACATGTTGCATGTGATGTAGACCTAGATGACCGTGATTCCTCTTGGCTTGAGGAATCACATTAGGATGGCCATAATCATCGCTTTTATCATTTTGCATGTTTTCTGTGGGATATAGCATGTATATGATACGTACTATGTATTGTGGTGATTGGATATGTATATGTATATAAAACCAAATCCCTCATTAAATGTTAAGTTTTAGATGCCTTCCAAATGCGACACACGTGAAAAGCTTGATCGACCAAGTGTGCACCGTCTATCTCGTGGAAGCGTGAAGGATGAATGTGTGGGTCTGCCCTAGTAGGGTGCATATTCATCGTGTTTGCTTTGGGTCAGAATTAACAAGGTGACCTAGATAGGATCTAGCACCTTGAGGCATGGAGATGATCATGGCAAGGAGTTGCATATGACATCTTATCAAGAGTTGCATATGATGCAATTGGCAAGAGTTGCCTACCTGAGAGATCTAAGTTGTGGGTGACAACCCTAGCTGGTCCATGACTTAGAGGATTTCAGGATCTTGCCCACTAGAAGGTTGTACGCTGCAATCTTCTGAATTGATGGTGAGGGCTATCAATTTGAACTAAAATAGTGGGAGCGATAATTAATTAAAGGCCTAATTTTATCGTCAACTTTTCAAATCAATCAAACAAGTTAAAAAGAGTTCTGGACTAAAATTGCATATATTTCCTTTTGTTAAAATAAATGGTTAATCAACAAATCACTTTATTTGCGATCAGTCTTTGAGACCAACAAATTAAATGGGAATAATTCCACGACTGGTTAGGATGATGAGAAGTGTTCTCAAAGAGTGAAAGCTACAAGTCCTAGTTATACCAGAACCAGATGAACTCAATCCCACCACATCAATGGCTGAAAGTATGCTTATGGAAGCATACTGAGGATGACATTGATGAGGAGTGCTTGATGTTGTGTTCTATGAACTATGAGTTGCAGAGACAACATGAGACATATGATGTCTCAAGGACACTGTCCTAGTATGTCATGACAGGAGATCCAGTAAGGTATTCACACACTCAATATGATTGGGTATGTGGAAAACCTAACTAAGTAGGATTCCCTCTGAGCCAAGAGTTGGCTATTGGTATGATACTGCAAATGTTGCGAGAATCATACAATTCATGATAAGCTACAACATGAACAACTTTGACAAGCGTTGACAGAGTTGTTGGACATGTTGAGGATAGTAGAGGCAAAGATGAAGAAAGACAAACCATAATCTTTGATGTGATCAAAGAAAAGGTAATTCTTAAGGGCAAGGAAGTGTTCTGATGCTAGCCAGCAATCCAAGCTGTCTTCAGCCTCAAGGCACATGGGGAAAGGGTGTATGAGGGAATTGCCCTCTATATCTGGAAGAACAAAAGAAGATGAAGGAGGGGATGGAGATCTCCACCTAAGATATAATGAAATGAACCGCTTCTTTATATGAGGTATATGATACCAAGATATGGATCTATCATATATGATATGCAAGATCCGCAAAAAAGTGATGGCCTTTGTGAAAGGACCAAGAAATAAGTACCCATCATTGGAGCAAGTGTTGCTGCCATAGATAGGAGCATCTTTCAGTTTATTTCAGCCTAAAGGGCACGAAATAGAGTTGAGAACTGCTATTTCATAAATTTCCAATAGATAGAAACACTTTATTTTTGCACATTGTATGACAATGATGGCAATCAATAAAGAGATGTTTTAATTTCTAAAGATATGATCTTTGTGGCAATGCCTTGTTTATCTTGTGGTATTTGATATGCATAAGATAAAATGATACTTGAAAGTTATAGATAACTCAAACAATCAAATTAGCATAAATCATGAGAAATTCATATCTAGTTTCCATATGATGGATAAATCTAGACTCTTTTGGTTAGAGAACCAGTAAGAGACATGAATATCTTGAACATGATTAATCAATCTTCACTAATGGTAGTGGGAGAATGATTATCCTATTAGGTATAATACATGTGATGTATTTACATACCTATTGGAACAAATGTTAATACTTCAAATGGTGTTTAGAGAAATACCAATATGAATATCTTGAAGTGTTCAAGATTATCATAGATGAAGTGAAAATTTGGTAAAGTGTTAATTCTTGATGAGAATCAATGAATGAAATACTTGGACCAAATGTTTGAGATCCTTATGAGTGATTATGATAGTGTATCATAGTGAACTCATGATTAAGGCATGGTGATGTCTAAATAAAAAAGGAATCATACTCTAAGGAGTTAGAGAATGATTATCAAATAATTGAATTCTTCTTAATAAAAGAATACCCCACACTAATAAAGGACATTAAGACTCTCAAGGAGTTGTAAGTTCTTATATCCTTGACAGATACACCTCATTTATCTATGTGATGAGTTGTTCATGAGATGAGTCAACTATCTAGATGAATATGAGGAACCGAATTTTGAGTTATGGTTTATGATCATTACATCCTAAATGACATCCATGTGAACCATAAGGTATGACCTTGATGGTAGCACCCATTGGATGAAATCCATAAGTGCAAATGAGTCTTAAGTGTTAAGACACATGGATAACATTTTGAGGAGGATGATGCTTGTTGATTGCAACTTGATGACTAAGACATTTGGCATATGGATACTAAAACTGCATTCCTATGAGGAATAAAATAAGGATGTGTACGTGACACAACCTAAAAGGTTTATGAATCCACTAATGCAAATGAAGTCTATAAGTTACAATGGACTAATCAATGTGATTGATTGGGTACAAGCAACTCAGAATTGGATCTTTACTTTGATGATATAGTAAAAGGGTTTGACTGATATGTCAAAGATAAAGAAGGGATTTGTGATTTAGTGGGAGCGTGTTCACATTCCACATATTGATGTGAAATGGAAATGTTCTAGAATGGAAATCCAAAAGTGGAAATTATCTTTAAGGAAGATAGAGATGTTTCCTATGAGATAGGAATAGAGATCTATAGAGATAGTTCTCGAAAAATCTCTTGACCTGAAAAGAGAGAGCATACATTGGCAATCTGTACTGAAGTGTTCAGTATGTACAGATTCAGTGGGAGAAAACTTGTCCATGCTACATGGAGTTAGTATCCCAAGGCCAAGTGTCCAATTCTTATGAATAATGGGAACACTAAGAATAGATATGGATCTATCATGTATGTAATCATCCCATTATCTTGCATGTATCGACATGGCAAGAACAAAATGCATTCATCATCTTGTATGTAGGACATGGCAATATGATGTGCTCATCCTGATAACTCGTATGTGAGACATGACGAGTGGATGTCTGTCTGCTTCCAATAAGGGTTACTGAAATACCATGAGAACTTGAAAAGTACTTGAGAAGTACTAGTTCTATGGAGATAAGGAAGAGTTCCAATGATGCGAACTTCCGAAAGGACAGAAAATTAATCGCAATATATATATATATATATGATATATAAAAGTGAAAGTTTGTTGATAGTTGGAAGTGTTCCAATAAAATCATTTAAAAGGAAATGCCGAGTATCTATGTGTTAGAGAACAACAATGGATACTATATGGATCTGGAAGTTTATGAGATGAACTTATAGATATTTTGCTCATTGATGACAAGTATGGAATCCTTGATCATGCAATGTGGCTAAAGGTTAGCAAAGGAATATTAGATCACATATTACGACAACTCCATCTCATACGTGTGACGTACAACGAAGAGATGTGAGACATGTAATTTATACTGACTTTGGCAAGGTGTTGCCATTACTCACTATGATCGCACTAGAGCAGAGTAACATGTGGGACATGTTTGAAGATCACTATGAATATGATTCAAGGGTGATTGGCTCGCAGTGCAAGTGGGAGTCTGTTGGTATGTATGCCCTGAGAGCCAGTCATGGGATGATTGATGGGATACATTAAGATTGATTTAACATCAAAGGCAAGCTTCCAATTCTTTCTGGTTCAGTCATATGAGATAGTGATAGAACATATTGAATGTCTAGAGAATGACAGTACTCAATGACGTATGCTTTCAGGTTCAGGACCTGAACGGTGAGATCATACAAATGCTAAGAGTTTGTACATTCTTGTTATGTCCCTAGTCATATGTCATTGTGGAAGGTAGATAGACAGCAATGACACACAAGACTAGATTGTGGTGTTGGTTGATGATAGAATCTCATTAGTCATGATATAGAGATATCAAACCAAACACATATGTACTTATTAGAGAACAAGTGTACCGGACAGACCCACCGTGAGTTTGACACATGGAACCATGACATGGTAGTCACAGTCAGTACTCACAGTGATGGTGGTGAATGTGATTCTTTGACCTGAAATCACTACACTCAACACATGTCGTTGGGCACACTTTGACATCATCAAACGCAGTCCTGAAACATGGGTTGTTATAAAGGTGATGATTGGGTGGCTTTGACACATGGGGCTTTTGAGGGGTGATTGATAGATATGGGATTTGTCCCTCCTGAGGGAGTTTGATATCCAAGGCCACTTGATGAGTAGGATTGAAATAGGCGTGTGCACGCATGTGTGAATTAATATGTGATATTGATGTCATACATATCTCTTCCAATCTACTCTGAGATCAAGAAACTGAATGAACGTTGATAGGATGATTGTTCCATGCCTCGAGTTCATTCGGGATATCAGTGATAAAGGAATTATACATTCACTGTAACACCATTCACGGATTGTAGGATTGAAAGTTGTTCTCCAACTTTCTATTTCACTTGGGTAGCACTGATGTGTGACTAGGCACCGCTCTTTGCTTGTGAAGTCATAAGTGTTATGGACTTTCAGTGCCAACGTGAAAAGGACCTGCAGGGTCACACACATAGGATTTAACCTGGAAGAGGAGTTTTGTCCACAAACAATGTTTAGATTGATTGCTAAAGGAGTTTAGTAGTTCAATTAAACACTCGATTGATTGATAGCTCAAAATCATAGTGTTCAAGGTGTTGGACACATTGATTGGAGTATCGGATTGATTGAAACCACAATTGACTGATTCTGCACAATCTGCACTCCCAACCGATCGGCTCATGTGATGAACCCATCGGCTCAGCTTGGTGAACCGATCGGCTCAGGTTGTGAGTCGATCGGCTCATGGTCAGGGTGAAATGATTGCTTCAAGTGTTGAAACGATCAGTTCAACTGTTGCAACCGAGCAAGTTGGGAAAGTAGGATTGGTGAGAATTTTCCTTTCGTTTCACTTGCCCAATTTGATTGGAACAAGGATTGGTATTTGATACCAATTAGAAACAAAAGATGGAAAGTCAATCGGGAACTGACCAGGACCACGAACCGACCGGTTCAGAAGTGAACCGACCATTTCATGGGTCCCAACCGATCGGTTGAGGTGTCAACCGACCGGCTCAGGTCCCCAACCGATCGTTTCAGAAATGAAACGATCGGTTCAGGTTGTGAGTTGGTTGTTTTTTGTGGAAAATCTCGAACCCTTCTACTCCTGCTTTAGTCCCATATTGCCCGGGATGGAGAACCCTGTCCCATGACCCTCATATATATGGGGTATTGGGGGCTTCTCAAAGTACAACTCAGTGCAACCAGTTGCTCTGTGAAGTTTTCGTTCTCTCTGGTTTTGGTAACTGAGAGAGAGCCCGAGCAAGTGCTACCTGATAAGGGAGGCACAGTAAGGGAAAGACAACTGCAGTTGCGACTGGTGGCATGAGAGTGTGTTGGCGACTAGTACGCTGACAGGAGGGTGCGACTCCTTCCAATTCCTTGTAGGATAAGGAGATTGGATTTCCAGGTGGTCCATGTGGACTACTTCAGAGGCGGGAGATTTTTGCCGCTCGGAGGACAACTGTCAATCCCAACAGTCCCAGTGAGACCAGGAGTCGTCAGTCCCAGTGCGACCAGGAGCTGCACAGACACCGTCCAAGACCGGAGGTGAAGACCACGCAAGTCGCGAGGTATTGTCACCGAGCAAGCCTCGGGACAAGGTATGATTCCACAAACCATCCTTTCCTATTGTATAGACGTTGACGCGTTTCCTTGTTCTGGGTTTGGGGAGGAAAATTTTTGTTTCCGCTGTCTTATCTGCCTCCCCTAAAAACCCAACAGAATACACGTATCAGGCTCACACGAACGTAGCCCTGTGGCATTGGAGTCCCGTGAAACGTTGTCCCAAGAAGGGATGGGTAAGCTTGCACCTCTGCAACAACATAGTCTTGCATTCTTAAGCGGCATGGCTTCAATGCCTACAAATTTACGTAAAGAATGTTATACATATATACATATCATATTGAAAACATATCATCTTGAAAAGACTAGCTACAATGTCATAAACAATACTTACAGCAGACGTGTTAGGCGATGGTGGGTCTACAGGATTACTCTCAGTCTGTGCATCAGGAGAAGAGTGGGTCGCCATAGGCTGATTGGAAGCCTGAGATGCCTGCCACCGCAACATTTCTTCCCTGAACTTCTTAGCAACTATATCCTCGACTCTTTTATTCTCCTATACATGGATGAAAGAAACATTATATTCTTATTATCGAATTCCCTTTTGCAGTAACATTCTAAAAAAAGAATAGTTTACCTCTTCTTGTGAAAGTCCTGCTCTGGGTTTGCGTTGGGATGGCCCAAAGAATGCTTTGATGCCCACACCAGCGCCTGCACCCCTAACACATCCAGGATGCTCTGGGTTACTCAGAGCAACTGTCAATTCATCCCTTGTGCCCTGAGGGATGAATGTGCCTTGTTTCCTCTGCTCGTGCAACTCCCGCTAATCACCATCAACAGAAATTGGTAAGTTAACACCACAAATAATCAATATTCAAACGATTGTTCTAAGATTTATATTTTACCATTTTCGCAGCCACCTCAGTAGTTACGGGCTTCTTTATTTCACCCTTCTTGTTTTGCCTCCCATCTATCCAGACATCATGGCGAGGCATGGGTGTGGCAGACTCCTGAGTCGCAGCAAACTCCTGAGTAGCAGCAGACTCCGCCTGTAGTCTTTGGCGAACACTTGCATAGCCCTTTGGACCCATAGTGTGGTCATGCACATTCAGTGCACGCCTTGCTTTTTGCGCTTCACTAAGGGCCTAGTTAGTATGCACATTAATTATTTGGTTAGTAGCACTAAATGTTAATACAACATATATTAATTAAATTGGGAGTGACGCCTAATACATTGAATTCTTCAGATTTTCTTGAAGCAACAAACGTGTCCCAATCTTCTTTGTCCAAGAAGTTCCACTGTTCAAGGGCTGACTTCTTCTTCTTATCACCATCTTTTATGTATTCTCTGTTGAGATTTGTCCTATAGTTCCTTAGCATCTTTCCAGCGTGTTGCATCACGCTTTCACGATGCAGCTTCTCATCCAATGCAAACAGTTTCTGTAAAATAGAATTGTTATTAACTAGTATCCAAAAATAGAATTGCAAATAATAGAATTTGTAATCTACAAAATAGAATTGCAAATAATAATAACTCACGCATAAATCCTTCCATATCATGTCTTTCTTCGCCTGAGGAACTTTATGCCAATTATCATACTTAACACCACAATGGCTTCGAGTGACAACCCCAAGATAGTTTACAAAATTATTGCGGTTCACTCCAATTGGATTTTCTCCATTATCAAACTCCACAGCCAATCTGGATCCACTACCACTTAGAGCTATCAACTTCATCAACAGAGTGATGCCCCTTTTCTTGTTAAGTGTTTGGTGATGCGCATCAAGTTCCTCCAGTGCTTCAGTGGGTACATCAACCTAAAATTTGACAAAAATAAACACACTGAATTAGCCCAATATAGAAATATAGGATATATGACATAACTAGAAGATAATGAATTTTATAGAAATACAGGATATGTTTTTAAAACTTACATTGGTATCCTCGCCATGCTCATCATGGACAGCATGCTCATCATGGACTTCATGCTCATCATGGACATCATGCTCATCATGGTCAGCCATCTGAAAATGTCATTAAAAAGGCAAACATTTAGCATTTGTATTAACTACAAGATAATGAGACATCAAATCTGAAAATGATATTGATATTAAAAAAGCAAACATTTAGCTTCAATAAAAAATATAAACATGCATGACATGACTTTTGATTTCGTCACCAGTGCTGACTTTCAAGTTGTTACCACAATGCCTACATGGACAGTAGAACCTATCTCTAGGTTCTTTCATATGTTCCTCGACAAATCTAATAAACTGATCAAGACCAGATATAAACTTTGGGGTGCAACGATTGTGAATGGACATCCATGATCTATCCATTCTATGATCAAAGAGAAAACAAGTATATATTAGGACAAGATTAGGGTCTACGATTAGCAAACACATGTGTACCACCTATCCCATCCTTGAACACCTAATCTAGGCCAACAAACACATGTGATGTCATTCTTATATATAATAAATGTGTAACACCTATCCCATCCTTGAACCCCTAATCTCACTAGTAAGTGTATAATGTGTATTGGGTTTTCAAAAAAATTTCGACAGCATTTCCCCACTGTTCTCTAAGTACATATGTACTTAGAGAACAAACGGGGAAATGCTACCAAAATTTTCTAGAAAACCCAATACATATTATACACTTACATCCTAAGTGAGATTAGGTGTTCAAGAACAATCCCAAGCCGAGGACTATCTAAGATTTACTCCTAATGAGTAAATCTTGGACGAGTTTCTAGGCCAACAAACACAATAATAGATATGTACATGTTAGGGTTTCATCACAATTAATGTTAGGGTTTCATCACAATTGATGTTAGGTTTAATCAAATCAAATTAGGGTGCTAGAATTGACAAGTTTAAATCTTATTTCAACATGCATCAAAATTTATTGAATTAGGTCAAACATTACGATTAGAAGCACAAATATATGCAAGCAAAAGATTTGTTCATATCCTAGGATTTACATAAAGCATTACATAAAAATTTGTTCATATCCTTACCAACAGCAAGAATGGTCGTGGTTGTGTTGGCCTACCACGGTCGTGGCTGTGTTGGCCTACCACGGTCGTGGCTGTGTTGGCCTACCACGGCCGTACTGTCCAGCATGGCCGTGGTAAGGCAACACAGCCACGGCCGTGGTAGACCAACACAGCCATGGTCGTACTTGCTGTTGGTAAGGAGATAGGGAGAAGGAAGCAAAGAGGCTAGGGCTACCTGGAGCTAGCGTGGAGAAGAGTGGCGGCAGTAGTGGCGGCGAGCAGGCGAAGAAGCTGAGGGGCGGGTGGCGAACAGCAGTGGCACCGGGAGAAGAGCAGAGCAGCGGCACACCAGCAGCAGTGGCGGCGGAGAGCAGAGGTGCACCAGTAGCAGCGGCGGGCGGCGAGCAGAAGAGCACCAGCAGCAGCGGCGGCGAGCAGCAGCGGGGGTCGTCGGCCGATTTTGGGAGAGCGACGGCAAGCAGCAGTACAGGAGAAATATCGTGATGAAACAGGAAGAAAGGGGGAAGAGCCGAGTGATCGGGTCTATTAAGTTGGTCAACGACGTCTGTTATCTACAAAACTGACGCCTATTATGCTTTAGCGTCGGTTGATAGTAAAAAACTGACGTCCAACTAGACAATCTTTACCCTAAATTATTTGGCGGGAACCATTATCAGCGTCGGTTATCAAAGGATAACTGACACTGAAAGTGGGACTTTTCGCACAAATTTTCATCTTAATTAGGCGTCGGTGAATAGTTAACAAACCGACGATGTAGGTGACACAAATTTTTTCGCTCGAAAATTGGATTTCGCAGGCGATTTTAGGCGTCGGTCTGTTATACCCAGCCGACGCTGAATACAAAGCGGTACCCGTGTCTGGCTGGTCTTCGAATATAGACGTCAGTTTTCCTAAATAACCGACGTCTAATATTATAGGCGTCGGTGTTCCTAAATAACCGACGCCCAAAAAAGTGACACTGAATGCTGTTTCTGTAGTAGTGCACTCTAAATAGCTTGTCAATTAGTGTATGTTCAATCTCTCTCTCCCTTGCTATGCATGTTTTAGTTGCACACAAATTTCCTATTTAGCAACCTTATCTTGTGATATATCTTGAAGGTCTAATGAATTTTGTTAAGTGCATTTAACACTATTCACCCCCCTCTAGAGCACTTAATCACCCATCTAGAATCTAACAATTGGTATCAGAGCGGGCTTCTCTAAGCATACTTCAATGAGTAGGAGAAGATGGGTGACTACCAAGGAGGGAGATACTTGATCAGCCTTCTAATATTTGATGGGAGTAATTTCCTCTATTGGAGAAGAAGGCTTCAATTCTACATCCAAAGATCAAGTCTTGAGATGTGGCAAATGGTGAACAACCCATACAAGCTACCAAAGGCAAAGATTGAAGAAGGGGATGATGCTACCTTGAAGAAAGCCACCTTGAATGCTAGAGCCATGCATATCCTCTATGCCTCCATGACCCCCACTGAGTTCAACCGGATTTCTTCATGTGAAACAACCTATGAGGTATGGAGAAAGTTATGCATCGCCTATGAGGGGACATATCAGATCAAGTGAAGGAAAGCAAAGTCTACATGCTCAAAGGGATGCTTGAGAACTTCAAGATGGGAAAGGAGGAGAAGATAGCCAACATGTACTCAAGGCTCAACACCATTGTGAATGGTCTTGCAGTTCTAGGTCATCCTATGTCTAGGGGAGAGATCAACTCAAAGATCCTTAGAACTCTCCCCAAGAGGTGGGAACCCAAGGTGACTTCCATTGAAGAAGCAAGGTATCTTAAGGATGTCCCTATTGAAGAGCTCATTGGAAATCTACAAGCACATGAAGCTACACTTGACAAAAGAGAAGAAGTTGAAAGACAAGAGAAGAAAGAGCTAAAGAGAATGAAGAAGGCTGAAATGAAGGCTCAAATTGAAGCTATCATGGGACAAGCTTCTCTATCCTCTCAAGTTAAAGAAGATGTCATGTACTCCAAGGGTAAACTCTACAAAGGCAAGTCCTCCTCCATCTGGTGCCTCAAATGTGGAAAGAAGGGTCACTTCAAGATAGACTGCTTACAAGGCAAGAAGACCCATCATCACAAGAAAAGAGAAGATAAGTGGCACTCAAGCTCAAGTGACTCCTCCAACTCAAGCTCAAGTGAAGATTCAAGTGGAGGATCAAGCTCAAGCTCTAGTAAAGAAGGAGAATGCCATTTTGCTCTCATGGCATCAACAAGTAAAGACTCAAGTGAGGTAAATCTAAACTCTTTAGATAAAGAATCTTTGATTGCTATTATTCATGATACTTGTGCCTCTCTTAAGTCTTCTAAAAGGAAAAGGAAAAAGCTTGCTAGAATTGTTGTTAATTTTCATGTAAAACTAGATGATCTTGAACATGCTAATTCTTGCTTGCTTGATGACAAAAATTCTTGTCTTAGCCAAGTAGACTCTCTTAAACTTGAAAATACTAGTTTACTTGATAATGTTAGATTTCTAGAAGCTCAACCTCTTATTCCTAGTTCTAATGAAGAGCATACTCTAATTGTTGATTCTCTCATGCACGATATTGATGTTCTTAAATATGAAAACAAGGACAAAGATTTTGTTTTGCAAGAATTAAAATCTAAAAATGGTGTTTATCTTTCTAATATTGCTTTACTTGAAACAGAAAATGCCTCCTTGCTTGCTAAAATCAATGTGCATGAATCTTGTTCTAGTTCTACTAGTAGAGAGAATGATGTTGTTGCTCTTCATATAGATAGAGATTCTTATTTAACTAAAGCTCTTTGCTTAGAAAATGATCTTTTGCATGCTAGAGATAATATTAATCAATTGTCTTCTACTATTACCTCTCTTATGCATGATAATGATGGCTTGAGATCTTCTTTACAAAGATTCTTGATAGGTAAAAAGAATCTTAATGATATCCTACACCATACTACTAAACAAATTGGTAGACATGGTTTGGGGTATGATAGTAGTCAAAGGAACAACAAAGGAAAAGGACCTCCAATCTTCCATGGAGAATCCTCTAGTTCCAAGACTATAGGCACATGCAATTATTGCAATGAAATTGGTCATTATTCTACTTGTTGCCCTTTTAGGAAAGCACCTAAGAGCACTAGGACTTGGGTTGCTAAACTAACCCCTCCGGACCCAAAAACATGATTGGGGACCATTTCATCTTTCTTCTTGTAGGTACTTGCAAATAGATTGACTTGAGCTATTAAATTGCAAATTGACTTCTCAATCCACATGAAAGAAGAAAGGTGAGATGTGTATGAGGTGACAACAAGTGGAAAAGGAATGGTAAGCACAAAGGTAATGTTTATCTTGCTTATAACCATTTCTAAATTGTTTTTGTCAAGTTAGTGTGCACTATGCATGTGGTTTTTGAGTCAAAAGTGGTATTTTGTGTTTCTCTTCACACTCTTGCTCAAAAACTATTTCTAATGCTTCTATAGTGCATTACTAACTTGCTTAGACATGTTTGTATATGGTTTGTATTTTTAACATGCCTTTAAATATGTTTTTATGAAATATATGTGCCTTTTGACAGCAGATCTGTCGGTCAAGTTTGTCTTGTTTGAAACTCGACTGATAGGCACCAATGAGTGTTTTCAGCAGCTGTCATCAGTCGAGTTGTCAATACACAAAACTCGACCGAAAACACTGTGCACAGAATACACAGTTGGCTTATTGAATGAGAATTTCCCTCTCAACTAGATTTTCTCAACCAATAGCCTTATTCTTTGGCACTCTCATTTGGTACCTTTATATATGCATATTGCCATGCTTTAAATATTGCCTATCTTGATTACAACTCTATCTTTCTAATTGCTCTAAATTGGTATACCTATATCTTGTAATTACTTGCTTTGAGTTGTTTTGTAGGTTTTGATGATGATCTCTTTGGATCTCTTGGTTGTGTCTAAAAATTTCTTCCGTTGTACTCTAACTTGCTACATCTATATAGGTGTATATCTTGTGTTGATACAACCTTGAGGCTCTTAGTGGTGATCATCTTTTGGTAATGACGATGCATATTTGTTAGTGAGTTATATCCTTTCATGCTTCTAAAATTGCATATCTCTTTGTTTGGATATATCTCTACATCTACTCATAGCTTGCTTTATCTTATGTATCTTTTGGTATCTCTTGATATGATCTAGATCCTACTAGTAGTCCTAACTTGTGATAACATCTACTAGTAGTTCATATACATGTAGTTCTGACCTTGTTTATAATTGGTAACATTGCTCATCTAGTGGTATTCTACTATATGTTATGCTTGTATCTTGTCTCATACATGCTCAAGCTTATTCCTTGAATTGCATATCTATTATATTGAGTTTCTTGCATAACATTGTGATGCAGGGCACATAGAGCTACATTGTATGTAGGAATTGGAGTATTTTTTATTTTTATGCAGATTTTGCTCCAGTTTTAGTTTTTGGTGCAAGACTAGTGTTTTTTATGCAGAAACGTCCTTCTGAGCAAGGATCATCACTTTTCCATGAGCCCTGGTACTTTTTGGGCAAACTCTGTCATCTTGAGGGTCAAAATTGTGTTTTATTGTTTTTCTACAGCACTTTATCTTGCATTTTGGGTTGTTCAAGTGCATGCTTTAACTTGCTTTTCTTTCTATGCTTGGACAAGCCCCTATCTGTGCTCTTCTACTCTCCTTATATAACTTTTTGTTATCTCCTTTCACAAGTGGTGTTTCTTATTTCTTCATACCCCCACTTTTTGAAATGATAAAGGGGGAGAAAGGTATGTCTTCTTTTGAAAATATAGGGAGAAGGCATGTCTTACATGAAGAAGAGAAGTATGTCCATGTAAAGGGGAGAAGGTAAATGGGAGAAGACATATATGTGTAGAAACACATATGAGTAGAAGACATAGTATTCTATAAATGTTATGAAAGCTAACCATGCAGGAGAAATAACATCAATTGAGGGGGAGTATGAGAACTCCATGCGCATCAATTGAGGGGGAGCATATGAGCTCAATCCTATTGAAACCCCTAGGTTTCTCCAAAGGTATGATTTTACTTAAAAGCTTTCAATACATTTATGGAATGGTTTGTCATCTTCAAAAATGGGGAGAATGTTGACTCAAGGTCAATTAGGTCAATGTTGACTCACATCTAAATTGACTAAACCTGTGTTTTGATGATGACTAACCATTCTACATATTTGTGTCTAATGTCTCTACTTGAGTGATTTCATATTAGGTATAGACACACTCCAAATGCCCTAACTTGCACATATCAAATTGGAGAAAAGATAAGTCAAAGTCAATACAAGTGCACGTTTTTGTAATATGATGTAAATCCATTAGAATCATGTTGTAAATCACTTGTAATGATTGTATGACTTGTAATTAAGCTTAGAAAAAATCAGGAGCACTTAGATCGAATGTTTAAGCACTCAAAAGCCGTTTTCCAAAATTCACATCAGACTGTTCATCAGTCGAGTTCTGTGAGTTGCAAACTCGATCGATCCTGATTGGATCTTAAAAATGACTTTTGATCAGTCGAGTTTATACTTCACAGAACTTGACCGATGGAGTACCTGACCAATTCGATTTCATTGGTCAGTCGAGTTTCCCCAGGACAAACTCGACCGATTGTTTGAATATCAGCTTTATCTTTTACTCTATCGGTCAAGTTACCCTTATAGAAACTCGATCGATTGCACTGTACGGAAAAGTGTAGAAAATTGCTTCTAGCCATTGTGGAGTTGCAACAAGTGAAAATATATTTGTTGCAAGCCACAAAATGGCTAGTTTTCATTCTTAAGTGTTCCTAAAGGCTAAGAGGCATCCCCAGCTATAAATAGGACCCCTTGGGCTTCATTCCAAGGTTGAGCATTCAATGCAAAACTTTATGTGAGGTTCCTATTCTATAGTTGAGTGCTTCCTATAGCCTCCTCTCTCTCTCTCTAAGCTTAATCACTTGCTACATTCATTAGAGTGAGTAGGAAATCTGTAAGAGAGCTAGTCCTACATGTATATCTTGTGAGACTCTCACTTCCACCACCTCCCTTTCTCTCAATTCAATCATGAACATGAAGGTTCTCTCTCTTGGCTAAGAGAGGTGAAGAAGAACAAGGGAAGGCGTCCCTTGGTGAAGATCAAGGCTGAAGACTTGGAGCAAGAGTGGGTAAGCCCTCGGTGAAGGTAGAAGACTCCTTGCTCAAGTGGGTAAGTCCTTGGTGGAAGCTTCTCTGAGTGAAGGTGAAGTCAAAGGCGGAAGATCCAAGAAGAGTGGGTAATCCCTACAAGGCTGAAGACTTGTGCAAGAGTAGATAAATCCTTGGAAGAAGGCAGAAGACTCCTTACAAAGTGGGTAAGTCCTTGGTAAGGTTGAAGACTCTTTATATTGGATAGGTAAGTCCTTTGGTGGTCATGCATTGTATCTCTTATAATGAATATAATGAAGGTGCAAGGTTAAGAAATCCTAGAGGTTGACCTCTCTAGGTAGTGGACTGACTCACTTCTGGTTTGAAGTATGGAAACACTCTAAACAGCTTGTCAATTGGTGTATGTTCAATCTCTCTCTCCCTTTCTATGCATGTTTTAGTTACACACAAATTTCCTATTTACCAACCTTATCTTGTGATATATCTTGAACGTATAATGAATTTTGTTTAAGTGCATTCAACTCTATTCACCCCCCCTCTAGAGAATCTAATCACCCATCTAGGATCCAACAACCTTAGGACACATCTTCCTAGATGGTGAGTTGACAGTCTCCTTGTGGAAGTTGGCTCGGTCTCGCATGCGACTCCAGACGAATATCACATGGACGAAGGGGACTTGTCGGGTTGGCTTGCCAACTGTTGGATGGTTGATGGTGGAGGTTCTTTTATGGTGTGGTTGCATTGCACAGTCCCCGATGTTATTTGTTGGGTGATTTGGATTGTGATATGTAGGATGAGATATGATGGGGGCATAGGAGATGTGGGAAAAGCTTGGAATCTAGTTATTTTCTCACTGAATGTAATGATGAGGAAGAGGTTCTTCTTGGTGATTGAAGGATGGGAGGGGTACCACCATACAGTGGGGGGTGGGACTGGAGGAGCCATAGTGGAAGTGGAAAAATATTCAACTAGTGTGGTAGAAACCACCTGACTTGTACAATTTGAAGCTTAATCTAGCGGCAAGGTGTAGGTGTGATGCCATGGGTAATAGACTAAGATGGACATTGGGCATAGTACAAGACAAGTGGAGGTCTATGAAGTTAGCCTACTTAGTGTGTCTCTAGGCAGAGGACTTCTCATAGGCATATATGTAGGCTCTAGTGGTAGCCATTCAACTCAGGGATCATGAGCATGTCACGTTCTTATGCATGGAGTTGGAGCACATACAATGTTTTGAGATGGTTTGGGGACGTATGGAGGCACCTTGGAGGATCTCTCCACTAGTCGACGAGATCAAGAAGACCATGGAAGACTTAGCCATCATTGGTGAATGCACAACTTGTGAGGCCAACTCATTGCGATGGCTACATGTTGATGGGGTGAGAGGGGACAAATGAGATATTAGAGGTAAGATTTTGATGGATAGTATATAGATACCTTACATTTAGGTTATACTAGGACAAGGATAGTTGATACCTTTTTGTTGTTGGTGTATAGGGGCCTTTTTCTCTTTTTTGTGATTTACTTTCTCACCTTGGGACTGACTTGTATAGGACCTTTTGGTGAAAGGAATGTTTTAGGTTGGGGATCCCAATGTACCTTTTTTCTTCTACTTGTCGCTGCCTGTATGGGAAGGACAGGGTGAATGAATTCACCTCCCATCTTGGAAAAAAAAGTTCCAGTTAAATATTTTTAAGTTTGTACTCTATAAAATTTTAAATGTGATACAAGTGGTTATGTGATGGAGTATTAGTTTGAGTTTGCATCTATCTTTTTGATACTCATTTATCATGTTAAATTAGTTAAATGCCATGCTTTCTTCCTAATCAATATATACTCTAGTCAATGCAATTATGGAGTCTTTTTTGCATGTTTTATATTTACTTGAGTTGTAATTGATGGAAGGAGATGGCAGGGATTGAATTGAGGAATTTACCAATAATGGATAATTAGATAGACCATCAAAGTTGTCTCAACCTACCCAAAGTTTCTCAAAATCGAATTGAAGTAATCAACTTTGTGGAAATCGAAAGGAAGAATGCAAGTGCACCATGAAGCCCTCAAAATGGTTGTGTTATAGCCCATTGGTCATTCCAAGATGCCCCTAGGTGGCACACATCAACAAAGTGAAGAATAACCTCAGAACGGTCACCCTAGGATGCACAACTACCATGGCAAGTAGTGGCCAGAACATCTATTCTACTTTGCCACAACCGTTCTATATCAACCCTTCTACCTAAAAAATCCATGATTGTAACCGACTGAATTTTAGGGTCTTTCTTGCAATTCACCCATTCTCAAGCTTTTGTTTGCTTTCAATTCCTTTTGGACATATTTCATAAATTTCCCATCCTTTTGAGTCTTCTTTGGCCTCAATATTGAAATGGAGCCTTTCTTGAGGATGTAATTCACAATCTACCCACATTTATGATAAAGTAAGGGGTTTTGCATAAATAACCTACTTAATGTAATTATTGATGACTAATAATGCAATGTGGCCTTTTATGAGATAATATAAGTGGATAAAGCTAATTTAGAGCTTTTATATCTTTTTGGGTAAGATATGAGTAATAATGTGTATTTGAATTAATATATAAGAATAATTAACCCTTTTCTCTCTCTCTCTCCTAAAAAAGATATTAATGCATAAAAAGATGGTATTATGATAGTATATGACCCCTAATATTGATATGTCTCGAATTTCACTCACTCATGTCATTAAAAGACTCTTTTCACATTAATCATTCATTTTATACATTAAAATATGCATTAATAGCCAATATAGCATTTCAGGGCCAAAATGTGTGTAAAATGAGAAAATAATGTCATAGCATCGTTCTAGGAATTGTAATTAACCTATGGTTGAAATTTGAGGTCATTTAGACTTTATTTGACCCCTCAAATTGATTTTATAAGTTTTAATATAGTGTGACTTTGGTATTTGAATAGTTTTCAATTAAATGGTGTTTATTTGCCAAAGTCCCTTCATTTACTCTATCACATGCCCGATCATCATACGATATCAATCCAATGGCTAGGAGCTCATCTCCTACATCTAGCTATCGGGCATCCTAGGACTCCTCGGTTCTGTGACCCGTTCTCCCTCTCCTCTCCACCATTTCGCAAAATCTCTTTAACGTTGGCTTCGTCTCCTCGAGCCGCTCATTTCGAGCCATCACTCGTCGCCCCCCGCACACTGTGGCCAAAACACCTAATGGCGTCGGCCGTGCCTTCTCATCTCCACCACCGTCCCGGCGTTTCATGCCTCATCACCTATAAAAAGGACCTCCCACACCTCTTCCGGTCTCATTGTGAGCTTCCTCTCGAGCCAATTGGTCCAGAACCATCCTCTACTAGCCCCCACTACCTCTGACTATTCCCAAACTTGCAATGACCTTATTTGAGTCTCGATAGCACCAGAAAAAGAATTGAGTGTTCAGGTGAATTCTTCACTCTCAAGCTTCGATTCAAGTACTTAAACGCTCGTTTCGGTCCAGTATCTCAAAAACGGCCAAATGGGCAAAGCTTCCTCACGCAACCGTGGCGCTTGGGAGAGGAAGAAGATGACCATTTGACTTTTTATGATTTGATCCCCGCACACCCATCCTTTATTTCTTTAATGTTGATGGTAGTTTTTTCTTTTGGATATTTGCCTTTGCGCAATGATTTAGCCTATGTGGCATTTTCTTACAATCTAATTGGTCTAGCTTATTTAATTCATAGTAAATTGGTCCTTACTCAGAAAAATGCAAATAAATAGTCGTTGGAAAGGATTTTTCATGTAGAATATGATTTTATGGTTTTTCAGTCCTAATTCTATTTTATTTTTCGAAATTTTCTTTGAATGGCATTTTGAGTATGATAAATGTTCTAAAAATGATAAATAATGCATTTTAACTCCAAATGGAGAAATAAAATATGTTTTCTTAATAGTAAAGTCTAACTAAGATTTTGGTCCTAGTTTTGAGTCTAAAATTAGTGGTTTGAAAATAGGGTCTAAAATGGGTTTTTCCTTTATACTTTATGCTTAATAAATACTAATTCATGTGAAATATTTGCAACTAGGATAATATGGATGTGGACACAATCTAATTGGTGATAATGATGGATTTGAATATCCAATAAGGTATGTGATTCCTATGTATGATTGATGAGAAATGTATATGTGCAAATACACCTAATCTTCAGTTGGGATTTTGTCCAACCCCATTTCCTAATGAGGCAACTGCTAGCCTTGGAATCTTTCTCTTTTGCCTTTATTGTCTCTTTATTTAGTTGATTCCTCTATTGACATTATGGCTCATCTAATTGGTTTATTTGGATATTGTTGTTGCCTATGTTGGCCCATTTATTGAGATTATTTATTGGGTTTTATTCCCATTTGCTATTATGCAACTTTATTTATAAATTTTCACTACTGCCAAGTGAATTATTTAGCATGATATATTTATTGGCCAAATGACAATGTATTGTACATGAGTACAAACCACCCATATAGGGCATGCACCCTAGAGGGATGTGACCACTCCCCTCATATTATATTTTAGGGAATGTGACCACTCTCCCCCGAAGGATGTGACCACTCCATTTGTATTATATATTTGTAGGTGTTTGGGAATGTGACCACTCTCCCTCACCTATTGGTGTAGGCCCAGTAGGTGCCTCACCCTACATTGGTATGATTTTGTGTCATAATATTATTCATACTATGTTGATTATTGTTGATTTATTTACTATGGCATATTTCCATTTCTCATTTATTATACTTGCCTCATACTCTTGAAATCTCTTAGTTTAATGGATCTTTTAATTTATGCAATGTTGTACCTTATAATTGTCCTTATCCTTTAGATTAACACATACTTTTATCTCTCTATCTTGTTGGATGATCCCAACCATCCAGGTATAGGATTAGAGTGCGCAGTTGAAGCTTGTTGAATCTACCTAAGGATAAGGATAAGGAGTTTAAACGTGTATCTTGGACATAGTTAACTATATATTAAGTTTTTTTTGTTTGGAGACAAGTTGATTTGGTTTTAGTCTTCCTCTACCTAGATCCTATTGTTTGTATAAAGTTGTACACCCCTTTTGGGAAATCTTGTAAAGTACTCTTTATACAATTGAATAGTCAAAGTTTTTAAAATTTTGCTGCCACACATTGGTGTTTTTGTTTACCATATTATTCAGTAAAGATGTTGGTGTCTTTATAGCATGGTATCAGAGCATCAAGGTAGTCGGAGTCTTGACTATTTCAATTTGTCTCCTAGTTAGAAACCCTTACCTTATATAGTTTCCCTTTAGTAAGAGTTTCACCTTAGATTTGACCTATGTTGAGAAGTTGATTTAGGAATAATTTCATATTAGAAATATAATTTGATCAACTTTTTGGTGATTAGTCTATTAGGTTGCTACTAGGGCATAAGTTGAAAGCAAAGGTGTCTAGAAAGGGTCAGGGTCTGGGGGAAGGCAATATTTTCCTCCGCACCACTAGCTTGGCTTACGAGGACTCCCAGATCCATATGACACTGGCATGGCCCGAGATGATACTGACTGTCCAAAATAGCATACCTTTGGACAAATCATCTTAATGTTGAGTAACCTTTTGAACCTAGTATATGATGTTTTGGTTAATCATGTAGAATCACCTTATGCCCCCATAAGTTCCTTGAAAGAGCCTTAGATTTCCAAGTTGGGAGTATCCTACCCAATGATTAGGCTTTGAGGTTGATAATGGTGTTTAGTGGGACAACTAAGTGTTGGATTCCATGCATAGATTTACCTCAACCCTTTTGTATAGGAGATTTAGTAGTAGTGCTTTTATACCTCAATAGATTTTGGAGTTTCTGATTTCGAGGACGAAATCCTCTTTAAGGGGGTGGAGTCCCTTAATACTTTTGAAATCAAGTTACTATGTTTTGAAAACCCTAACTCCTTAGATAAGAGGTTAGCATGTTCATATGGTTAGTGTTGGACAAACAAATTATAATTATAATCCATCTTGTTTGTTTATACAAAAATGAATATATGTACAATAGTCATCTAAAGAGAATTGTTCATATGCTTGAACCTAAACATACTCTTAATGCACATAATAGTGAGTTATTCATCACTAATTGTGACTACACTTAATGTTGACCATGTCACCCAAATAGTGTGGTTAGTAAGATTATGGATCTAGTGCATGCTAAGGATGCAATGGTCATGTTGACCTAAACCATAATGTGTAATCACCTAGTCTCGACAACATATACATATATATATACTTAATGCCTTCATGATACATTAGTGACTTAGGTGTCATCCTCACATAATATACCTTGGTGTATATATAGATGATTTGTAATCACCAAATCATAACTGTGATCAAGTTATTGATATATGTAAGGCATATCACCTTGTTCTCTAATATACATCTCATTAATCACCTTATCATGATTTAGTATATGAATCAATTCATTAATGTTTAATGTGTTCCATCTTATTCACTAAAACACATGTAATGGCTAAAATATGATTATGAGTAATTGGATTCACATGTATATGCATACATGCCTAATGTGATGTTAAATATGTATTATGTGTAGTGTAATAAGAGAAAATGTAATGATGTCATTAATATGAGTATGAAAGTTAATGTGACATTATTTGGGATCATTATAGACTTAATAATTTGTTGGATAATATTATCTTTTTCTTACAAAATAATCTATGATAATCCTATATGATGTTACTATGAGGATAACAGAGAATAGATTCAAGTTATTAAGTTTTGTGACCTAATACATTAATAGATATTGAGATTTCTTAGTAAACCCTAATTATGCTTAAAACCCTTGATGAGGGAAATACATATGTTTTGGTACATAATGTTGAGATGTATTCCTTGTTACAACAATGTGAGAATAATATGGCACAAGTAATGGAATAATAAATATGATGCTTTTTCATGATGGAGATCATGCTTATAAGCCAAAGTGCTAATTATGTTATGTTTGACAAAAGGTAATATGTATGGTGGAAACCTTTATGGGACTTGGATTATGTATAGAGCTTTTGAAGTACCATAGATTTGAAGTAACACCTCATTATCTAATGTTGGGATGTTACACACTCACCCTCTCTGTAAGGACCTTGACCTTCATTTTGGGCTTACCCTATTTGTTTTGCCTAAACCTTATGCTTGGTTTCTCGCTAATCACCTTTAGTGGTGATTAGGGTTTGCTTGTGTTTTGTTGAGTGTTGGAGGTGCTACCTGCAAAATAACCCAAGTTAGGGTTGAAGAGTAAGTTTGTCACCTAGAGAGATGTCTTTCTCTCTCTTTGCTTCCTCTAGAGTTGAGAGGAAGGTTTGGGCTCGTGCCTTGAGTTGTCTTGGGCTTTATTGAATCTTTGTTGGGCTTGGTTGAGCCTTGCCTTGCCTTGCTTTGAGGAGCCATGTATCAGGCTAGGATGCTTTGTGTCGACCATGGGGTATCACCCATGGGGGTGTCGGCCAAGGTGGTGGTGGTGTGTCATCCTTTGACCTTGTTTGACCTCCTTGCCTTGGTTGTGTCACCATAACTTGGACATGTGGCTGAACCTTGGTTGAGTGGTGGCATGGCATGTGCGTGTTGCAAGGTGGTAAAACGTGTGGACAAGTGTCCCTTGGTAAGGTGACACCTTGCCTTGGTTTAACTTTGACCCTCATCTATATATGTCTTGCCTTTCTCTTCCTTGGGAATCCTTTAGTTCTTTTGTTGCTCTTCCCTCCTTGTGTGCACAACACACCTTCCTTGGAGAGCTTGGTGGCCGATCCTTTCCCCTTGGTGGAGATCCCTTCTTCTTCCTCTAGCTTGGTGGCCGAACCCTAGGTGGGTCTTGTTCTTTGGTGGCTGAAAGTGGTGTGCTTGGAGATAGGAGCTTGAAGCTTGGAGCTTTGGAGCTTGAGGAGTTTGCTTAAGGCGGGTTACATAACTTCTAACCCTAGCTATACTACCTTCTCTATGTTGTATGATTCATATATGTGGATGATCGACCATTGCATGTTATGTTTCTTGCTCTAGTACATGTTGTTGATCTTATGGATATAGTGAGCATGATGTTGTTGATGTCGTGGATGGTTTACATACCTTTGGATCTTGTTTGCTGAGCCATAGTTTGGGGTTTCCTTGTTGAGCAATACTTCTTTCTCTCCTTGGTCTAGAGAAGTGAGTTTGAGCTCTAGAGATGTAGGCAATGCCCCTCTCTCATTTTAGTTGAGAGGTGAGTCTACATTCTAGTTGCTTGGGCAACACCCTCCTCTCACCATGGATTTGAGAGGTGAGCTTTTGGATAGATGATGACCTATGTTGAGGTTGATCCTTGTGGTTGCCCGATTTGTGATAGAGGTTGTACAAAACCCCTCTCTCTTGGTTGTTGAGAGGTGAGCCGATCTTCTTGATCAATTAGGGTTTGGTGCCCTTGTTCTTGAGGTTGAAGATGACCATGTTGGGTTGTGCCTTGCACGATATGACCTTGGAGTAGTGCTGCCTGATAGCCTTGTCTTGGGTTGTACCCTTGATCGATACACCTAGTTGAGATGGTTGGTTTTATGCCCAATATGGTTCTCTTGGATTGAGATAGAGCTTGGGTGACACACCTTATATCTTGTGCTCTGAGCGATACATCTTGAAGTAAGATTGCCCGATACCCCTACCTTGTGTTGATCTTTGGCCAATCTAATATGGAGTTGAGATGGTTGGCTTGGTGCCCATTATGCTTTGACTGATATGGAGTCTTGTAGGCCATCCTTGTGTTGGGTGATATGGTTTAGTTGTGGTGATGCTCGATATGGGTTAAGTAGAAACCCTAGTTGTTGCTTTGATAGAGGCCGATATGGAGTGCTGCCCTGCTGACCGATAGGCTTCCTTGAGGTGCCTTTGTGTCGCCTGTGTCATGAACGTGTTGGGCGACACAATGTTGGCTTGGGGCACCACGATCTCGGTCGATACACGGGTGAGAATGGGTGCCCAAGTCAACCCTAACCCTAGCTGGCCGGTAGGGTTCTAGCCGATACACCTCTTGAGCTGGCTGCACGATACACCTTGTGTAACTGGTATACATGACAAGGTTGCATGTTAACGCCTTGTTCTCTAGTTGCATGATACACCTTGGGCGTGGGTTTGATATCTTCTAGGGTTGGCCGATATGGGGCTAAATGCTTAGGCCAGTAAGCTTTTGGTGAAGGTTGTTACCCTGCCCAATACCACATGTGGTGAGGGATGCGCTACCCGCCACACTTTTAGTGAAGGTAGCAGGAGCTTTTAGTGAGGGTTCTTGATAACCCAGGAACCTAGCAGATAGTTCTTGATCATGTAACTACATCTTTGATGAGAATGATGATATGATTTAACTACCTTGAGCCCACATCTATGTTGGTAATGAGACATGAGGATAGGTTGTGACCTAGGTATGTTTGGAAGATCATGATGTTGTTACATATGATCTTGCTTCACATGATAATGTGACACATGTATATGATCACAAGTATGGGGCATGATAAATGTTTATGATTAATGATAAAACTGTGATTTCTACATCTTATGTGTAATATACTCATGGATGTTGCTTCATACTTGGTAGCATGATAATCCTATTAATCCATGATGGCTTCAGTTATCTCTATGGATGTGTATACTAACCATGCAGGTATACTATGTAGATTCATAGCCTGGTAAGAGCTATGAGATATTTGTGCTTTGACTAGCACAATGTGATGATAATCCTTATTAATGAAATAACAGGTTGATAGGTTCGAGGACCTGATAAAGGCTGAGTGCCTAGTTGAGGTGTTATCATCTGATGATAAGTTAAGGGATGCGTTCCTAGAATGCTGATGCATGATTATGATTCCTTGAGAGGCAGTGGTTGTTATTATGAGGGATTGAGATCCCAGGACAGTATAATGATGGCATTGATGATGTAATTCTATAAGGCTATGTTATACTTTGGTTGCCTCAACAATTAGCTTAAAATAAACTAATTAATTATAGATGAACATATCATGTAGTTTTCCCTGGACATAGATCCATCATCGTCAGCATTTGGTGATGGTGAAACAAGTTTATCCTGCAGGATTACCTAGAGCACATATTGTTGAATATGAGAGGTTTCCCCTAGCCTAAAATAGGAGGGTTTGAGTGCAATTGTGGTTGTAGACTCAGGATATATGGAGCATGGTGAAAAGACCCATGGCTCAGGATATGTGATGATGAGCATGATGCGTTCATGGCTCGGAATTATGCACTAGCACCTATGATGAGGTGAGCTAGAGATATGGGTAGCTTGTGGAGCTGACCCAGAGGTCGAGGCCCTATAAGCATAAGACTACGGTCTTGCTTGATGATTCGTGTACTGACCACGAGAAGGTGAGGTCATGGAGTCCAGATCTCCTTAGATCTTGTATGGCACCAGATTGGGCTTCACAGTCAATGGTTGGATTTGAGCAGGGAAGGCTCACTTCCTCAGGGCATAATAAAACATAATCCAACTGAATAGTATATCTTGCTTAGAGTAAAATACAGAACATTGATTGAGGCCTTGCTTATATAGCTGATCTAGTTGTACTATGCAATTGTGTGTACGATCCTTATATCTTATGATAAGTTCTTATAAAGCTTATATAGTTAATCATGTTCCATTAAGAAATAATTAGTTATATGCCTCCCAGATATTTTGGTAAGATTGATGGCAATAATATCCTTGCTCAGTATGTTGCTCTTGTTATACACTTTATTAGTTATCTGTTGTTGTTGCCTTAACCTTCTGACGTTTTATAGTTTTGACGGGGAGTTATGTTTCTTGCTGGGAGTGTGTGTCTCACCCCACTGGTTTACACCCTTTTTAGGTGATCTCTCTAGACGTGGTGGTGGTCGTGAGGTTGCGGCCGAGCAGTGAGAAGAGTAGTAGAAGGCAAGAGATGGACATGCTGCTATTTTGGTGGTTTTGTAGTAGAGTCCTAGAGTCATCCTTGTACTCTCAGGTCCTTGGAGGTGTTTCACGATGTGTAGCTGTTGTAATCTTGTATATCCTGCTGTTGGCCGTACGTGGCCATTATGTATGTATAAACAGGTGTTGAACTCTGGTGCTGACAATACACCTGGTTCCGATAAGCTGTGGACCTATAACAAGGCTTGTGAATGTTTATATTACATGTTTCTCTACAGGATCTGGATGCAAAAGTTCTCTCATGTATACTTTCCGCAATCAGTTTTAATTAACTCGTGTTTTCGGTAATCTCAGTTTCGCACGTTTTCGCGTGTCATCTCATTGTCTGTGTGATGGCGGGGTGTCACACTCTCTTCCCTCTTGTTGTGATTTCGGGGACGAAATCCTCTGTAAGGGGTGGAGTGCTGTAACAGACTAATTTTAGGGTCTTTCTTGCAATTCACCCATTCTTAAGCTTTTGTTTGCTTTCAAGTCCTTTTGTACATATTTCATAAATTTCCCATCCTTTTGAGTCTTCTTTGGCCTCAATATTGAAATTGAGCCTTTCTTGAGGATGTAATTCACAATCTACCCACATTTATGATAATGTAAGGGGTTTTGCACAAATAACCCACTTAATGTAATTATTGAGGACTAATAATGCAATGTGGCCTTTTATGAGAGAATATAAGTGGATAATGCTAATTTAGAGCTTTTATATCTTTTTGGGTAAGATATGAGTAATAATGTGTATTTGAATTAATATATAAGAATAATTAACCCTTTTCTTTCTCTCTCCTAAAAAATGATATTAATTCATGAAAAGATGGTATTATGACAGTATATGACCCCTAATTTTGATATGTCTATAATTTCACTCGCTCATGTCATTAAAAGACTCTTTTCACATTAATCATTCATTTTATACATTAAAATATGCATTAATAGCCAATATAGCATTTAAAGGCCAAAATGTGTGTACAATGAGAAACTAATGATATAGCATCGCTCGAGGAGTTGTAATTAACCTACGGTTGAAATTTGAGGTAATTTGGACTTTATTTGACCCCTCAAATTGATTTTATAAGTTTTAATATAGTGTGATTTTGGTATTTGAATCGTTTTCATTTAAATGTCATTTATTCGCCAAAGTTCCTTCATTTACTCTGTCATGCGCCCGATCGCCGTACGATCTCAATACAACGGCTAGGAGCTCGTCTCCTACCTCTAGCCATTGGGCAGCCTAGGAATCCTTGGTTCTGTGACCCGTTCTCCCTCTCCTCTCCACCATTTCGCAAAATCTCTTCACTGTTTGCTTCGTATCCTCGAGCCGCTCATTTCGAGCCATCACTCGTCATCTCCCGCGTACTATGGCCGAAACTGTTGGGGTTTAAGGGGAGGCAGAGAAGGCAGCGGAAACAAAAATTTTCCTCCCCAAACCCAGAACAAGGAAACGCGTCAACGTCTATACAATAGGAAAGGATAGTTTGTGGAATCATACCTTGTCCCGAGGCTTGCTCGGTGACAATACCTCGCGCCTTGCACGGTCTTCACCTCCTGTCTTGGACGGTGTCTGTGCAGCTCCTGGTCGCACCAGGACTGACGGGATTGAAGGCTGTCCTCCTAGCGACAGAAACCTCCCGCCTCTGAAGTAGTCTACACGGACCACCTGGAACTCCAATCTCATTGTCCCACAAGGAATTGGAAGGAGTCACACCCTCCTGTCAGCGTACTAGTCGCCAACTCACTCTCCTGCCAACAGTCACAACTGCAGTTGTCTTTTCCTTACTGTGCCTCCCTTATTGGGTAGGACTTGCTCGGGCTCTCTCGGTTACCAAAACCAGAGAGAACGAAAACTTTGCAGAGCAACTGGTTTGCACTGAGTTGTACTTTGAGAAGCCCCCAATACCCCTATATATAGGAGGGTCATGGGATAGGGTTCTCCATCCCGGGCAATGCAGGACGAAAAGCAGGAGTAGAAGGGTTCGAGATTTTCCACAAAACAACCAACTCGCAACTTGAACCGATTGTTTCATTTATGAAACTGTCGGTTGGGGACCTGAGCTGGTCGGTTGACACCTCAACCGATCAGTTGGGACACCTCAACCGGTCGGTTCACTTTTGAACTGATCGGTTCGTGGTCCTGGTCAGTTCCCGATTGACTTTCCATCTTTTGTTTCTAATTGGTATCAAATACCAATCCTTGTTCCAATCAAATTGGGCAAGTGAAACGAAAGGAAAATTCTCACAAATCCTACTTTCCCAACTTGCCCGGTTGGACCAGTTGAACGATCGTTTCAACACTTGAAGCGATTGTTTCACCCTATCCATGAGCCGATCGACTCACAACCTCAGCCGATCGGTTCACCAAGCTGAGCCGATGGGTTCATCACATGAGCCGATCAGTTGGGAGTGCAGATTGTGCAGAATCAGTCAATTGCGGTTTCAATCAATCCGATACTCTAATCAATCAGTCCAACACCTTGAACACTATGATTTTGAGCTATCAATCAATTGAGTGTTTAATTGAACTACTAAACTCCTTTAGTAATCAATCTAAACATTGTTTGTGGATAAAACTCCTCTTCCAGGTTAAATCCTATGTGTGTGACCCTGCAGGTCCATTTCACGTTGGCAGTGAAAGTCCATAACACTTATGACTTCACAAGCAAAGAGCGGTGCCTAGTCACACATCAGTGCTACCCAAGTGAAAGTAGAAAGTTGGAGAACAACTTTCAATCCTACAATCCGTGAATGGTGTTACAGTGAATGTATAATTCCTTTGTCACTGATATCCCGAATGAACTCGAGGCATGGAACAGTCATCCTGTCAACGTTCATTCACTTTCTTGATCTCAGAGTAGATTGGAAGAGATATGTATGACATCAATATCACATACTGATTCACACATGCGTGCGCATGCCTATTTCAATCCTTTTCATCAAGTGGCCTTGGATATCAAACTCCCTCAGGAGGGACAAATCCCATATCTACCACTCACCCCTCAAAATCCCCATGTGTCAAAGCCACCCAATCATCACCTTTATAACAACCCATGTTTCAGGTCTGCGTTTGATGATGTCAAAGTGTGCCCAACGACATGTGTTGAGTGTAGTGATTTCAGGTCAAAGAATCACACTCACCACCATCACTGTGAGTACTGACTGTGACTACCATGTCATGGTTCCATGTGTCAAACTCACGGTGGGTCTGTCTGGTACACTTGTTCTCTAACAAGTACCTATGTGTTTGGTTTGATATCTCTATATCATGACTAATGAGATTCTGTCATCAACCAACACTACAATCTAGTCTTGTGTGTCATTGCTGTCTATCTACCTTCCACAATGACATCCGACTAGGGACATAACAAGAATGTACAAACTCTTAGCATCCGTATGATCTCATCGTCCAGGTCCTTAACCTGAAAGCATACGCCATTGAGTACTGTCATTCTCTAGACATTCAATCTGTTCTATCACTATCTCAAATGACTGAACCAGAAAGAATTGGAAGCTTGCCTTTGATGTTTATAAAATCAATCTTAATGTATCCCACCAATCATCCCATGATTGGCTCTCAGGGCATACATACCAACAGAAACGCCTAATGGAGCCGGCCGTTCCTTCTCATCTCCACCACTGTCCTAGTGTTTCACGCCTCCTCACCTATAAAAAGGACCTCCCACACCTCTTTCGGTCTCCTTGTGAGCTTCCTCTTGAGCCAATTGGTCCAAAACCATCCTCTACTAGCCCTCGCTACCTCCACCTCTTTCCAACCTTGCGGAGACCCTACTCAAGTCTTAGTGGCACCAACAAAAGAATTGAGTGTTCAGGTGAATTTGTCGCCTCTCAAGCTTCGATTTGAGTACTTAAACGCTCGTTTCGGTCCAGTATCTCGAAAACGCCCAAATGGGAAAAGCTTCCTCAAGCGGCCATGGCGCCTGGGAGAGGAAGAAGATGACCACTCAGATTTTTACGGTTTTGTCCCCATGCACCCATCCTTTCCTTCTTTAATGTTGATGGTAGTTTTGTCTTTTAGATATTTTCCTTTACGGAATGATTTAGCCTATGTGGCATTTTCTTGCAATCTGATTTGGTCTAGCTTACTTAATTCATAGTAAATTTGTCCTTGCTCAGAAAAATGCAAATAAATAGTCGTTGGAAAGGATTTTTCATGAAAAATCTGATTTTACAATTTTTGAGTCCTAATTCTATTTTCTTTTTCAAAGTTTTTTTAATGGCATTTTGAGTATGATAAATGTTCTAAAAATGATAAATAATGCATTTTAACTCCAAATGGAGAAATAAAACATGTTTTCTTAATAAGTAAAGTCTAACTAAAATTCTGGTCCTAGTTAAGAAGTCCAAAATTAGTGGCTTGCAAATAAGGTCTAAAATGGGCTTTTCCTTTATACTTTATGCTTAATAAATACCAATTCATGTGAAATATTTGCAACTAGGATAATATGGATGTGGACACAATCTAATTGGTGATAATGATGGATTTGAATCTTCAATAAGGTATGTGATTCCTATGTTTGATTGATGAGAAATGTATATGTGAAAATACACCTAATCTTCAGTTGGGATTTTGTCCAACCCCATTTCCTAATGAGGCAATTGCTAGCCTTGGAATCTATCTCTTTTGCCTTTATTGGCTCTTTATTTAGTTGATTCCTCTATTGAAATTATGGGGCATCTAATTAGTTTATTTGGATCTTGTTGTTGCCATTTATTGAGATTATTTATTCAGTTTTATTCCCATTTGATATTATGCAACTTTATTTATAATTTTTCACTACTGCCAAGTGAATTATTTAGCATGATGTATGAATACTCTCCCTGCGCTCCCCCTGGTTGTTGTTGTGGCGACACACGAGGCGATTAGGGTTTGGAGGCAGTGGTAGCCACCCCCCCTAAGCGGGTTCATCCCGACTTCTTTTCTCTTACAGGTCCAAGTTTCGGCTGTGGGTGTTTGATCCCACCCGGGGGTTCTTGCTTAGTGTCCAGGATGGCAGAGTTCCTGGCAGAGCAGTGTGAGAGACTGAGGATAACAGATGAAGAACAGGTCGTGGCAGAGATTGAAGAAGACGAAGGATGGGGAGTTCCGGATCATGTGGAGCTAGCGCTGATTGGTTGCATCTTTACTGACCGCTCATATAATTTTGGGGCAATGAAGAAAACCCTAGTGCAGGCTTGGGGGTTGACGAGTGGAGTCATGTTTCGCTCGATCGATGCTTCAACCTTTGCGATTCAATTTACCCACTGGAAGGATAAACAGAAAGTGATCGAAGGAGGTCCCTGGAACTTTGACAACAAAATCTTGCTTATAAAGGAGGTTGATTCGACAGACCAGTCGGGGAAGATCCGCTTCAGTGAATGCCAAATATGGGTGCGATTGTACAACGTGCCGCTAGGGTTCCGCTCGGAGACGTCGATCAGGAGCATGGCGGAGAAGGTAGGAAGAGTAATCAAACTGGACTGTGATGCGTTAGGCTGGGAAACATCTGTGAGAGTCCAGGTGGGAATCGATGTGAACAAGCCACTCAAGAGGTTCCAGCGAGTAAGGGGGCGATACAGGGCAACGATGGAGGTGGAGTTGAAGTACAAACGCTTGCCATCGTTCTGCTACATCTGCGGTAAGATGGGGAACGTAGACAAGGATTGCGGTGAGTTTGATGATGAAGGGGAGAACCAGTGGGGCTGGGGATCCTGGCTCAAGGCGTCGCCGCGGCGACCGGGAATTCTGGTAGAGAAGGAGCTGCTTGGCGGAACTCGATTGAGGACAAAGAGAGGTTTGTTCTTCCAAACCCGAAGCGGCTCGTAGGCATTGGCCTCCGACACGGCATCAGGAATGAGGACGGCGGCAGAGTCCGCTGAGGAGACACAATCTACAAACTGGGAAGGGTTCCAAGACCATGGAGAGGGGGTAGCGATGGAAGTGGCACCGGCGCAGGGGGGGGATGCGGGTGACTGAGTCGAGTTTGAACGTGAGCAACACAGCAAAGAGTTGCCAGGTAACGCAGGTCCGACGTTCTTCCAATTCAACGATTCTGATGAACCTGGACACTCAACAGCAGGAGGCTCGAAACCGCAGGGGGATAGAATCGGAGGAGCAGGGCTTCAATGTGACGAGGACACGAAACCATCAGGTCAAGGAGACTATGGTACAGGGAAAGAGTCTAGTGGACAACAATAAGGAACAGGAACAGGAGGCAGCTGTTCGTGGTAACAGGGATGTTTCAGTCGAGGAGCAAGGTCCATTGCCGAGAGTCGAGAGGGCTGGCGGAGCATTACCGTTTCGACCAGGCATGAGGGTGACCAAAATTGTTCTGCCTGACGAGCTTCGAATGTTTCTAGGGAAGGAAGGTGAGGCAATGGAAAATCAATGGAGGAAAGCTAAGGAGCAGAAGCGGGTGCGGCTCCGAGCTAGGGGTGTAAAGAAGTCAGTGCGTGAATACATACCAGAAAATCAAGCGATCTGCTCAACGGGTCAGGTGACCACGAGGATGGGGGCTTCCAAAAGGCATAGAGAACCTGAGGAGGCGGATAAACAGGTGTTGTTACTACCAAGTACAGATGGACATCACCAGGAAGCAGAGCAAACAAAAAAAATAAAAGGGGAAGTTTGAGCATATCTGTTCCAGAAGAGTCGGCTTTGGGTGTAAACCACCAAGTAGCGGGTGTTGGGCCAACCCAACCCCATGAACAGCAATGAAAATCCTTAGATGGAACTACCAGTGTCTGGGTCACCCGACAGCGGTAGATGCACTCTGATCCTTATGTTGGGGTGAAAGGCCCGACATAGTGTTCCTCATGGAAACTATGTTAGAAGACAAAGTTCTGGAAACAATTAAAAGGAGATGTGGTTTTGTGGATGGGCTCTGCATTTCTAGCACTGAGAGGGCAGGTGGTTTGGGTCTTTGGTGGCGTGGGGTGAACGTCGACAATTCTGGTTACTCGAATAGACATGTCGAATGCACAATTGAAGATGAAAAGACTGACATTAAATGGTCGGCATGTGGTATTTATGGCTGGTCAGCACAGGTGGATAAGCACAAAATGTGGGACCTTATGAGACAGGTTTCAAGCAGGGGGAGGGACCAGAAAGTGTTTTTTGGTGATTTGAATGCGATTATAAATAATGATGAGAAGAGGGGTGGCCCCAGTAAACCGGACAGATATATGAAAGCTTTCCGAGATGTTATTGATGATTATGCGTTGCTGGACTTGGGTTTCTCGGGTAACATCTATACTTGGAGAAGGGGCAATACTGTACAAACTCTGGTAGAGGAGAGGTTAGATAGATTTCTGGTCAGTGAAGAATGGCGTAGCATTTATTTGGGAAGTTGGGTTCATCATCTACCTTTCTACAAATCAGACCACACCCCTATTGTTTTGCATGTGACGGTGGGTGAGGAAAAGAGAAGAAGAAGGCAGAACCGTTTCTTTTTTGAACCGATGTGGCTATCTGAGGAGGGATGCAAGGAGACGGTAAATGCGGCTTGGGAGGCGAGTGTGGATGTAGATCTTAAAGGGAGGCTGGATAGAGTTAGTGGGGAGTTATCGAAATGGGCGGATGTAAAATTTGGAGATATAAAGAAAAATATTAAAATGACTGAGCGTCTTCTTGGGGAGGAGCAGAAAAAATGGCCGAATGGAAGGACTCTTCAGAGATGCGATGAGTTAGCTAATGAGCTTGATAAGTTACATCGGGATGATGAAGCATATTGGTGTGCTAGAGCAAGGGTGAAGGAAATGAAGGAGGGGGACAGAAATACTTCGTATTTTCACCATAAAGCCACACAAAGACAGAAGAAAAATAATATCACGGGGCTGAGGGATGATAGAGGTATTTGGAGAACTGATGACAAAGACATTCTGGGCATTATTGAAAACTTCTTTGGAAAGCTTTTTGAGGCAGGGCACACTGTAGGTTCAGAAGAGGCAGTAGCGGGAATTGAAAAAAAGATCAATGCAGCTATGTCGGTGGTTCTTGAGGCAGACCTGTGTGAGGAGGAGATCAAGGAGGCGGTGTTCCAAATGCATCCAAATAAGGCGTCGAGACCGGATGGTTTAAAGCCTATGTTTTATCAAAAATTCTGGCATATGATTGGACGGGATATAGCTAGCTACATTAAAGGGTGGTGGAAAGGTGATTATTCTTTTCAAGGTTTCAATGATACTTTGGTCGTGCTGATTCCGAAGATAAAAAAGCCCAAAGTAGTTACTGATTTCCGGCCTATTAGTTTATGCAATGTCATTTATAAAATTGCTACCAAGGTGTTGACGAATAGGCTTAAACCGTTCATGGACAAAATTATTTCTGAAAATCAAAGTGCGTTTGTTCCAGGAAGAATGATAACAAACAACACTCTCATTGCATATGAATGTTTCCACGCCATGAAGGGAGGTAAAGGAGGTCGAAAGGGGCATGTTGCACTGAAACTGGATATGATGAAAGCATATGACAGAGTGGAGTGGTCCTTCCTAGAAAGGGTTATGGAAAAATTTGGCTTTAGCGCTAAATGGAGGAACAGGGTGATGGATTGTGTATCTTCAGTCTCTCACACGTTCACAGCCAACGGGGAAAGATCAAACACCTTCCAACCTTCACAAGGACTACGACAGGGTGACCCACTATCCCCTTATCTTTTCATTCTTTGTGCTGATGCGTTTTCCACTCTCCTAAACCTCACGGTAAATGCAAATACCATTCGTGGTATGAGCATCTGCCGGGGGGGGACCCCGGATCTCACACTTATTTTTTGCAGATGATAGTATCTTGTTTGCTAGAGGGACAAGGAACGAATGCCTGAAAATAGCTGAAATTGTCAGCCAATATGAGCAGGCATCGGGTCAAAAAGTCAATCTCTCCAAGTCCGAGATCGCGTTTAGCAAAAAGATACCGAGATGCAAAAGAGACGAGTTGCGGGACATACTAGGAGTGAAGGAGGTGGATAGGCAGGCATCCTACTTGGGACTCCCTACGGCTATGGGCAGGTCCAAGAAGAAGGTGTTCGATTACATAAGAGAAAGGGTGAGCATCAAACTCCAGGGTTGGAAGGAGAAATTGTTATCCAAACCGGGAAAAGAAATCCTCATTAAGGCAGTAGTCCAGGCGATCCCTACATATGTTATGAGCATATTCCAGCTACCGGCGGGTCTTATAGATGATCTCAACTCTATGGTGGCACGGTTTTGGTGGGGAGCAAAGATGGGAGAAAGGAAGATTTCCTGGATTTGTTGGGTAGGTCTGTGTAAGCCTAAAAGAGATGGAGGCATGTGCTTTAGAGATATGTCAGTCTTCAATCAGGCGTTGCTTGCTAGACAATTATGGAGGCTACATACTAAACCGGAGACTCTGGCGGCAAGGTTCTTGAAAGCAAAGTACTTCCCGAGCAGCACTATTTTAGACACACGTCTTGGCCTAGATTCGAGCTACACGTGGCACAGTCTATGGGGGGCAAAAGCCCTTCTTAGGGAGGGCATCATGTGGCGCGTTGGGAATGGACAAAGCATTAAAATTTGGTCGGACAGATGGTTTCAAGGGAAATGGGCAGACATGGAGACAGCAAGAGCGGAGGCGGACACAGATATCAACATGGTGAGCGACTTGCTGCTGGACAATAGTAGGGAATGGAACGTGGACAAACTTCTTGATATTTTTCCGAGAGATATTGCATCACAAATTTTGTCTATCCCGTTGTCTAGTAGGGAGATAGTGGATGATGTGTTCTGGTGGCCGGGAAAGGATGGAACTTTTACAGTCCGTTCAGCGTATTGGCTGGGTTTATTAGGAAGCAATGGAGTGCGTAGGCATGAAGGACAAGTCCCGCATGAATTGTGGAAGTTTATATGGGATGGAAGATGGCCCCCGAAGCTTTCTCATTTTCTATGGCGTATAGCAACGGGCAGTATAGCAACAAAAGGAAGGTTGCGGGATAGACATGTCACGGCTGATGGTATATGTCCACTATGTGCAACAAATGAAGAAACTATCCCTCATATGCTTGAACAATGTGTTGGGGCGGAAGTGGTGAGACAGGTTAGTTGGTTGGATAACTCTTTACATCTAGACAATGGAAACCATCTACATGATTCTTTGCTAGCCCTTTGGGAAAGATGCACGACGGAAGAATTTGACAAACTTATGGCTGTTTGGTGGTCTACTTGGACATGTCGCAATGATAAAATCTTCAAGGATGAGGCACCTTTTCCCCGACCAATTCTTGTCAACCGTAGAGCCATGATTTCAGACTATAGAAGGGCTAATGGAGGAATGGTTTCAGTAATTAACAGCAGCGGGGGAACTCCTCAGTTGGGTAACGCTGATCGATCTGTGTCCAGCACAAGAGAGCTCCATGCGCGGGGAGTGGATGGGAGCTGGAGCTGGGTGCACGTGGATGCTGCGGTGAGGGAAAGGGAATGCTGTGGACTGGGGGCGGCGATACGGGGCGGGATGGGAAATTTCTTGGGTGCTGTCCAAAAGAAGGTGAGGGTGGCTTGGAACTCTGACATAGCCGAAGCTATGGCCGCAAGGGAGGGAATTCAGTTCGTGTTGATGAAGCTGGATCAAGGAAGCAAAGTGGTATGCTCAGACTCGCTGAATGTGATCAATGCCTTGAAGGATTCGAGAAAAAGACCAGACTACCTGGGGATGATAGATGAAGATATTTGTCACCTTGTTTCTTCTTTTAATTCCACATGTCTTGTCCATGTAAAGAGAGCTTACAACTCTTTGGCTCATCTAGTTTCTCAAGATGCATTACTTCTAGCTGGTCACCTTAGCCATTGGGCATCCTTGCCTGTTAGATGGAAAACAATAGCTGAAGATGATGTATTTTTTGTACCTTGACTTTTCTAAATGAATGAAAGGCGGTGACTTCAAATTTTTTTTTTTAGCATGATGTATTTATTGTCCAAATGGCAATGTAGTGTACATGAATACAAACCACCCATAGAGGGCATGTGCCCTATAGGGATGTGACCACTCCCCTCATATTATATTTTTGGGAATGTGACCACTCTCCCCCGAAGGATGTGACCACTCCCTTTGTATTATATATTTATAGGTGTTTGGGAATGTGACCACTCTCCCTCACCTATTGGTGTAGGCCCGGTAGGTCCCTCACCCTACATTGGTATGATTTTGTGTCATAATATTATTCATGCTATGTTGATTATTGTGGATTGATTTACTATGAAATGTTTCCATTTCTCATTTATTATAATTGCCTCATACTCTTGAAATATCTTAGTTTAATGGATCTTTTATTTATGAAATGTTGTACCTTATAATTTTCCTTATCCTTTGGATTAACACATACTTTTATCTCTCTCTTGCTGGATGATCCCAACCATCCAGGTTTAGGATCAGAGTGCATAGTTGAAGCTTGGGGAATCTACCTAAGGATAAGGATAAGGAGTTTAAACTTGTATCTTGGACATAGTTACCTATATATTAAGTTGTTTTTGTTTGGAGACAAGTTGATTTGGTTTTAGTCTTCCTCTACCTAGATCCTATTGTTTGTATAAAGTTGTACACCCCTTTTGGGAAATTTTGTAAAGTACTCTTTATACAACTGAATAGTTAAAGTTTTTAAAATTCTGCTACCATACATTGGTGTTTTTGTTTACCATATTATTCAGTAAAGATGTTGGTGTCTTTACAATGATCATATAACAAATGCTTGTGATGCTCGTTCTTCTTAGAATGATTGTCCCTCCAAAAAAGAAAAATGGATGTTCCACTTTAGAATCTTTTTTCTACCTAGCTACCACTATGATCGATACTCCCAAAAAACCATGCCATCGCTTCAAATATCCTTGTTCACCCCCACTTTCCTACCCCTCATGTGACTCCTGTTCCACCTTAGAAAGGTTGTTGCACATTATCCATGACATAGACATGGAGGTATAGAATGATAATTATGCCTCTAGTACCTAATACTATTTTTTAATAATTTCCCAATTTCCCCCCTAACCTAACCCTAAAGCCCCTAGCTACCATATATAGCTTAAGGGCAACTAGGGTGGAAGGTTGGATACTACTAGGAGAATTTCCTCCCCCTTTTGATGCCACCTATTGTTCCACCTACCATTCCACCCAAAAATCCTAACTTTCTTCCATGTCCTCTCCTAATCTCTTCCATGCCACTTCACATTGGGAGAAGGAGCTCGTAGATCCTACAACTAGAGGTGAAGAAGGATTCTACTTCAATAATCATGGATACTCTTCCTCTTTCTTCTCTCTTTTTGCTTTCCATTGATCGTTTATATCTAATCCCCTCATGTGGGTTGTTTCAATGCTAAATTTGGGAGTATGATACCATGTTATTTGGGAATATTCACACAAAATGTTATATTTGGTTGATTCTTGTTATTTTCTTTCTTGTACTCTTTACCTCTCAATCTTGTTTTTGAGATAAGGAACCACCTAAGGTATATAGAAAGAGGGAAAATGGGTCTTGGAGAAGGAAAATGCCCAAGTACCTTATGGACCATTGTCTAGTTTCCCTTTCTACCCTACTATACCTCTATTCTACAACCCCTAGGTGGGATATCTAAGTAGCTAAGTTGTTCTTCTCCAGTCTTACTTGTCAAAGAGAAACCTCAAAGGTTAGACAAAAGGTAGAGGAGGTGAAAACCCTCAACCAAAACCCTATACCGACCCTTGCCACCTATCTAAGGTTGAAGTCTCACTCTAAGAAACCTAGACTAGGGCTTGGTCTTGATTATATTCATCTACATCCTTATCAAGTGAGCTTTGTAGGGTTGAAGGAGAGTGATTTAGGGACTAGTTCCCTAAATACCACTTATGCCACCCATGGTCAACTAGTAGGGTAGTGTATCTAGTTGACACCTACCCTTTTTCTTTGGTTCAGTAGTGATAATTCACTAGTATATGTATAGGTTACAACGTCGACCTTTTAAGGCATGGAGTGTCAGTTAAAAGCGAGGCTTAGGTGGGTGAAGTAATATATCCAAGGATACAACATAGGTTTCCCAGTTCATAAGAACCAATATAATAAATCATAACATCAATTTTAGAAGGTGAAGAAATCGATGCAATAATCTAAACATAGCATTGGTTTTCTGAGAAAATTAACACAATGGATCCATATAATCAATAGGTTATTTAGGATTCTTCTAAGGTTTCTAGCATTGGTATTTTATTTACAAAATCAACATTTTAATTTGTTGCCTCAATTTTGTATTCATAAAGGACTCTATAGATTTGGCTGTTGACACTCGAACAATAAGTTACAAAAGTGCAATTCAACATTCCATATGCAAAACCTACAAAAACCTAGAATAAAACAAACATACAAGTTAAACTTACTTGCATTCACATTAAAATTTCTAGATTCACTTGCCTTCACATGAAATAACCAATCAAAACATATTTACTTGCATCCACAAGATTCAATCATCAAATCTTACACATATTCACTTCCATCCAAATGATCCATACAACCTAGAATTCATTTCCTTTCACATCTACAACAATACATATTCATATTCACTTCATGCACGCTATCTATTCAAGACCATACACATTCATTTGGATCAACATAACAAATTCACCAAAACATTACATCAAGTCACATATCATTAATAGTATGGTTCAAATGACCCATTGCATATCATTAATGCACATCTAAGTTTCTAACAATAAAAATTGAGTGTCAATATTCTAAATTTGTTTCTTTATTACATGTTATATATTTTAGAGGTCCTCTAATGTCCTCTAATGTTGTCATGACAACGTATTTTACCACCACCACTAGTAGTTTTTAAGTCACCACATCCACAACCATAGTCGATTTATGCCACCTATGCACTTCTATATGTGTTGTTGCAAATATTCTCTCAGCAAAACATTTTCTCTTCTTGGATGAGTCATTGTATTTTCCTTATTTCTATTTCAAATCTTGCAGCATGTATGCTCCCACGATCACCAAGAAATAAATAATGTTAACTTGTTCATGGGTGCTTATTGTTCAAAATTTTTGATATTAGTGTTTCTAAATGGATTTGTCCTAACCAGAGAGATTCTACCCTTTATTAATCCTTGTCGTCTTTCCAAATCTCACCTTTGTCCCTTTTCTTCAACAAGGATGACCTGAATAGTAGTATCATCCACTAATAGACAAGAGGCAGTATTTTCTTAGTACATATTAGACACCCTAGAAAATCATAGAAGTTATTGTAAGAAACATTCACGTCAGTGATGATTCTAACTAGAAAGAAGCGATACCAGAACTTCCAATATTATTTCATTCTAATTAGAATCATGGTTGGCATAAATATATCATACAAGAGTTTATGTGAGTTTTTGGAGTGTCTAGTATGTAGCAATCAGATGCACCCTCTTGTCTACCTATTGATGATGATGATACTCGAGTTGTTCTTGTTGAACAAAAGGGAGAGATGCGAGTGTTGGAAGGCCTACATGAGAGGAGGCAAGGGTATAATATCTCTAGTTAGGGTGAAAAATCATGGAAACGCCTATCTCATGATTTTTTTAAGTAATAAATGCCTAGGAACGAGTCAAATTTTAGTTGTTGCTCTATGGTCACAGGAGTGTATATGTAGCAAATCTTTAAATAGAAAGAAAGACAACACATGGACTCATCATATAAGAAAAGAGGAGGTTGATGTAGAAACAACTCTGATGACAAATAATGAGGTGGGTAGGTGAGATAAAGCACAATTGATTTTAGGATGTGGTGATGGATAAAATAATCAATGTTGTTGGTGGATGTGGCTAAGAAGTATATAGAACTACCAGAGCAAACAAATCATGCCATTTTAGTAAGGGATTATGTAAACACGAGCATAGTGTGAATGTTTTATTGAGAAATCAAATAAAAATTTTTATTGTCCAAGAAATGGTATATGAATGTTTCATATAGTATCATGTCCAATGTAATTGATGTGCATATATTGTGGACACTTGCTAGATAGGAGGATGCACCTGATCAATACACATTGGACACTAAGAAGTTGCAAAAGTTACAAAATGAAGCCATCCTACTAGCAATGAGACTAACTAGAAAGAACTAAAATAAAAAATTTGAAGAATGGAAAAATGATGATGGTGATAAATATTAAAGTTAGTGACATGCACATCAGTGACCCGACCCTTAATCACCATTATCTTCTTCGTCTTCACATTTCTGGTACTACTTCTTTTGAATGAGAAACATGGTTGGTGTGAATATTTCATCTTGGAACATCAATGAGTTAATGGAGTGACTAATATGTAATGTACCAATGCATCCTCCTATATATGAAGTAGCTAGCAATATATGTACATCAGTTATATTGGATATTACTAGTTAAACTAATCATCATCATGATATATTTACACAAGTTAGACACTTTTCATCAACACTAGATTTTAGAACAACATGTGGATACCTAAGCCCCAAAAGTTTCATATCATCTGTTTTAAATCATGCATATGTACCTAATTAGGTCCTAAAATACAACTAGGTTCTAATTTTTCACTAACAAAAAAATTATCTAATTAGTTCCTAAAATACAATTAAGCATAACACTGGCTGAGTAGATTTTGTTTCCCATATTTTTCCAAAGTTTACCTAATTAATCAAAACTATTTTAACCTAAAGTAGTCCATATTTTACCCAAGACATACCTAACTTGCTCCATATACGGTGGTCATAAGGAAAATGGCAAAGAAAATGAAAAAGGTAGAAGGAGGGATGAAGACAATAAGAAAATTAGTATAAAAAATTGTGACAGTAGGAAAACAACGATTGTGGATGGAGGACAGTTGCAAGGGAGCAAGGAGGAAGTGGTGATAGTGGAAGGATGTCATATCTGACATCGACTGCACGAAGGAATAGAGACATCACTCGAGAATAAGGGAAGTAGTAGAAGGAGGCACATCATTAGAAAATGAGGACTAGGGAATGACAATAGAAGCATAGGTGGCGTAAGTGACATCAACAAGAGTGAGGGGTTTTGTGGGAGCAGCATGCCAAAATAGAAGCATATTAGGGTTTCATGGGAGGAATGTGAGAGAATAAGGAGATCAGGGGTATATGTGGGAGCCTAATGTTGGTTGCTTATAATAACCAATGCCACAATTTTGTTACAAGGTCAATTAAAAAAAAAACTGATGCTACACTAACAAATATGTGGGTTTTAATCCAACAACATTTAGTGTAAGTTTCAATTAAGAACCCACACTACATTTCCAATGGATTCATTTATGGAGTGAAAATTCATTTCACAGACTATTAATCGGACGTCTATAGTGTCAATTTATGGTGCAAACCATGCTAACCATCATGTCTCAGAGGTGGGTGGAAAAAATATTTTCACAATTTATTTCTAGTGTCAAACTTGGTATCTAAAACTGACACTATGTAAAGAGATACCCGCATTTCTTCCATCAATGACAAACAACAACATCCTACTTTGATTTTCTGTTTAAAATTGATTTTATAGTTTATAATGTTGGTTTTGTTAAGCAATTTGAAATCATAATAAATGCCACTATAGGTCATAAATGAATTAGTACACTATAAGATATATTATATATGTTACCAAAATTTATGGTTAAATTCCCCCATATCCCCTAAACAGCGCACTACTCCCCATGATTGAGAAAACCACAATTTCTTGTCTACATGCTAGTCTTGTTTTCTCCTTTCTTAGCCTACTTGCATGTGAATAGTTCTTGTTAGGTTATCTTAGTTCCTATTTTGGTTGGTTGTGTTCAATTCCTTTCTTTAATTTCTTAGTATAGGTCTTGCCTGTCTAGTTAGTCATTTGCTTAGTTATTTCTAGTTAATAACTCCTAGTATAAGGTAGTTAATTTTCCTTTCATTTTTAGTTGTTAATTGCTTCTCACATGAGTTAGATAACACTAATTGCTAGTTCAAATTAGATTCAATTCATTCTTTACTCAATTTCATGTCCCTAATCTTAATTGATCAAACAAAACTTGAACCCCTAAAAACTACAACTCCACATCTAGGAACCTAAATAACCCCATAACTCTAGTGTCTAAAAGTCCATGTGGATTCATTCATTACTACCCATTCGACTACAAACCTGAGCATGTGCTCTTGCAAACCAATTGTGTTAGGGGTGCCTGAATTTTGTACTTTTATGTGCATAATGCCTTCTCCTAATTAATATTTCTCTCCTGAGATGGCTATGTTAGACTGAGGTACTTGTTTCTCCTTGACTTATACTAGTTGCATCCACCATTTGCTATTCTTTTTGCATTGACTTTGTTTTCTTTATTTGTTGAATCTCTCTTTTGGATGGTTGTATTTGTGGGAGGGTGACACTGCATGTTTGGATGTTCGCTCTTTATCTCTATATACTTTCTTGGAGAATCCCAAGATAGGGTGAGAAGACCAAATCACATCAACCACCAAGAGAAAAAGGTAGAAATGGAAAACCCACATGGTGGTCCTCCACCTCATGGTCATTTAAAAAAAATTGGTTATTCATCCCATCACTTGGGTTTGAACCTTCAACCTCTCGATCGTACAACATCAACTTTATCAACTCGGATGCCACATATTTGGCCTACACCTCATGGTCATGACCATGAATGTGATGAAGAAGAAGAGGATATACACTTTTACCAACTACCGCCACAGTTGGTCACAAGTCTGATTCAACACTACTCCATCCTAAGGAACTATGATTCTTACATAGCCACTTACATTCAACATATTTAGGGCCAAGCATTATCCATTCCATACACCTTGATGCAGATCTTTTCGGCCTTCTAAAAACTAGAGTTAAGAAAAATATCTACAAGCTCATGGTCTCCTTCTTGAAAGTGCGCTCCACTTTCCAGTCTATAGCTAATATTGATAACATCACTTGCCTAGCCTATTTGACTTCTATCTTAAGGATAATTCCAAGGAGTGGTGTTCTTATAGAATGAGATCATAACATGGAGAGAATGAAGAATGAGTTATTAAAGAAATTCTACCTATTAATAATTTGACTTCATTGTGCCATTTTATCACTTCTCTTGGATAGATGAGCAATGCACAATTGTGTGGTATTTGGAAAAGGCTCTTAAGTTGCTATGAGATTCCATTTCCATGAAGTTCCTCAATGACTATCGATACAAACATTTTATTAAATCTTGTCTTAGCTCAACTGAAATGTGGTTAACTCTCCTTGCGGTGTCACTTTCATGGCCAAGACTCCTGTAGAATCTTGGCCACTATTTGAGCATTTGGTAGAAAAATCTAAGCAACATGCATCCTCTTCTATTGGTATACAAAGGGAACATTGGAGTGGCTCCTACTACTATCGCTTCTCCCTCTAATGACACTAATCCACAACTCATGAAGATCCTCAGTGACATGATGGAAATGATGAAGAACCAAGGTGCACATTCACCTAGTGATTTTGTGTAAGTTGTGGACACATTTACCGAAGATATAAAAGTATTACAATCCTTTTAGAATAGAAACTCAAATTCCCACATATACCAATCAAACACACCGTGGTGGTGAAATCCTCCTAATTTCTTATGGAAGAAACAAGTAGATGATGTGCACATGCAACTATGACAACAACAAAAACAATGATATGGCTCTAAGTTTGAAGATGAGATGCTTTTAAGAGTGATTGGCCTATATGAAGTAAAGAATGATGTTTCAAGCCACACTCAAACTATGAAAAGTCTTGAATAAAGAGTAGAGTAGTTGTCCTTATTTCTAGCCCAACAAGAAGATGGAAAATTTCCCTCCCAAACAATGATTCCAAATAGCTTGCATGAACAAATGAATGTGCTTAAATATGTTTTTTCCAAAATCAAATGCCCTAAGGACAACAACCACTTCATCAAGTACAACAAGGCCCCCACCTCAAATTCATGTGAAGATGTAACAACAACCAAACTTCCAAATTCCAATTCATGAACAACATCCACCTCACCAAGGGCATGTGCAACAAAAACACCTACTAATGCCTCCAGGCCCTCCACCACATCAGCAGTATCAAGGTTCACCTCCTCAACATCAACCTTATGATTCCCATTCTTCCCATGAGCAAGTTAAAGTCGTGATCATGCTAAGGAATGGAAAAGTTCTTGATCAGTCTAAGGGCCAAGTGAGTATTGATTATCTAATGAATGATCATGTTGATATTGTGACTCCATGTGCAAAGGATATTGTGTTATCGAGTATTATTTTGTGATGCCTAGTAGTGATACCATGATGTCTACTATCCCTATTATGATTATAGTGAAGAAAAGTTGAGTGAGTCACCTTATCTAGATGCCTGAGATGATCCTTAACCATCAAAGAGAAAGAAGAAGCATACAAAGGATATCTTTGAAACTTTTGAGAAAGTGTAGATCAACATACCATTGTTTGATGCCATTGAGAAAATACCATCATAAGTAAAGCTTCTCAAGGATATGTGCACTTTTAAGAGAAAATAAACCAAGAGAGTGCCTCAAAAGGAAAAGCTCACATAGCAACTAAGATCCATCTTGTAACACTCTTCTCTTAGCAAGGGGAAGGATCTTGGTGCTTCCATCATTTCCATGATACATTGGAGGGCACCACATTGACCAAGCTCTTCTTGACTCGGGTTATGCTATCAACCCCATGCCTTGTTATGTGTATGTTTATATAGGTCTAGGGAAATTAGATACATCTGATTGCACTTTTTAATTGGTTGATCGAACCATCAAAGTCCCTGGAGGTTAAGCTAATGATGTGATATTGAACATTGATGATAATGCCTCATCCATCTTCCCAGTAAATTTCATTGTGCTTTATATGAAGTTGAGATCTATTAGAAACCATAATTCATGAGAGTGTGGGTATTATGTATGTGGCTTTCATGCATATGAGATTAATTTTGAACATATTCAAAGCATCTCAAGCTCCAAAGTCATTGGGCCACAAAGCAAGATTGTAGTTTTCTTGAATTACTTGACAATACAGTTGAGGAATGTTTTCGACATTGATATAAATGGATACATAAGAGAAAGGGTTAGATAATATTGTTAAATTTCCCAAAGAGTTGAATGAAGATAGTAAAAGGTGAGACAATGGTAGCTAGTGAGATGCTTCCTTCCCTACTTCCCTAGTTAACAAGATAGTGTAACCTTCTAGAGAAGATCCTCCCATCATAGAGTTGAAAACCTTACATGAGGATATAAGTATGCATTTCTTCATCCCAATGATTCCCTCCTAGTGATCATTTCTTGCATTATTCCTCCCGATTAAGAGGATTCTCTTGTGAATGTTTTGAAGAAAATTATTGAAGCCATTGGTTGGCTTGTTGATGGTGTTCAATGACCATGGAGCAAATCCTCAGATGTGTCCTCCATGGTGAAACATCTTGTTATCCCATGTTTACATGCATTCTACTTGTTAACATTTTTCATTAATGCATAAACTACTTATAAAAAAATGATCAATGCATCAAATATGCCCATTGGGGATATGATAGGCCAAAGAATTTGTTTTATTCCCCATGTGGTCGACTATGTAATAAGATTCATGATACAACCCAAAGAAACAAAACTACTATAAAGAAAAGTTTCTGGCTATAGTGGTTTCCCTTGATAAGTTTTTCTCTTATGTCTCACATAATAAAGTTATGGTGTACACTAATCATGTTGTTGTTAAGTATCTTATGTCCAAGAAACACTCAAAGCCAAGATTGATTAGATGAATCTTCTTATTGTGAGAATTTGACTTGGAAATTGTTGGCAAGAAGGTTTGTGAAAATACAACTACTAACCATCTCTCCAGCATTGAAGCACCCTATGATGATGTTATATATTCAAGAATTTAGTGTTGCATGAGTAGCTCGTGCTTTTTAGTACAACCCAAAGGCCATGGTACAAACATATATCCAACTTCTTGGCTAGTGGGGGAATACTAGAGAATCATCCAAGTGAAAGAAAATAAGAGATTGTATGTAACTAACAAAAACTATGTGTTGGGGGAACCACATCTCTCCAAATATTGCTCTGATAAGCTCAATAGAAGCACATGTCCTTGAAAATGACAATCTAGAGATCCTCTTGACACTTTGTATGGGATTGGACTACAACCAAACTTTTGCATTGTGGATTCATTCATCCTTCTCTTTTCAAAGTTCTCCATGAGTTTTGTAGAACTTGCAAGTAGTGCCAAAAAGTGGGCACCAACTCAAAGAAAGACATGATGCACCTCTCCTCCATCTTTGTGGTTGAGGTGTTCAATGTTTGGGGGAATTGAATTCAAGGCTCGTTTCCTTCTTCCTTATGATTTGTATACTATTAGAAGCTAGTGCTTATGCACCTAAATGGGTCATATAAATTGCAACAAGGACCAATGATCACAATTTTGTTTGTGAGTTTTTGAAATCTAACATCTTTAGTTGCTTTGGAGTTTCAAGAGCCATGATAACTGACGGAAGTAGCCATTTTATACGTCACACATAAAATAGACATTGTGTGAACCACCAAGTAGCTACCCTCTATCATCCTTATTCAAGCATGAAAGTTGAGCTTGCCAACTGGGAGATCAAGGTTATTCTTGAAAATATGATGATGCCATATGACACTCTAAAACCATGCATATAAATGCAAGTGTACACGTTGAGTAATATAGGCCTATGTGAGGCCCGAGTCGAACTCAAGGAGACGTAGTTTCCGTGACTACTACTAACTATAGTGCGATCAGCTAAGCTAAGTAAAAGGTTGAGTTTGAGTTTAAACAAAGCAAAAGAAAATTAAACAAAAATAAAGGGTGATTGATTCAAATGATGCGGATTCCTTAGGATTACCAATTTCACCACATGGTCTCATTATATCTTATTTCTACCAAATTAATATAAATTTTACTCCTACCCTGGACAGAAAGCCTATAGTCAGAATTGCCCTCTTCCACGGTGCAATCCACTACCTAGATCTAAGTCAATTCTATGTCTGTAGTAATTTATATCTTAGTCTAGGTGCATTATCAAAGACTCTGAGTTTTTTCCACTAAACGTACATTACCTTTCCTAAGGAACGCGTAGGAAAGTGTATAACTTGTGATTTTTGGACTTTTAATCTTCCTTCTAGAGCAATGATCAGTCTAAAATTCTACTAATATGGTGATCAAGCATAGATAGACCATTCAATTTCACAGTTATATATCCAGGAATAAAGAAAAATCTATATTAATTCATACAAAAATTGATACAATGATTTTTTAGGCTACTCTCGGGTCCTAAGGAAAAGAGGGGTTTAGCCCCGCATGGTTTTCAAGTGCGAATATATGGAGAAAGAGAGAGGAGAAAAACATGGGAACATTAAAGAAATTCATGTAACCCCTGGAGAGAAGGTGTTCTGGATGATCGTCCTCGAGAAACGCACGTTCTGCGGTCTTATGACAGCAAAATCGTCCGTCGAAGGTGCTCGGATCTCCTGGTTGACATCCTTCGGCTCCGTGCTCCTCTCTCTCTCTTCTTTGGTATTCATGCGGTGCAACATGGGATGATCCCTAGGTCTAGCCATCCTTCATTAGGTCATAGGCCAACTTACGGTACCATATAACGTGGACCGTTAAATCTGAGCAATCAAATCGAGTGTTGATTCTGGAAAAGTCGGTGGCACCGAATCTGCATTGTACATAAAGTACCTAAAAAGTGCAAAAAAATGTGCATAAGTCTGGGGAATGCATATAATCATATAAATATGATAAAATAAGCATAATTTGATGCAAATAGAGAGTACATGCCAACAATAGTGATTTATGAAAATATAATCAAGAATCTGACAAATAAATGCACAAAACAAGTATAAAATAAACATGTACAAGTGACTCAAAACCCGTGCATCACCATATTATAAGGATTGGTATCTTCATCATAATTATGTTATATGGACATACTGGACCACATATAAGACCCTTATTGATACAACTCTGCTCAAATTGATATATGGGAAGAGGTGCCACTTGATGGTGGAGGTGCAACACAACACTTTGTGGGCCTTGAGAGCCATAACCTTTGATACGGAAATAATGGGATTTTGAAGAAAATTCCAACTGAATAAACTTGAAGAGCTAAGGCATGAGGCTTATAAAATGTCCAATAAATTCAAAGAGAGAATAAAATTGTTGCATGGTGAGTTGATCCACAAGAATATATTTTATCTCAGTCAATGGGTTAAAAAACACAACTAGAGAATGAAGTTATTTCTTGAAAATCTAAGGTCAAGGTGGGAAGGAACCTACCGTGTCACTCACATCTAGCCCTCTAGTGCTATTGTGATCCAAGAAATAGAAAGTATAAAAGACTCTTAGTGATTTGATTATTAAAGGTTGAAGCCTATTTTTACATTACATCTGACAAGGCCAATAATTTTTTAAATATCAGAATGCTATTTATAAATTTTGGATATTGACGAAGCTACATTGTATAGATGAATTAGAAAATCTCATCACTCATGGTAGAAAACCCAACTAGTTTGAAAAATTTAAACCCTAATCTTGCTTTTGAGTATACCTTTTCTTTTTAAAAATTCCAAAGCACTTATCCTTGCTTACAAACTGGGATTAACTTCCCGACTGGTCACCTGTACTAGTACTACTCTGGACTGAGCACACTTAACCACATAATTCTTAGTGATGGGCTCCCTCAAAAGGAGGTTCCCTTGTTGATATGGGTAGTCCAATCATTCCTTTTGAGATCATTTTATTTGAGGTCTCCAAACCTGGGACGTTATAATCTCCCCTACTTAGACTCTTGACGTCCTTGTCAAGGCTCAAATATAAGGCCTCACAATCATTCCCCAGTTCTAGTACAGACCCAGAATGACCCATGTGCACCCAACTCACTATCACATCTACCAGCACAGGGGTGGATATATCACCATGGATAGCCCTTTCAAACATGCCTATACCGTTCAACTCAAGATTGGCATGCCACATGCCCATGTGGGTCCCATCTACTAGAGGGGTTTTTGCTCTACCATGTGTAAGGCATGGGCCCACTACCCAAGGCTCTAGTAAAGTTTCAAGAATGATGTAGGACACACAAACCACCAACGACCTTAATTGTGCACTTTGTTCTCACTCACACACAAGTCACGATCAACTTCCCAACTGGTCACCCATCCTAGTACTAATCTGGGCTGAGCACGCTTAACCATAGAGTTCTTAGTGATGGGATCCCTTAAAAGTAGGTGCACCTTGGTGATATGGGTAGCCCAATCACACATGGAGTTATTGCTACTGGTGATTCTTTCTCCTTCTCTCATCTACCCTTTTCTATTTGTTAAGTACTCAAAATGCATGAATTACATGATGATATTTGATGCTTGATGCCTTGATTTTTTTTAATAATTTTGATTTATAAACCTAGAGAAATTCTATTTGTTTAGGCATTAATAAACAATATATGCCCTAACTATATAAGTAGAACACAATTCATATATATATATATATATATATATATATATATATATATATATATATATATATATATATATATATAAGCTAAATGTATCTAGGATTTCTCTAATAAATTGTCTCTTAATGCATATGTGGTCATTTATGGATGAATGAATTAACATAAATTAACTTAATTGAACTTAAATTATAGGTAATTAACCTACATTATGTTTGCATGTAATATATATATATATATATATATATATATATATATATATATATTACATATATATATTGTTGGCCTCAAAGCCTGAGTAAATTTTAGGCAGTTCCCACTTTGGTACGATTCTTGAACACATAATCTCACCTATTAAGTGATTGTATAATGTGTGTTTGGTTTTTAAGATATTTTGACACTCTCTTTCATATTTATTCTCTAATTACAAATGAAGGTGGGTATTTGCCCATATATATAATTGTACTTGGAGATCTACAAAGAAATGTTTTAATTTTTTTAATAACTAAACACGCATTATACATTCACTGGTGAGAAAGTATTCAAGAATGGGATAGATGGTACACACTCATCAATATGAATGAAAAATACATATGTTTTGTTGGCTTAAAAACACATCTAAGATTTACTCATTAGGAGTAAATCTTAGATGGTCCCCAATGCAGGACAATTTATCAACACATAATCTCACTTGAGATGTGAGTGTATAAGGTGTGTATCATTTTATATATATATTTATCTAGTTGTTTCCTCATTTGTTCTGCAAGTACATATGTAGGTGTGTATTTTCCCATCTACATCGGTTTACTTGGAGAACTATATGGTAATGTGGATAAAATATTCTTGAAAACCAAACACACATTATACACTCAATAGTGAGATCAAGTGTTCAAACATAGGATGGGTGGTTCACATTCATCAATATCCATCTAATATACTGTCCGTAAAAATTAATAATCTTGGTCTAAATTCAAACATATTTTATTCTAAAATTGACCTAGTTAAGTCTAGGTTCAATGCTTAGTTGTCTACCCTATGGTTATAGAATTGAGCAATGTTGGATGTCCATTCCAAATCGCTTCACTCCAGATTTAGGTCATGATGAGTTTATAAGATTTGTGGAGGAACATAAAAAATGACCTAGAGATAGGTTCTATTGCCCCTGTAGAAGTTGTGGCAACGACTTGAAAGTTGATAATTTTGAGTAAACAAAAAATCACTTCATGTGCAGTGGGATTGTACAAAGCTATACATAATGGTACTAGCATGGAGAGATTCCTACTTTGAGATAAAAAACATGTCAATACTGGTAATTGTGTGAAAGAAGAAATGGTGAATGATGTTGATGTGAACAAAACAATTCAAAATGTTATGGTTGATGCGATGTGAGATAGTCGTGGGGACAATCTTACTGATTCATGTTCCCTATTTAAAAACATTATACATGATGTTAAGAAACCATTATATTTGAGTTTTACACTGTTCATGAGGCTGAGTGTTGTGTTGAGATTGTTTACTCTAAATGATAATAATAGGTAGATTCATAAAAGTTTTCCATCTATGTTGTCTTTGATGAAAGAAATTCTTCTTGAAGGAAGCAAGATTCCAATATTGACATATGAAAAAAGTAAAATGCTATACCCCAATAGCAATGGAGCCTAGAATATATATATATATATATGCATGCACAAATGATTTCAAAAAGACTATGGAAATTTGAAACATTTTCCAAAAATGTGGGCACAAAAAGGTACAAAATTATGACTTCGGGTAAGACCAAAAATGAATCTCTTGCCAAGTTGATATGGTATCTACATGTAATACCATGGTTTCAGTGCTTGTTTGCTAATTTAGAAAATGTATAGAATTTATGTTGGCATAAGAGGTAAAGGAAATAATGATGGGTCCTATGACGTGTCTGATTATCCACAATGAAAGGAAGTTGATTTATTGTACCTCTGAGTTTGTGACAAAGTGACAAATTTAAGACTTGGAATTGATACTAATGGGATTAATTGATACATTGCATTAAGTATCCAACATAGCACTTTGCATGTTATAATTGCTATATACAATCTTCCTCCCGGGTTGTGTCTGAAAAATAAGAAGTCATGTTGCCAATGTTGATATCAGGGCAAAAGAACCTAACAATGACATTGATATTTTCCTTGAACCTGTGATTGCTGACCTAAAAAAATTACTGGAAGAAGGCTTTATGACTTATGATGCTTCATGAGGAGAAACCTTTAATTTTCATGCTCTATTGTTTTGCATGATTAATGACTTTTCAACATATGAGAATGTGTCTTGGGTATAATGTAAGAGGATCCAAAGCATGCCCTATATATGGGAAAAACACTAATTCAATATGACTAAAATACGGTGAAGGACAATGTATCTTGGTCATCTAAAATTTCTCCCAAAAGTGCATCCTTATCAAAGGTTGCACAAAAAAATTAATGGCTTCATTGAGGAGAGAGGTGGCCATAAACCCATAGTAGGGAAGGATGTTTATGAAAGAATAAAAGTCATTTTCCATGTATTTGGTAAGAGACAATGTAGTACCCCCACATGTGATGAATATTTATACAAGAAGATGACAATAATATGGGATCTTCCTTTATTGGAGTTTTCTAACAATTAGGCATTGTATTGATGTCATGCAAAAATTATGTGGCAACATTAGTGGTACACTATTGAATATACCATGCAAGACTAATGATGGTATTAAATCTAGAATGGACTTATGAATGATTGGTATACAGAAATAATTAATAATAGAGGTTATGAGTGTTCACCACACATATTTACCTCCTTCTTGTAACACTTTGTGTAGACATGAAAACTTGCATTTTGCTAATGTACCACATGGGCACTCTTCTAGTATCTATAGAGTAGTATCAATTAAGGATCTAAAGTTCATAGGTCTTGAATATCATGATTGTCACACCCTAATTTAGAAAATTTGGCCTATGATTGTTTGATCTAGCTTGTCGAAGCATGTAAGGTTTACAATCACAAGACTTTGTTTCTTCTTCAACAAAAATGCATCAAAGTTATAAATCCTGAAACTCTAGATAAGTTGCAAATAGAAGTGATATTTACCTTATGCCAACTTAAGATGTATTTTCTTCCTTCTTCCTGTGATATAATAGTTCATCTCTTGTCCATTTGACTAAGGAAGTGAAGATATGGGTTCCATTTTCTTACATTTAATGTATCCTTTTGAAAGGTACATGATTGACTTAAAAGGAGAGTTCAAAATCATTATCAGCCTGAAGGGAGTATCATTTATGACTATATGGCTAGAGAGGTAATGAACTTTTGTAATGATTTTTTGAATTGCAATGAAACTCATGCCAATCCAAAGTCCCATCACATTGATACTTACTATGACAAGGGGACTTTAGGAGCATCAATGGAAGGAATTAGTCATGAGATATGTGACGAAGTGCACTTGTACATATTGTACAACATCGACGAAGTGGGTATTTATATCACTGAACACACCAACTTAATCAAGAGAAAATATCATCAATCTAGTTCAATGTGGATTTCTAAAGAGCACAATTGAACATCTATCAGGTGGTTTGAAAGTCTTCAATCAAATATCTTAAACAACAAAATATGTTGCTAAGAACATCAAATGGCTCACCTTTAAATAAAAAACATATGACATACAATATGAAGCATTTGATATAAATAGTTTTTTGTAATACGCAAAGCATCCATATGACAGTAGTGTAGTCCAAAATAATGGGCTCACTCTTTAGGCATCTTCCTTTTATTTTGCTTGTGTGAAGGATAAGAGTCTGTGAGAAGCTAAGATAGCATATTACTGTGTCAGAATAAATATGGGATTTTGACTACATAGAGTTTAGAGTTTCCGTCTTTCAGTGTAATTGGTTTGATAAGAATAAAGGAGTTGTAGTGGATGAGTGAGTTTAAATTAGTGATCATGAAAGATTGTGCAAAGGATGAGCCATTCTTCAAGGGATCACATGCACAACATGTATTCTATATTGATGACATCAAATGACAACCAACCCATCGTTCTTCATGGGAAAGAGCAGATCATGGTAGATCATATAGATGGATAACAATATTGTGACAATTATGATGACTCTAGTCCATTCTCAGTTGTTTTTCTAAGTGTAAATGTCAAAGATAAAATGATGATTAGTATACATGCTAAGATCACAAACAAGTAATATTAGTTGATGAATGATCCAACTAATACTAGAGGCATGTATTTTTTCACTTATGTTTATAATGCAACCAATACATTATGCAATAATAGATGAGTTCTTTAGTTGTGGAATTTTCAAAATTTTACTTATTCTAGATATCTATGTTTCTATCACTTATGTTTATACTATCACTATTTTACAACTTGTTATAGTGTGGCATGTGACTAGGAGCTCTTTGAGACCAAGCACATAGAGGATGTTGGTGCTAAGCATGCTATTGTAGAGGATTCTAGCAGTGGTGATGCTTCACATACTAGGTCCCACAATGTTTCACATGCCACAGGAGATTAGGGACAAAGGGATAAGTTCTTCATTTAATTTAATGACACAAGAGCACCTATCGGGGACAATCCTAGTACTTACATGCACTATTTTGGGGATCATTATAAGTAACAAGGTGCCAATATATACAAAATCTTGGCATAAAGTTGAAGCTACCATGAAAGACCTCCTTAAAAGGAAATATTTGTGAGTTATATGCATTTATACTACGTTTTTCAAACTAAGATTTTCTTTAACCATTCTAAAGTTAGTATAAATATTTTTTTCACAACATTTTTTACCTTGACAATCACGTTCATTATAGAAAGGTGGTCCAACAACATGCAAAGATTTATAGGGGTTTTAATACCAATCTCACAAGAAAATCTATAGCTAATCAAAAGAAGAAGAAGCCTATCATTGAGAAATACACTTATATTGACCTTGAGGTGTGGAGCATTTTTCATGCTTCTAGGAAATTGATGAGTTCAAGGTATCACAATTTTTAATATACTTGATGAGTTTTTCTTATACTGCAACATATATATTGAACTAATCAGACTATCTATGAGGCTACAAAAGAAATATATACAAAGAATGTGCACGACCATCAATTGAGCCTCAGTGGTTATGCCTTGGGCTGCTAAAATAAGGAAAAACAACACTCGTCTATGGAAGAATCAAGCATAGTTCCAAGAATGAATTGCTCTAGAGAAATTCCCAACCCTACAACTAAACTGAGGTGGCATAGAAAATGGTGAAGTTTAACCCCAACAATGAATGTTTAGTTTCTTTCTAATCATGCGCTCCATGAGCAAAGAAAGGAAAGGAAGTTCATCCCTTAGGGCCAAAGGGTTGAATTGACAGTTGCTCTGGGTAATCAAGAGTATCCTGGCCATGTTAGGGGAATCAGAGCTAGTGTAGGGCTGAAATATTATTTTGGCTCCTCCCAATGGCCACATATATCTACCAAAAAATGAAGTATGTCACAAGAGGAAGTAGAAGACACTATACAATAGAGAAGAAATGAAGAAATAAGTGCATTTTAGTTTTCTCAACCTCCTCAAATTGAACATGTCTTAAGACACTTCAAAGTCAAGGTACGAGAAGGTATTGGAGGTATCAAAGGCCATGAGAATACTCCCATGGACATATGCCAGACCAGCCTAATGCCAATTCATTATATGTTTTTTATTGGTATAGTACTAATTAAAATTATAGATGGGTATGAAATGCTGACTTGTAGTTGAAAACTTTGAATTTGATAACGTGGTAGAGGGTGAGGTCTATAACCACCTTGGTGGCACACTATGTTTCCCACCAATGCCCAACAACATGCTCTACATATCTATCCAACTTGTATACAGTGGAATGGGAGGCACACAACTGTCAATACCTCACCCTGAACACAAAAGAGTAGGAGAAGAAAAAGGCAACATGGTGGGGTGGCCCAAAAACTTGGTTATCTATGAAAAAGCCTGAAAATTTTCTATTACATTTATCCTTGTGAGTATTTTCAATTTTTTTATATATACATCTTCAATTGATACAAGATTATTAATTGATAAAATATGAGAAATCCCTTATGAGTCGTCCTCCAAATCCTATACATGATTTAATTCCACATGACATATTTGACTCAATGGTGAGTAAATGTGAGGGCTTATGTTGATGGTTAGCCAATAAAAAACTGTGGTCTAATAAAGGTGATCCATATGGACGTGAATATCTTAGGACAAAATCTTGACATTAGTGTCCTTATTCAAGATATAGTAGAGCTATTTCAATACGATTAGCTAAATACATCCATCCTAGAAGTATGGATATGGTGATAGATTATCTATGCAACAAGTCTATGTGAATATATATCTCCAATTTTTTATATATATTAAACAACTACAATAATTGAGCTAATTATACACATATATTTTATATTATCAAATAAGCAATGTGATATTCATAGTTCCTTCATTAATTACCAATGTGGAAAGTGAACACAAATTTGTATTCCAATATTTCTCATCTTTACTTAAGTTTTCTGCTACTACAGGAAATGACTTAATTCTAGCTCCTTTTAATGTCAAATAAGGTTAAATTATTTAATAATATTTATTATCTTGTAATTTTAACTTATTGTTAACCTTCATTGTTTAACTTGATTATTTTTTGTTTGCCTTATTCTTTCTCACTAATAGTCATTGGAAATTATTGGAGATCTCCCCGAGCATAATGAATGTGTATTCTATAGACACACTGGACAACAAATGTTGGGTACACAAACTAAAATTCCATTTACAGTGTAAGTATAAATCTCTAGCCATCAGTAGATTTATTAGTGTCATCGTCATGATATAGGTACCCAATTGACTATCTTATTCATTTAGCTTATAGGGGATAGAAGCATTCTGTGAAGGTAGAGGAGTTGTAGATAAACAAAAAATCATCATGCTAGAAGACCATAAAGGTAGTTTCATGGTTTAAAATCTCACACCAACTCTGCTTATTTTTATTTATTAACATTTCATAATTTTCAATTTTTAATGTGATTTATAAATCAATGGTTTTGTGTGAGGCTATAATGTCATGAATTTTTTTAATGACATTGTCAGAATAGCTCATAATGTTAGTAAGGTATGCCCAGAGAGACAATGATGTGATGATTGACATGGCATATAACATAAATGATTTGATTAATACTCATAAAGGCAAGCTTCCAATTCATTCTATTTCACTCAGTTATGAGATAATGAAGAAATATTAATGTAAGGCCCCTGACCTGTGTTTTGGGTTAACCCTACTTGATTTGGCTTGATTAAGTTCTTATAACCTTGCTTTAACCCCTTTAAGATGATTTTAGAGCATTTGGATGGCGTAAGTCTCCAGTTTGAGCTTGTTTGGATGATGTTTGTGCTCTTTGTGCTTGTTTTGGGTCAAATTGCAATTTATCCATTTGTGAGGGTTATGTTGGTATTTTCCATTCCTAGTGTGTAATTTCCCTTCCTCTGCATCATGAGAGATATTTTTATGCTTTAGGGTGCTTTAGTTGAGCCTTGGATGAGTGGTGACACCCCTAGAGGTGATTAGTGTTTCTAGGGTTTTGAGTGTCTCGACCATATGTGCTTTGTTGAGTGCCTTGACCCTTGTCTCAGCCTTGAGGGGGTGCCTTGTGAGTGACTCAACCAATACACCCTCCTTGTATGGTTTTGTCTTGACCATGATGGTTTTGGTGGGTTTTGGGTCGAGAGTATTTGTCCGTTTGTGGTGGGTATAGACCTTGGTGTCTTGGTGACCTTTTGTCTTGACCAAGATGTATGTGTTGCTTTTGTTTCGACCTCTTTGAGGTGTTGCAACCAAAACCATGTGTTGGGGACCTTAAGAGGTTGAGACCCAACATAGGTTGTATCACCATCTTGTGCATGCATGCTGCATGTTGGTTTCTTGGGTGGACAAGTGTTCCTTTAGTGCCTTTAGGTGTTGACACATCACCCCTCACCCTACCTCCCTCCTTCTTTGGTATATAAGCACTTTTCTCTTCATTCAAGTGAATGTTTCGGCCTTCCTTATTCCTTTATCTCTTTTTCTCATCCTTTAATCTTGGTGGAGCGAGGAGTACTGATCCTTGGAGCTTTGGTGACTAAGATCCCTTGCATGGGATGACTTTTGCTCATCTTCAACCTTGGTAAGTATATGCCTTTCTTTGGTGACATTTCCCTTGGATCTTCTACCCCATCTTCTTCCCTTTTCTTGGCCATAGACCATGGATCATCCATGGTGGTCGTTTTGGAGAGAAACTCCTCATCACAAGGGTTATAGGACATGTTTTGATAAGGTGGTACCCAAGTGCGAGGAAGTCTCTTCTCTTTTCTTCCTTCTTCTTTTGGTTTGGCCTAGGGCTTCTTGCTCTCTTTTCTTGATCTATCTTTGACCTTGGTGTCTTCTTCTTCTTCTTCAGGTGATCTTGTGGTTGAAAGTGGAGCCTTTGGTGAAGCTTCATCATCATACTTGGTGATCGTGTGCTTGGAGCTTACCTCTACACTTAAGGTGGGTTATATAACTCTCTACCCTCTCTATTATTGCACTATTCCTTACATGTATGTTGTTGTTTCTCTATCTAAAACGTTTCCCTAATATGATAGTATATGTTATCATGTTCTAGAGCTTGAATGATGATGGTTATCATGTTTGATTTGCTTAGAATTTGAAACCCTAATTTCATGGCACCTGTTTTGTGATGGTGATGAGATGGATGGTTTTATTCTATGCTTTTGATCTTGGTTTTGAGCACATGCATAAGGTTTGTGTACCTTAGTGTAACATGGAGTTTAGGGTATATTTATATGTTTTGATCATGAGTTTATCTCTCCTACATAAGGCTTTTTATGGTGATCCCCATAGTGCATGCGTTAGGATTTTTAGTGACCGTTGTATGTGGAGTTTTCCTCCTAGTTAATGGTGGTTTTCTTTGATGACCATCTCCTGTTTTGGCCGTGTTTAACTCCTATTTTTATCATGGTTCATATCTATTTGATGAGGGTTAAGTTTTTCTATGATGGCTTGACCTTAGTGGTTGTAACACCATGTTTGATTTAGGCCCCAACCCTTGGTTTTGTCTTTGGTTCGAGATGCATGGGTTTGTTCTATCGATACCCTTTGTTTGGGTTTAGTTGGTCATGACCCATGCTCCTATTTTAGTCAAGATATTTCCCTTGGTGGTGTTCCAGACTCCATGCGAGTTGAGGGTCGTAACACCTGCTATGATGGGTGGTCAAGACATGTCATGTTGTGGTCAAGATGTTGCTTTGTGGATGGTGGTCGGGATGTTACTCTTAGTTTTGGTCATGATGTTTCTTTTAATTTTGGTCCTGGTCATAACGGATGGTTATGACCATGTGGTGTAGCGTTCATGACGCCTGCCTATGTTATGATCGAGACATGCTTTTACTTGGGTCAAGACATCTGTTTTGAGTATGTCTATGACCATGTATGAGGGTCGTGAGATGTAGTATTAGTTTTAGTTGTGACATGTTAGCCTAGGTCCCAGTCGCAACACCTGCTATGATGGGTGGTCGAGATACCTATGTTATGGTGGGTTGGTTCATACATGAATACATGGTTGTTACATACATATAACATAGTAAGAATTTTACACGTGTAAGGATATTGATATGCCTAATTAATCATGATGATGGTAATGCTTAACCCTAATACACTCCTACTATGTGGATGGAGAGAAATCTAAGGTTTGGCGATGACATGATGCAATGGAACCCTAATCGGTTATATGTGTGAGACCCTAACCCTAGTTTGGATCACGTGATCTATTTTATTTATCATACTTTGAGTGATTATCATATTATGACATTTTATCTCTCTTGTTTATGAAATCCCTAACCTTGCAGGTGTTATGAATAACATATCTATGTGAATGCTATAGAGAATTCTATATCATACACTATTAAGGCACAATGTGATGATATACATGCAGGGATTATGTTATTGGGTCCTATGACCTGGTAGAGGCTATATGCCTAGTGAGAGGTGTTATCTTACAGTGATGTGATATGGATTGGTATCCCATGATAGTGTGAATATGATGATGGCCGTGTGGACAGTAGTATCATGTGGTGATGATGTGACTAGTTCACACCTTATACGTTTTATATCTTTTGGAGTTGCACTATTCCCTTATCTTAGTAGAGTTTGTTTTGGATTTGTATGTTGTAACTTGATTGATGCTAAAAGATACTCAATTGGCTTAATTAACCAAGTGAAACTCTAATCATGTAGGTGCCCTATGCCATAGATCCATTCCAGTGTCAGTCTTAGTTCTGGATGGTGAAACAGGTTCTCCCTTAGTGGAAGCTCAGAGTCGTATACTATTGAGTATATGCATTCCATAGGATTGGATGCGGGCCATACCATGGCAGGAGAATGGTCGAGGCCATATCTCGATGATGTGATACACAATATATATGATATCTTTTGAGGATGTATGTGGTCATACCTCAGAAGGAGTGTTCTTGTGGTCGTATCTGAATTTCACTAGCAATGTGCCTATATACCGAGGCAGGCCAGGCTATTTTGCAGTTAGACTTGGTATGTGTCTGCAGTGTTTTCTCTTGTACTGACCAAAAGGTGTTGGGGAGGTTGTGGATTTTGGCTCTTCCATTGACCTTATATGTCACAAATTTTGACTTAGTAGTGGTTAGTTGGAGCATGAGTGGTATACCTCATCTCCTCAGGGCATTAATAAAAGATGTAACACAGGCGTGTAGCATACTTGCATAGGGATATGTGAATAACATTGGATGATCCTTTGCCTTGCTTTTGTATAGTTTAGTTTATAGAGGATATACATGCTCTTCAGATTTCTTCTTAGAATATTAACTGATCTACTGCTCAGTGATAACTACCTAGTTTTGCTTAATCTACTTTATCTGTGGACATATATCGTTTAGTTGAATCTTCTCAACTTGCTAAGTTATTTATCTACCTGCTTAGTTATATGTGCTTTAATAGACGTTGGTAGAGAGTTATATCATTCATTGGGATGTTTGGTCTCACCCCATGGGTTTCCACATCTTTTAGGTGGTCATGCACGAAGAGATAGAGATCGTGGAGTTGAGGAGGAGAAGCAACAAGGGAAGTAGCTGATAAGGTTAGATGTGCTACTAGTCTTTTGTGGCAGAGTCTTAGATCTCGTCCTTATACACTAAGATCTTTGGCGGTGTTCTCGATGTGTTTTGTAGATATGTTATCGATATGGTATTTTTAGCTTGTAAGCCATGTATATAAGATATGGCATGTGTACATGTATATATGTGGAAAAGGTGCCTCATGTAATAGGTTGATGATAGGAATGTTAAAGTACAATGATGTTAACACCTTGTGATATGTTATGTGATACATGTGACTATGTTGTGGACTCATATGTAATAAGTTTTGCTTATGGTGTTTTTGCTAAAATTAGTTTTAATTTCCTGTGTTTTTTGGTAATCCGCATGCTTAGTTTTAATTCTGTGTTTCATTTTGAGTAATCTCGTTTGTAGCATGATAGGGTGTCACAATTATGAATGTCTAGAATATAATATTGCTCAATTATGTATGTTATCAAATATTAGCCTTGGGGAAATGAGATCATACAGATGTAAAGAGTACATATACATATTCTTGTTATGTCCCTGGTCTGTTGTTACTGTGGAAGGTAGATATACACCAGTAACACATAAGGTCAAAGTGTGAGTTGGTTGATGATAGAATCTCATCAGTCATGATATGGCAATATCAAACCAAGCACACAGATACATATTAGGGAATAGTGTATCAGATAGACCCACCTTGAGAGTGACACATGGAAACCATCTTTGGCGATTATAGTCAACTTTCATAGTGAAGGTGGTAATTGTGATTCTTAGACCTGAAATCACTGCACTTGTCACATGTCGTTGGGTACGCTTTGACATCATCAAAAGTAGTCCTAACATGAGTTGTTATAAAGGTGATGATTGGGTGACTTTGACACATGGGGATAGACTATGACTGATAGAGATGGAATTTGTCCCTCCTACTGGAGTATGATGTCCTGGCTACTTGATAAGCGAGACTGAGAAACATATGTGCATGCACATGTGAGTCAATATATGATATTGAGGTCACATTATCTCATACAGTTGCTCTTGGTTCAAGGAACATGGATTGAATGTAGAGAGGATGACAAGTCCATGCCTCGAGTTCATTCTGGATATCAGAGATAAAGGAATTATCCAATCACTACAACACCTTACACAGAATGTAGGTTGAAGTTGTTCTCCAACTTTCCATTCACTTGGGTAGCACTGATGTGTGACTAGGCACCACTCCTTGCTTTTGATGTCATAAGTTAGTTATGTGCATTCACTACCAACGTGATATGGGACCTATATAGTCACACACATAGGAACTCGTCTAGAAGAGGATTTTAATCTTGAACGATGATTGGATTGATTACTAAAGTCTTTAGGTATTCAAATCACATAACAGATCGATGGACTGGCTAACTGGACTGCCAAACGACCATCTCAAGTGTTGAGATGGCCGTTTGAGCAGCCAGATAGGTATCTCAAGTGTTGAGATGGCAGTTTTGGTTGTCAGGATAATCAAAGTTTGAATTAGCTAAGCTCTGCCCAAATTGATGAGTGAACCGACTGACTCAATCTGTTGAACTGATCGACTTGACTCAAGTTCACCAGACGACTGTCTGGGTGAACGAGACATGCGTATCACATGGGTGAGAGGGCTCAGTTGAGCCGAACGAAGGTTCTGGATGTTTCCCATACTTGTTTTGATTGCAAATTACTTGTGGTGCAAGGAATTAATATGTGATATTAATTGGAATCAAAATTGCCAAATTCATGTGCGATTAAGAAACTGCCAAACAACCATTTGGCAGTGCAAGATGACCGTCTTGTGTGACCAGATGACTGTATGGGTCACTGAATGACCGTTTCATGCTTCACAGGTTGCAAAAATTCAAGATCTTCTGGTCCCTTCCCCTCCTGAACAATCCTATACAGACTGGGAACCCTGACCCTAACCCCACCTATAAATAGAGGGGTACTGGGGGATTCCCAAAGAACAACTACAACATCAACAAAGAATAAGTTGCTTTGACAATTATTGTCCTCTCTAGTTGTGTTAACTGAGAGAGCCCAAGCAAGTCCTACCCAACAAGGGAGGGATAGACATGAGAGAGAACAACTGAGGATTGTTGTTGTGGGAGAGCAAGTTGGTAACTAGTATGCCAATGGGAGGGGAACTCCTTCCTATCTATTTGAGTTGAACGGTAGGAGTTCTCATTGGTATGTGTGGACTATTCTAGAGGTAGGAGTCCTTTGGATGCTGCTGAGAGAGCAAAGTCAGCCTACAGTTCGCAACCATACCATAGGAGTCACTGCAGAAGCTTTTCTATTCATTATTCATGGTGAAGACTAGGAGCTACACATCCACCATCCAAGAACAACTAGTAGTCAGTTGCATTGAAGCAAGTTGTTGTCACTGGACTTGCTCTAGGATTAGGTATAACTCACTAAACCATCCTTCCTATTTCATAGTAGTTGACATGATCTTGCAGGTATGGGAATACAAATAGATAATTTTTTTGTTTCTGTTGCTATGCTTTGTGCCCGTATTTCCCAACAATGGTATCAAAGCCACATCAATTTACTATGTTTTAATATAATTGATATGATAGGATTTTGGTTTAATTTTTTATTTATTGCATGCAATGCAAATATTTAAAATATCTCATATGTGTATCTGATCAAAGACCACATAATCCCAAACTCTCTCTCTCTCTCTCTATATATATATATACATATATATATATATATATATATATATATATATATATATATGCAATTTACATGCATCTCCCTAAAAGTGGTATTGATGGTGGATGTGTAGCGTGGTTATGGCCAATACCCTATATCTGTGTGTGGTTAAATGTTTTGGTTTGGTTCCTGTTTATCTCAGTTTGCGTACCAAGACTCTACCTCCCTCTTCCCAATGTAAATTTAATGTTTTCCTACCTTTTCTCCCCTCGAATGTAACTCAAGATTTATCTTATTAAATGTAATAAAGTAGCAATAGTATATTTTCTTTTCTTGTAATGATGAGGAAGATGATCATCGCCAGATGAGATGACCAGTTCAAGAGATGAGCCGACCGTCTGGAGGACCATGGAGGATAGAACGATAGAGCCAGATGACTGCCTAGTGGGCCTAACTGACCGTTTGGAAGGGTTCCAAACATCGATTTGATAGGAGGCCAGACAGCCATCCTGGAGGACCAACCAACTGGCCAAGAGGTGAGACGACCGATTCAAGGGTTGAACCAATCTACCCAGATTGGCAAGCACAAGTCTACACCAACAATAAAGTCATACACGTGATGTGATGATTGACCTAGGTGCTAGTAATTCCTTGTGTCTCCAAGAAATTACATGGCCATAACCATCACTTTTTTATTTATATTGCATGTTTATTTTGTTGGATATGGCATGCATATGATATGTACTATATATGTGGTGATTGGATACAATATATGTATATATATGATATATATAAAAATCTTCGATCAAACATATTGTCTAATATGCTTTCTGATAACCTCCTATTTTAGTAGTTTATTTTAGCCTTTTTCTTTAGTTTTCCATACTTTCTCTTAGATAAACTAAATAGAATCATTAAACCTCCTTACTTTATTGCAGTAAATAACTTTTCCTCTTTTTCATTACAGAAAACACAAAAAAATTCACAAAGACTCCTCACGGTCCCAAGACCGCGAGAAGCCTCACGGTCCCAAGACCGCGAGAAGCCTCACGGTCCCAAGACCGCGAGAAGCCTCACGGTCCCAAGACCGCGAGAAGCCTCACGGTCCCAAGACCGCGAGAAGCCTCACGGTCCCAAGACCGCGACAAGCCTCACGGTCCCAAGACCGCGAGAAGCCTCACGGTCCCAAGACCGCGAGAAGCCTCACGGTCCCAAGACCGCGACAAGCCTCCCGGTCCCAAGACCGCGAGAAGCCTCACGGTCCCAAGACCGCGAGAAGCCTCACGGTCCCAGGACCGCGAGAAGCCTCACGGTCCCAAGACCGCGACAAGCCTCACGGTCCCAAGACCGCGACAAGCCTCACGGTCCCAAGACCGCGACAAGCCTCACGATCCCAAGACCGCGAGAAGCCTCACGATCCCAAGACCGCGAGAAGCCTCACGATCCCCAGACCGCGAGAAGCCACTTGAAGCCTATAAATAGGACCTCAAAGGTCACTTCAAGGGGGGATCGAATTCCAAGACGCCCAAAGGCTGCCTCTCCAGACCCAGAGCATTCTGATCTTCCGTCCACTGCCCCAAGGCTGCTAGTTTTGGGATCCGTGCTCATCATCAAGCTTCCTTCTCTCTCTTCTTTCCATCTCTTCAACAAAGAAGGTGGGAAGAGAAAATCCTTCATCAAAGCAACCACGAAGTGCGAAGATCGTTGCTCTCTTCACCAAGGGTTCAACCTTCCCTCCTCCGTGGAGATGACGTTCTTTCTCTCTCTTCTCACCTCCTTTGCCATGAGCGAGTAGTTTCTTTCACTAGGGTGCGGGGAGTAGCCCCGCTACCCATGTTTTCATTTCATGCGATGTAATTCAACAACTTGTAATAAAGATACTCTTCCTTTCAGTTTGACTTCAATCGCTTAATGAATACTAGTTGCTTGATCATCAACTTGTGTTACATATTGTCTTTTGGTATGAATTGTCTACGTTTATACCCTTAGATCTAAATGTCGATTGAATGTTGGTTATGGATGTATGTAGTCACCATACGTCTGTTTCGGTGTCTAGAAGTGTTTTCAGGAGTGGAGTAAACTCACCCCCATCGTTGCACTTTCATACTATGAAATGGAATCAGTTGACGTATGGAAGTGCAACCTTGGTAAGGTCGAGGAACACATTTCATGAAGGAGTAATGCAAGGCATGTGACCATTCGTTATGGGATGGCCGGCATTGCAATACTCCACACTTCTCGTGGCTAGTTATCCGAAAGGAAGCTAGGACTACAAGATACTAACTGATTTGACCCTTTTTGCAGGTTGTTTTATTATGTTGCATGACTTGATCCATGTGTAGTGGTGTGAAACCCGATAACATCCTAGTGGTTTTTATCATTTGTTTACAACTTTAATCTTTACCTTCTTGCTTTGCTTTCCTCGCATCTAGCTTTAGAACCAACATCAAACTTTCGATCTAAATATCAACTGTTAAGTAGTTAAGTAGAACTAAAACGTTTTCCATCTTGACTTCGTCAAGACCGTTGTCCCGAGGATTCGACCCTTAACTATACTACGATAAGACTTCCGCGTGTCTTAACACACGTGGGTGGAGTTCTTACCATAGTACTAGCAAGGCTAAACCTAAGGATTCATCACCTTAGGATTTTTAGTGGTGTTGCAAAACTCCATCAAAAATTGGCGCCGTTGCCGGGGACAACGGAACTTTTTAGTTTTTTACTTACCAACTTCCTGGTTGATTAGGATTTTACACTTTTTCTTAATAACAACTCCAATTCTTCTTGATCTTTTTCATTTCCTTCCATTATCCTAACGTGTGATTTTCCTTCTACTCAGGTAGAAAACGTGTATGCAACCCCCGCATAGCATCGGATTCTCCCCTGAACCAGAATACGATTCTGAGGTAGAAAGAAGTTTTCACCGAAGGAACAGACTTAATCGCCAAAGAGCCAGACAGATGGCCGAAGAGCAACGCCTTGTTGCAGAATGAGTCAACGCCGCCATAGCAGCACAACGAGCACAACTTATTGCCGACACTCGTGCTCAGGTGCAAGCTGAGATCCGAGCTGAGGAACAAGCCCGCATCCAAGCAGAGCATGCTGCTGCTCAACTTGCATTAAGAAACAAGCAACTTCGGGACTACGCAGTCCCAAAGAATTATGAAGACGATCATCCTGTCCGACCACCGATTATTAACATACCACACTTTGAAATTCGGACGCAGTGGATCCAGATCATGCAAGGCATCTCTTTCTCCGGAGCACCCGGAGATGATTGCATGGATCACCTTAAGAGGTTCAAGTCACTCTGCCGACTTGTACCCCAAGCAGGAATTGCAATGGAAGCGATCATGTTACACCTTTTTCACTTCACCTTATCTGGAAGAGCACTAAGTTGGTACAACGCTTTGGATAGACACCCCATCATCACTACCTGGACTCCCTTAGAAGAGAAGTTTCTTGAGAAATTCTTCCCACCTTCGCTAACCTATGAGATAAGGGGACAAATTAATCACTTTTCCCAACTACCTGGAGAAACACTTGCTGAAGCTTGGGAAAGATTCAAAGAACTCCTGAGAAAATGTCCTCACCATGGCATTTCTCAAAATCAACTTATAGAAACATTTTACAGAGGAGTAAGTGATGATATTAAGCAATTCCTAGATTCCTCATCTGGAGGAAACTTTATGAGAAAGAATTATGAAGATGCCTGGAATATAGTTACGCTGGGAGCCGAGAACCAATCCAATTGGGGAAGGTCATCTAACCAACCCAAAGGCGTTCTCAAGGTTTACAAAGCGGAAGAATCCATGGAACTCAAGGCCATTGCTGAGGCTTTGAAGACTATCGCTAGCAAGCAACAAGCCCTCGAAACTTCTTTCGGGGAATATGATAAGAAGAAAAGCTCTCAGGTTCAACAAGTTAAGTCAGCTACTGGAACTTGTGAAGCCTGTCATGCATCCGATCATCCCACATTATCATGTGGATTGTTGTACAATGTCATGATGGATTTACAACCACCTATGCCGCAATATGAACCCATCATCGAGCATCCCGAAGATCAAATGCCAGAGCAAGTTAACTCCATACATTCAATACCTGGCCAAGTGTATTACAACCCAGACAAACCAAGGAACCATCCTGGTTTCCAATACGGGAATCCTGCAGGGACTGCCAACCCACAGCAGCAGGCACAAGGTGGATCTTTCAATAGACAACCACCAGGATTTCAAAATAACTTCAATCAAGGGAATTACAGACAAGGTTTTCAAAGATCTAACTATCCCAGGAATCCTTCTTACCAATATGCCCATTCAGGACTGCACCCTCAGTTGCAACAACCCCAGTTGCAGCAGCCGCAGCAACCCCAGTTGCAGCAGCCCCCGCAGCCACAGTTAACTGCACCTCTACAACAACCAGGACAGCAAGTCACTCAGTATCAACAAAGGGGTAATCTTCCCCAATCATCTGATGAGATATCCTTGATTAGACAAATGCTTCAATCGCAACAAACCATGCTTGCAAACCAACAAGCTCAACAAAAAGCCGTAGAAGCCCAATTGGCGCAGATTGCCGCTCAATTGAAACCTCAAGCCGGCACTTTTGCTGGGCAACCAGAGGCAAACCCCCGTCATAACCCAAACAGACCAGAACAACTTAATGCCGTCACCACGCGGTCTGGTCGTGTCCTGCCTGATGTCACAAGAATCGACCATGATGATGATAACGTAGCCATCCCTTCCCCAACAGGGAATTCAAGCAGAGAAACAGAAACTTTTACAGAGAACGAAAAAGAAAAGGAACCAATCTCAGAAGTCCCGCCACGAATTCCTTACCCAGACAGACTAAAAGGGACCAAAATGGACACTAGGTTCCAAAAATTTAAAGAAGCTATGAAAAAGTTATACATCGATATTCCTTTTCTTGATGCCCTTTCCGAAGTGCCAGCTTGGGCAAAATACCTGAAAACCCTCTTGTCGAGAAAGTATATGACAGAGGAGCATGAAACAGTGAAACTTGCTCAGACCACTTCAGATATATTAGCTTAATAAAATGCCAAAGAAAAAGAAGGACCCAGGTTCCTTCGGCATTCAGTGTTCCATCGGAAATGGCTCCAGCAAGAAAGGATTGGCAGACCTAGGAGCAAGCATATCTATTATGCCTTATTCAATGTGTAAAAGATTAGGCTTTACTGATTTGTTACCTACGACTATGACAATCCAGTTAGCCGATTCTACCATAACTGCCCCCCTTGGCATTATCGAAGACATCCCTGTCAGAATAGGAACAAATTCTTATGTCCCGTGTGATTTTGTTATTATGGACATACAAGAAGACCTGAGATATCCGATAATCTTTGGAAGACCTTTCCTAGCTACCGCCCGAGCTCTCATTGATGTCGAAGCAGGAACTATTATTCTGAGACTTGGGAGGGAGGCTTTCCAGTTCAGAGTTCTAAACAGCATGAAAGGTCCAAGCATTCAAGAGGAAGTCTTTCTCCTGGATGCTATTTATCAAATGTCCCAGTTAGAAATGTCTGAACCATCCGACGAATTGGAAAATATTCTTACAAACCCGGATGTCGAATTCTCGGCCAGTGAACTAGTACAACAGTGCCTGCAATACTTAGAAAAAGCTGAAGAAGCTCCGACAGCCACGTTTGAAGAACTTAAAGCCATCACAATTATAGAAGCCACTGAGCCACCTAAGGCTCCAGAAATGAAAGCCTTACCCGAGGGACTTAAACATGTTTTTCTTGATGATGAGAAGCTCTGTCCGGTTATCATCAGCTCCACTCTGGAGGAGGATCAAGAAAACAGACTCCTCGATGAACTGAAGAAGCATAAGAAAGCAATTGGTTATAAAATGACTGATCTGACGGGCATAAACCCTGCTCTATGTATGCACAAACTGCCCATGGTTGAAGAGTTTAAACCATCGCGAGAACACCAGAGAAAGTTAAACCCCAACCTCAAAGAGGTGGTTCGCCTCGAGGTCCTCAAACTTCTAAAGGCAGGCATTATCTACCCAATTTCTGATTCTCAGTGGGTAAGCCCAGTGCAGGTGGTCCCTAAAAAGGGGGGAACCACCTTTGTTCTTAATGACAAAAACGAACTGGTACCCACTAGAACCATTACAGGGTGGCGTATGTGCATTGATTATAGGAAACTTAATAAATCAACACGAAAAGATCACTACCCCCTGCCTTTCCTAGATGAGGTCCTCGAGCGCCTAGCTCATCAGAAGTTCTTTTGTTACCTCGATGGATATTCCGGCTTTTACCAAATCCCGATACATCCGGACGATCAAGAAAAAACTACTTTTACCTGTCCCTTTGGGACGTACGCTTTCAGAAGAATGCCATTCGGGCTCTGTAATGCACCAGCTACTTTCCAAAGATGCATGTCCGCTATCTTTGCGGGATTGACAGAGTCTATAATGGAGGTATTCATGGATGATTTTTCAGTTTACGGAAACTCCTTCGACAACTGTCTGCTCAACCTGGTTCAAGTCCTACAAAGATGTGAGGAAACAAACCTCATTTTAAATTGGGAAAAATGCCATTTTATGGTAACAGAAGGTGTTGTTTTAGGACACAGAGTGAGCGACAGAGGGATCGAGGTGGATCAAGCAAAAATTGACGTTATCTCAAAATTGATGCCACCAAAAGACGTAAAAGGAGTCCGTGCCTTCTTAGGACATGCTGGATTTTACAGAAGATTTATTAAAGATTTCTCCAAAATAGCAAAACCAATGACACAACTGCTGACCAAGGACACAGAGTTCAACTTTAACCAAGAATGCTTGCAAAGCTTCACAACTCTGAAAGATGCCCTGATCTCTGCACCAATATTACGAGCTCCAGATTGGTCATTACCTTTCGAAATCATGTGTGATGCAAGCGAGTTTGCCATAGGGGCCGTTTTAGGGCAAAGAATCGACAAGAAACCCCATGTCATATACTACGCATCTAAAACGCTGGATGAAGCACAAAAAAATTACACCACTACAGAAAAAGAATTTTTAGCTGTCATCTACGCATTCGAAAAATTCCGCTCATATCTGATAGGAGCTAAAGTTATTGTCTACACTGACCATTCCGCTATACGATATCTGATTCAGAAGCAAGACGCAAAACCTAGACTTATCCGCTGGGTGCTAATGCTCCAAGAATTTGATTTGGAAATTAAAGACAAAAGCGGACTGGAAAACGTCGTCGCCGATCATCTTAGCCGTATTAGAGTTGAGGATGACGACAAGGTTCCTATCCAAGATTCCCTCCCAGACGACCACTTAATGAAAGTTTCTAATGGATTTCCCTGGTATGCCGACATTGTCAACTATTTGGCAACAGGAATCATTCACCCATCCGCATCCTATCATGATAAAAAGAAGTTCATTTACGACGCTAAGCAATATTTCTGGGACGAACCCTATCTTTTTCGCTTATGCGCAGATGGACTCTTTCGTAGATGCATCCCAGAGACAGAAATCACTCCGGTCCTTGAGCACTGTCACTCAGGCCCTACTGGGGGGCACATGAGTTCTAAGAAGACGGCCCTCAAGGTCTTGCAATCTGGCTTTTATTGGCCCACCATCGCTAAAGACGCACATGAATATGTGCGATCATGCGACAAGTGCCAACTTTCCGGAGGAATAACAAGAAGAAATGAAATGCCATTGAACATATGGCAAGAAATTGAACTTTTTGACGTATGGGGAATAGATTATATGGGCCCTTTCCCCTCGTCTTATGGATTCAAGTATATCTTGGTTGCTGTGGATTACGTTTCAAAATGGGTAGAAGCTCTACCAACCACCTCTTGCGATTCAAAACCAGTCATCAAGATGTTTAAAGAGATAATTTTTCCCAGATTCGGCGTCCCAAGAACGATTATATCTGACGGCGGATCACATTTTTTGGAACGGAGCTTTGAAGCCTTATTAAGAAAATATGGAGTCAACCACAAAGTTTCTACACCATACCACCCACAGACATGTGGACAGGTTGAAGTCTCCAATAGGCAAATTAAAGTTATTCTGGAAAAAACCGTCAATCGACACCGCACCGATTGGTCAACCAAATTATCCGACGCTCTATGGGCTTACCGTACAGCTTTCAAAACACCCATCGGAACAACACCGTTTCGATTAGTGTATGGGAAGTCTTGCCATTTGCCAGTTGAATTAGAGCATAAGGCTTGGTGGGCCATTAAGCAACTAAATTTCGATCTCAAAGGTGCTGGTGAATTCCGACAACTTCAACTCCAAGAGTTAGAAGAACTACGAATGACAGCCTACCACAACGCAAGAATCTATAAAGAACAAACTAAGATGTGGCACGATGGCCACATCAAAAGGAAAGATATAATCGTCGGAAACAAAGTCCTCCTATTCAACTCCAGATTAAAAATGTTTCCTGGAAAACTGCGTACCAAATGGTCGGGTCCCTTTACAATCAAACATATTTACCCGACAGGAGCTGTCATTATTATTGACGATAATGGAGGAGAGAGGACCGTCAATGGCCACAGATTAAAAAAGTACCACACTCCAGCAGACAAGTTACCAAGACAAACCACCGAGATTCATGACCCTATAAAGTCAGCATAGCCGGAGCAATAATCTTGTCAAGCCAGCGACGTTAAACCAAGGCGCTTCTTGGGAGGCAACCCAAGGCCTGATTATCACCTTCCCTAGCCTTTTCTTTTGTTTTTAAACACCCTTTTTTCTATCTTTCTTTTTCCCTTTTCTTTTGATTTCTTTAAAATCCAAAAATACATAAAAATCCTCTTGATCTTGCGGTCAAACGGTCTGAGAGACCGTGAGGCCCCTCGCGGTCTCACGACCGTGAGGCCCCTCGCGGTCTCACGACCGTGAGGCCCTTCGCGGTCTCACGACCGGGAGGCCCCTCGCGGTCTCACGACCGGGAGGCCCCTCGCGGTCTCACGACCGTGAGGCTCCTCGAAACTTATAAATATACCCCCCCACTTACACACCCCTCTTCTTGATTCTCGAATTCTCGAACTCTCTTGCTTCATTCCGCTCTGACCTTCGTCTCTCCACTCCCGCGCGTCGCTGTTTCAAGTGCTTCGCCGACGACTCGGCTTCGTCGCCGTCGTTCTCGACTTTGTCGTCGTCGTTCCTAGCTCGTCGTTGCTCCCGGCTCATCGACAGCTCTGCTGCCGCTACTCCTTCGCCGACCCACCGACCACAGCGACAGGTGACGCATCACTTTTTCTAACTCGCGTTCGACCCCCCCCCGCCGTTGTCGCCATCATCGTCTCCGCAGCTCTTAGCCAACGAACGGCCGCGCGGTTCGTCTCCCGCGCGGTCCGTCTTCCTCGCGGTCTCCAGACCGTGAGGCTCCTCGCGGTCTCACGACCGTGAGACCCCTCGCGGTTTGAGACCAAACGGTTTAGACACCGTTTGGGAACTTTTGTGTAATCATGCAGCACTTATCACAGTGCACTCCTTTGCAATTTTGTCTTGATATTGTCTAGCAGATTCATTGCTAGAATTGCAAATTTCATCTACAATATCAAGACACAATTGCAAAAGACTGCACTGCGACATCAATAAAGCCCCTGAGTCAGCGCTACATCAATAAAGTTTTCGTCCTCCTCGCGGTCTCACGACCGAGAGGCCCCTCGCGGTCTCACGACCGTGAGGCTCCTCGCGGTCTCACGACCGTGAGGCCTCTCGCGGTCTCACGACCGTGAGGCCCCTCGCGGTCCCCAGACCGTGAGGCTCCTCGCGGTCTCACGACCGTGAGGCCTCTCGCGGTCTCACGACCGAGAGGCCCCTCGCGGTCTCACGACCGTGAGGCCCCTCACGGTCTTTAGACCGTTTGAGACCAAATGGTCTCTGGACCGTTTGCACTAAATCAAACTAATAAAACTCAAATTCAAAATTTTTACTTTGTTATAATTTCAAACTTTAAGATTTCTAACTTTTGTTTCTTATCAATTATTTCAGAATGACTTCACCTGCTAAGCAAGGACCAACAGACACTCCTTTCTGGACAAAAGAGCAGCTCATTACTGAACGAGCAAATCTGCAAAGCCTAGTTGACGACTTCAAAAGGACTGGAAAAGTCCCAGCAGAAGTAAACCTGACTGCTGTTTTGAAGGACATCAAGAGAATCAACCGCTGCTTAGACGAAGAACCTTCTGACGAGGCGTTCAACGAGACTTCATCCGACGAGGCCTCCGAATACCAGCCTTCCCCTGAGCAAGAATCCCCCACTACAAAATCTAAGGGGAAGAGATTGGCTCAAGAACCAACAACTGACCTCACATCTAAGAAGAGAGCCAGGAAGCAGGTCAACCCTGCCTGTGCAAGAGAACAACTCTTAGAAGAGTACATCCCACCACCCTCCACCACCGTCACCAACCCTTCCACAATAACTGTTCCTATCTTTCCTCCCATCACCACCACAGCACCACCACCCGAGAACCTTCACCTCCAAACCATTCCCCCCATCAGCCAACTCCTTAAACCAACCAAATATGCCTGCCCCAGCATACTGATGAAGATGGGGATCTACCACAGAATCCTCGCCCTTCTTGACAATTCTAACCTCTCCCGGCTCTGCTTTGTATCGAAAATTTCCTACTCTGAGCCAACTACTGAATTCTTCACTTACTTCAACAAAGAAGTGGTGGACATCTCGCATAAAGAAAGGGACGGTGGTGACCGTAGAATAACCTCCAGAATCTTCAACAATGAGGTAGTCATCACCGAAAATCTCCTGAACGAAATTTTCATTGACAATAAAGACCAGCTGCAGAAAGCCAAAGCTGCTGGCACAGACCACCCCAGTTTCAACAAGCATAAATTCTGGAAGTCTTTAACGGGGTTACCAACCTTCGATCCAAGGACAAGCAAGGCCTCCAACGTTCACTCTGGCCTAGTGCGCACGCTACACAAAATTATAGTCGGCGCATTTTTTCCTAGATCCGAAGGGGGCAATATCTCCATATCCGACCTTTTTGTCCTCTGGTCAGTCCTCAACGGATTGCCTGTCAACATCGGACGGCACATGCTGATCAAGCTCTCCGCCTTCGCCCTCGGGAAAGAAATCTGCACGGGTGGTCATATCACATCTATCATCAAATATCTCAAGATGGATAGACTTCTACCCAAATGCAGCCCAATAAAAGGCGACATTCTTACCAATGAACAGACACTAAAGAACTCTCACATCTTAAAAATTAAGGATGGGAGGCTGCACTACGCTTTCTGCCCCACAAAATCTTCACGAACCCTGCTGCCACTTCCTGAGCTTGCGGACTATGATAAAGACAAGCTCCTGTTCACAGATGATGAGATCGCCAAAATCATCGCTTCACTCAAAGCCAGAGAAAAGAAAACAAAGGCAGGGCAGGCAGAGCTTAGTATAACTGCCCCGACAACTAAAACAGCAAAGCTCCTAGTCAAACGACCTTCCAGAAGGCTCGTCAAAACTCATGAGCTATCCGGGACACCCACATCGAAACCTAATCCTGAATCTGAACCCCCCCTCCCCGACGAACATATTACATCCTCATCACTAGACTCTTTTATAATGAGTCTAAATGACGAGCTCAATACCACCTCTCCACCCTCCACCACCCCAATATCCACCACCCCACCACCATCAACCACCCTTCAATCTTCCTCCGCTCCACCTTCCTTCACCACCCCTCCACCACCTCCACCCTTCTTTACTTCGGGCACCCCATTCTCCACCACAAAGCCTGAATTCTCCTCCTTCACATCCACCGCCTTTCCATCAACATTTCCGAATCCACTTCCATCTTCGGGAATGCCACCATTTTTTCCATTCTCCACCACCCCGACATCACTAGTGACTCCATCTACAGTCACCTCGCAATTCGCGGGTCCATCAACTGTGTCTTTTCCGCAGGACACTATCATTCCACCCCAACCCCAGCCACCTCACCCTTCAATCACTGGGGTCCCTTTTACTAACGTCGGTGAGGAATTCGGACGTCAATTTGACACCATCCGAAACCTCCTCACCGACCCAACTAACATTTTAAATTCTATTTTTTCATGTGTGCAGGGTCTAACTAAGCAAATTGCCCAGATCGGCGAGCAGAACCGCTCAATGCCAGGCATCCTCCAAGGAATCCAACAACGTCAAGCTTCAGTGGCCAAGCAAGTCGACCACATCGACGGCTACTGCAACAACTTGCCCAAGTTGATCCAGGGAGTACAACGCCAGCATGATGTGTTGGCAACACAAGTCGATAGGATTTCCGCGCAGACTTTACCTCTGCCAGAGACCCTACGCGAGCTGCAGCAACAACAACAAGCTTTCAGCACGCGCCTGGACGACATCACCACCACCCTCACACAGCTGCATAACCGCCAGGAGGAGTCATCAAATAATGAGCTCATTCAGCTAAGAGCTCAAGCAACAGATCTCACAGCAAGACTCCTCTCGGCTGAACAACGTTTTCTAGATCTTAAAGAAAACCATGAAGCACTGCTTGAAACACACGAGCACGTGCAAGTGGCTTATGATGAACTCCAATCCATCCATCGTCTGTGCAAAAAGAAAGCACAAAAGAAGACAACTAATGACGATGACGATGCTGCTGATAACGATGACGATTCTGATTCTTCAGCAGACTCCACCAACAGTACCTCCTCAGATGAAGACGCTGACAAACCAGATAATGCTGGGGAGGGTCCAAGCCAAAGAGCAGAACCCAGCCAACAAACAGATCACCATGACGGTAATAAGGATCCCAACTCCCCACACCATGATAATGTTCATATATCATATGGGGATCAATTTCTTGACTACTCTGCTATGGGATCCATCGGGGAAGCTGCTAAAGAAGCAGCCTTCGCCGAGTTCCACCAATGCATAATCGGAACTGGCGCCACCCCTCCTACAACAGCTGTCTTACCCCTCTCAGAGCCCACCACGAAGGCAAGCTCACCCCTAGACGAGTACGAGTCAGAACGAGTGCAGTTGGATACTGATGAAGAGCTCGATTCTGCCTCGGACTCGGACAATGATACTTTTGGCTCTGAGGAAGCTCCTGAAGTACACCCTTCCCCCCCTCCACAGGAGCTTCCCCCACCACCACCCTTGCCGCACAAAATGCATGACCTTGATATGGCGGCCATTTCCACTTTAGATGCCCAGGACATCTTTATACTGAACACTATCGTGGACGATACAAAGGCAGGAGACGATATTATCTACCACAACACTAAAACAAAGCGCAAGCTGACACGTGAAGATTTTCGCAAAATCCTGCGACCTGGGTCGCCGATGCCAATGTCTATCTTCCGTGTCCTCCTCGCCAACTGTATCGAAATTTACAGAAGTCACAAAAGGAAGCAGCCTGTCTTCAATGCCTCACCAGCCCTATCCTTGGGCCTCCTATACAAGGACATCCAAGAAAAATCCATCGAACGTCTGCGCATCGGGCTAGCACGGCGAGCACGTTATCTTACTGTGCCATTCCAAATCTTAAACCATTGGCTAGCCATGATTGTCGATACAGAGGCTCGGGACGCCACAGTTTATAACTTCTGCAGCACCGAGCTACCCGCCGGCACGATAAACTTTGTGGGTGAAGCAGCCGGCGAAGCAAGATGCATACCCTTTCGGCTGCTTAAGCTAATTTGGGCTGCACGCCCATCTCTCCGCCAAGACTGGCGCCAGCCCTGGTTCAAAATTATAAACCCTCCAGTTCAAGCCGCAGATGGATCCGGGGATTGCGCTTTCTGCACCATTCGCCACATCCAAGCACTAAACCAAGAAATCCCTTTCTCTGCCCTGGTCACCGAAGATTTTCATTCTTTGAGAGGACGTTATGCGATGGAACTCATCTGCGACAGACGGTTCTTCAAAGACCAAACGATGGCACCAGATGATGTCCCTCGCTACCTCTTCTCTGCTATCCAGCGACCACAGCGGCGACCCTTCCGCCAAGCTCTAAAAGAGTTATCACAATCAAAAGAACCGGCTTCCGCTACCGAGCAAAGCCAGGATGCCAACAACCCGTTGTCTGCCATCACACCATCTTTTCCAGACTTTGATCTCAGTGCTTGCAACGGCCTATCCAGCTACGAACTACGGCTCATTATGTCAAAGCTTTCCGCCACGAATGATGAGCTCGTTTTCATGTCTGGTGACATTCTTATAATGGCAGACACTCTGCGAGAATCTTTACAAATTAAAGGATCCCTCTCTGTTGGCCTTATGTCCGCCTATCAGCTTCTTATCGGACAAGATCACCCCACAGCATACATGGCGTCTCCATATCTGAAGGATGATCTTTTAAAGCTAAAGAACTTCGGCGCAGCTGAAACGCTAATCTCATATCTACAACACACAACGCCGAAATTCATCATGCTACCCTTCCTCTATCATGAACACTGGCTACTTCTGGCAGCAAACCTACCGGACGGAACAATTACAATTTATAACAGTTCCGATAGCCAGTACAACCCACGACAGAAAGTTTACGTCGTAACGCCAAAAACACCCACAGAGGTAGTGGCAAAAGAATGTGCTGAAAGATTAATTGATCTCCTTAGTCAGCACACAAAAGCTTACGCCAAAGAACACTTTCACCGCCCTTCCTTCTGCCACAAGTGTCCCCAGCAAATCCGCCAATCCAACGACTGCGGCTTCCATGTCCTCTACTGGATGTACACCATCCTAGTTCTTCAGAAACCAGTAGAGGATATGACTGACGTAGACTATCATGCCCTGCGTGGACAGTTCGCAGCTAAGCTCCTCCAAGCACCAGGGGCAAGCTCAGGATTAACTGACGCCTAAATGCCCTTGTCCATGCACCTCTCATCCTATCCCTTTGACACTCTGTGGACAGAGTGCATGATAAGTTAGGGGGGAGTGCACTGGACAAGGGCGAGGTACCATTCTTCTCCAACTCTTCTAACTCATTTTTCTTTTTCGCACATCGTTTTCAAATTTTCTTTTCGTACTTAGACTTTTTTCAAGTATTCTTTTTCAATAAAACAACTTCTAAATATAACTTTCATAATGAAAAGTATCACCCTTACCGAAGTTAGAGATAAAGCAGTCCTCATATAAATAATAAGATTAGCTTACAGGCTTGAAATGGCGAATCCACAAAATTCATTCACTAGTGGTTTCTATATTTTTGCTCCAATTCTTTATCCGACTCTCCACAGGTCAAAATCAGGGCAGAAATAAGCCGAGATCTCAAGGATGAGAGGGAAATCAGGCAATTTCCAAGTCAAAAAGCTCTGCAAGTGGACCACAAACCAAATAAGTGCATTCTGAAAAACTTTAAGAACAACTTTCCTCTCTTTAAAATAAAAAAAGGCTTGGCCGCCCAAAATAAATCCTCATCCCAAAACCCAAGCCTGTGAGTTTTTGAATAAAAGCCAGAGAGACGAATAAAATCATGAGAATTGTGCCACGAATAAGGACCTATATTAAGAACTGATAAAGGGCTCACCCGGCCGGCACATTCCGCTGCCCTCACAAAGGCAGATGTGTCGCGTCCGGTAGTGAAACCCTAAAAGTTCCAAGTATATGAAAAGGCTAATAAAGGACTTGCCCGGCCGGTACATCCAGCTGCCCTCATAAAGGCAGATGTGTCGTGTCCGGTAGTGAGATCCTAAAAAGCATAGACAGCCCCTCCCCCACTCGAAGGGGAGTTACACTTCAAAGCCTTTAGCCAACCCTCATACCCTCTCTAGCTTCCAATAGGTCTTCAGAGAGGTATAAAGTTGATTAGAGTCAACAGCATGCACAAAATAAATGTGGTCCCAAGGCGAACTTTGAGATACGGAAAAATCTGAAATCTAAGCAACTCTCGAAATCCAAAAGGATCAAGGCATGCAATAAGCCTCGATACGACCCCTGGGGAACTCAGGTCAAGAATTGAAGCAAGAGTATGGAAATCTTAATTAAGATCGCCTCGCCATTTCATGTCTCAGCTCTATCTAACTTGAGGACAAGCTAGACTCTAAGTTAGGGGGGGTGATAACCTCCTATTTTAGTAGTTTATTTTAGCCTTTTTCTTTAGTTTTCCATACTTTCTCTTAGATAAACTAAATAGAATCATTAAACCTCCTTACTTTATTGCAGTAAATAACTTTTCCTCTTTTTCATTACAGAAAACACAAAAAAATTCACAAAGACTCCTCACGGTCCCAAGACCGCGAGAAGCCTCACGGTCCCAAGACCGCGAGAAGCCTCACGGTCCCAAGACCGCGAGAAGCCTCACGGTCCCAAGACCGCGAGAAGCCTCACGGTCCCAAGACCGCGAGAAGCCTCACGGTCCCAAGACCGCGAGAAGCCTCACGGTCCCAAGACCGCGACAAGCCTCACGGTCCCAAGACCGCGAGAAGCCTCACGGTCCCAAGACCGCGAGAAGCCTCACGGTCCCAAGACCGCGACAAGCCTCACGGTCCCAAGACCGCGAGAAGCCTCACGGTCCCAAGACCGCGAGAAGCCTCACGGTCCCAAGACCGCGAGAAGCCTCACGGTCCCAGGACCGCGAGAAGCCTCACGGTCCCAAGACCGCGACAAGCCTCACGGTCCCAAGACCGCGACAAGCCTCACGGTCCCAAGACCGCGACAAGCCTCACGATCCCAAGACCGCGAGAAGCCTCACGATCCCAAGACCGCGAGAAGCCTCACGATCCCCAGACCGCGAGAAGCCACTTGAAGCCTATAAATAGGACCTCAAAGGTCACTTCAAGGGGGGATCGAATTCCAAGACGCCCAAAGGCTGCCTCTCCAGACCCAGAGCATTCTGATCTTCCGTCCACTGCCCCAAGGCTGCTAGTTTTGGGATCCGTGCTCATCATCAAGCTTCCTTCTCTCTCTTCTTTCCATCTCTTCAACAAAGAAGGTGGGAAGAGAAAATCCTTCATCAAAGCAACCACGAAGTGCGAAGATCGTTGCTCTCTTCACCAAGGGTTCAACCTTCCCTCCTCCGTGGAGATGACGTTCTTTCTCTCTCTTCTCACCTCCTTTGCCATGAGCGAGTAGTTTCTTTCACTAGGGTGCGGGGAGTAGCCCCGCTACCCATGTTTTCATTTCATGCGATGTAATTCAACAACTTGTAATAAAGATACTCTTCCTTTCAGTTTGACTTCAATCGCTTAATGAATACTAGTTGCTTGATCATCAACTTGTGTTACATATTGTCTTTTGGTATGAATTGTCTACGTTTATACCCTTAGATCTAAATGTCGATTGAATGTTGGTTATGGATGTATGTAGTCACCATACGTCTGTTTCGGTGTCTAGAAGTGTTTTCAGGAGTGGAGTAAACTCACCCCCATCGTTGCACTTTCATACTATGAAATGGAATCAGTTGACGTATGGAAGTGCAACCTTGGTAAGGTCGAGGAACACATTTCATGAAGGAGTAATGCAAGGCATGTGACCATTCGTTATGGGATGGCCGGCATTGCAATACTCCACACTTCTCGTGGCTAGTTATCCGAAAGGAAGCTAGGACTACAAGATACTAACTGATTTGACCCTTTTTGCAGGTTGTTTTATTATGTTGCATGACTTGATCCATGTGTAGTGGTGTGAAACCCGATAACATCCTAGTGGTTTTTATCATTTGTTTACAACTTTAATCTTTACCTTCTTGCTTTGCTTTCCTCGCATCTAGCTTTAGAACCAACATCAAACTTTCGATCTAAATATCAACTGTTAAGTAGTTAAGTAGAACTAAAACGTTTTCCATCTTGACTTCGTCAAGACCGTTGTCCCGAGGATTCGACCCTTAACTATACTACGATAAGACTTCCGCGTGTCTTAACACACGTGGGTGGAGTTCTTACCATAGTACTAGCAAGGCTAAACCTAAGGATTCATCACCTTAGGATTTTTAGTGGTGTTGCAAAACTCCATCACTTTCCAATAGCAATACACATGAAAAACTTATTCGGCTAAGTGTAGGTTACACCTCCGTGTGGTGTGCCGTCTACGTTATGGAACTGTGATGGTAATAATGTAGGTTCCGCCTCTGTAGGGTGCATTATTATCATATTAGCTATTGGGTCAGGCTTAACCGACGATTCTCAGAGATCTAGGCCTAGAAGCATGCACATGATTATGGAAAAGAGTTGCACATATTGTCTATCAAGAATTGCATATGATGCAATCGGAAAAAAGTTGCCTACCTTGATGATTAACTGTGTTTTGTGGAGTTAGTTGGGCCATAGTTGAATTATCTTAGATCTTGCTCATTAGAAAATTGATTCACTGCACTTTTCCAAATTGATGCTTGAGGGTTATCAATTTGATCAAAATAATGAGAATGATATTGAATTAAAGACCTAATTATTGCCACCTAAATTATAATCAAATCAAATAAAAAATGAGTTTTTGACAAAAAAAATTGTAAATTCTTTTGTAGAATCAAATGGCAACAAACAAGAATCACTTTTCTCTATGATCGGTCCTTGAGAAGTACAAAAAAATTGGGAACAACTTCCACGACTGATTCAGGATGTTGAGAACCATTCTCATACAGGAGCGCAAGCTCTATGTCTTGGAAACGCTAGAACCAGAGGAGCCACCTCAAAATGCACCAAGGGCTGACAAGGATGCTTATAAGAAGTATACTGAAGATGCTGTAGATGTCAAGTGTCTGATTCTATGCTCCATGAACTATGAGTTACATAGGCATCATGAGAACATGGATGTGATTGGTTGAGATGGCCACACATTTCAAGAACATGTTCCAAGATCAGGTTAGACAAGAGAGATACGATGTCTCCAAGACATTGTTCAAATGTAACATGACAGAAGGTGACCTAATAGGTCCTCATGTGCTCAAGCTCATTAGGTATGTGGAGAACCTAGCTAGACTGGGGTTCCCCTTGGGTCAAGAGTTGGCCACTGATGTGACATGATTCTGCAGTCTCTGCTAGAGTCATATAGTCAGTTTGTCATGAACTACAACATGAATGACTTTGACAAGTCTTTGACGGAGTTGTTGGGCACGCTGAGAATTGTTGAGGGACATATGAAGAAAGACAAGCCCAAGTCTGTGATGATGATCAACAAGACAAAGGGGAAGTCTAAAGGCAAAGTCAAAGCTAAGAACAATTCTAAATCTAGCTTGAAGCCCAACTCTTTAGATCTCAAGGCCAAGGGAGGTGTGAAGAAAGTAAGAAGCGATTGTCATTATTGTCACCAGCCTAGACATTGGGAAAGAAATTCCCTGCTCTGGTTAGAGGAATTAAAGAAGAAGAAGGAAGGCACTGGGCCCTCCACTTCAGGTATAAACGTTATAAGCTAAATTTGATTATTTCTTCATTTTGGTATGTGATACCAAATAGGGATCTGACATACTAATGTGAAGGATCTGACAAGAAATAAAAGCCTTCATAGAAGGACATAGATAGACAAGGTGGAGCAAGAGTTGCAGAATCTTTGGTCTACATTTAAATTTATCTTAGCCCAATGGGCATGTAATAGAGTTAGTAGAACTGCTATTTCATTACACCATCAAATAGAACCATTTTACTTTAAAGCATCTTGTATGACAAGGATGATATATCAATAAAGTGAGAGGTTAAAGTTTCTATTTCTAAAGACGTGATCTTGCATGGAAATGCCCAGACATCTAATGATCTTTGTATAAAAGACTTTCAGATGAATATTTACAACATTAATACCAAATGATTATAATTGATAACTTAAGACTATCATTAGCAATAATCATCTTGAAGATACATGTAAGAAATGCATGTCTAGAATACATATTGATGTTAATCTAGATTCCCTTGGTTATTGAACCTAAGGAAATATGCAATTATTGCTTGTACATAACGGGACATGACATCTTTCAGTAGATGTAGTGGAAGGACAAGTCTTCCATCAAATCTCATACATATGTTGTATGAAGATCTTATGGAAATAATGCTATAGATAATCATTTATACTTCATTCCTTTTATTGGTAATATGATGATATGTACTCTGTAAAGAAGAAACATAAATCTCTTGAAGTGTTCAAGGAGATTATAAATGAAGTTTGACTTTGATAAAGGTATTAAGAAAATTTGATGAGATCAAATGTTGAAATACTTTGCATTAATGTCTTGAGAACCTTTAGGAAAGGACTGTAATAATGTCTCACAAGTCAAATCCATCTGAGCATGATGATATGTCAGAATGAAGGAACTATACCATGATGAGTCATGACATAATTATCAATTAATCTAGTCTTTTTATACCCTCACAAATATATATAAAGCTATCACTAAAAGATGTACCATTTGAATGGTTTATAAGACATCATATACGATATGAATTGGGAATGTCCCAATATGTCTAAAGGATTGAAACTTTGAGAAAATAATTTTATGAAAAGGTTTATCCACAAACTATAATTGTTGAATGTTGAAATTAATCCCAATCCAATAAGAAAAATGTTTTGTTGTTAGGATAATTGAGTTCCTAAAGAACCAATGGAAGTAAAAGTAGAACCCAAAATGTTCGAGATCAACAAAGAGGTATGAGAACTAAGAGAATCACATGATGTTTTGGAATCTCAAGTTCATCATGCAACACAGAATAAAATAGTTCTAGTAGAACATGTCTAAAATTGAGGATTATGAATCCAACATCTTATACAGGTTGGTCATAATCGAATGAGCCAACTAATCAACTAGAAGACATTAAGTACCATAATTTGAGTAATGGCTTAAGTTCATTATGGGGTCCATGTAAGATAACAAGGTCGGAATTTGATAGCACCACCTAAAGGGGTAATACCTAAAGGGTGCAATAGGATCTTGTGACATAGACCTACATGGACAACATAAAGGGACAAATTGGTTGAAACGATTTTTCAAATCAGTTTAAGTTGTTGAACATGACGAAAATTCCTTTACTAGTTGTCATGCTTGTTGTTGTAGTTAAATAGAATAAGGGATTTGGTATATGAAGATAAAACCAGATTCCTTAAGGGAATACATCATAGGATGTGTTCTTGAGACGACCTAAAAGGTTTTATAACTTCAAGAATGCAAATAAAGTCTATAAACTACAAAGTTCAATCTGGGATTGAAACAACCATATCAGAGATGGGATCCTTTGGCTTGACAAGATAGTCAAAGAGTTTGACATGAATCAAGATAAAAGATGAAATTTGTGATTATAAAAAATTTAGTGGGAGCATATATGAATATTCCACATAAGATGAGGAACAACATCTCAGTATTGTAAATATTGAGAACTGGCATGATAACCCCTTCAACAATGAAGGATAAGATGAAACATCTTATGAGATAAGGATCAAGACCTATGAGATAGTTTTTGAATGTTTCATGATGGAAGTTTGAGCACTTACAATAGAAAAGGTTTGAAAGAGTTCAACATATAAAGGATTCAATCAGAGAGAATTCAGATTAGTCTCTCATGAACCATAAAGTTCAAATTCTTGAGAGGAATGGAAATATCATGAATCAGATGCCATATGATGGATCTATCATGAATGCTATAGGTGTACTTATCCCATATAATCTTGTATGTATTGGACATGACAAGATGATAGTAAATTCCAATAAGGGCTATTGGAATGTCATTAAAGTACTTGAGAAGTACTAAAGGATAGATTTCTAGTCAGGAAGGATATCAATATAAGGAAGAGTTGGATGTAAAGGGTTACATCGATGCCAGCTTTCATAATGACAAAAGTGATCGCAAATTAAAATATGTTTAATTTAAAAGGGAGAAGTGTTGTTTAGTTGGAAAGGTTCCGAACTAACAACCATTAATTCTATTCTACAATAGAAGGTGAGTATACTTGTGTGGGAGCACAGAGTGATACTATATGGATCTAAAGGTTCATATGATGAACTTATAGATGTTCCAACCATTGATGACTCAATAGTGATACTATTACAACAATGGAGCTAATTGTTAGGCAAGGAATATCAGATACCATATTACAACAATTTCATCTCATATGAGAAATCGTACATCAAAAAGATAAGAAAACATGCAATACACCAACTATTAGCATAATGTTGCTAACCTGCTGGATTAAGCACTTGCACAATGGAAGCATGATGGACATGTTTGGATCACTAAGAATGAGATTCGTGGGTGATTGGCTCTAAGTGCAAGTTGGACTCTATTGGTAAGGTATGCCCAGAGAGTCAATCATGTGATGATTGATATGGCATATAACATAAAGGATTTGATGAATACTCATAAAGGCAAGTGTCTGATTTATTCCACTTCACTTAGTTATGAGATAATGAGGAAATATTATGAATGTCTAGAGAATAATATTACTCAATGATGCACGTGTTCAAGTATTAGCCTTGGGGAAATGAGATCATATATATGTTAAGAGTACATATACATATTCTTGTTATGTCCCTAGTCAGTTGTTACTATGGAAGGTAGATAGACACCATTAACACATAAGATCAGAGTGTGGGTTGGTTGATGACATGATCTCATCAGTCATGATATGGAAATATCAAACTAAGTACACATATACATGTTAGGGAACAATGTATCTGACTGACTCACCTTGAGAGTGACACATGAAACTATTGTTGGTGGTCATAGTCAACTCTCATAGTGAAGGTGGTGATTGTGATTCTTAGCCCTAAAATCACTGCACTCGTCACATGTTGTTGGATATGCTTTGACATCATCAAATGCAGTCCTGAAACATGGGTTGTTATAAGGGTGATGATTGGGTGACTTTGACACATGGGGATAGACTGTGAGTGATAGATATGGGATTTGTCCCTCCTATTGGAGTATGATATCCTAGTCACTTGATAAGAGGGATTGAGAAATGCATGCGCATGCACATGTGAATTCATATATTATATTGAGGTCACATTATCTCAAATAGTCTGCTCTTGGTTCAAGGAACATGGATTGAACATTGCGAGGATGATGAGTCCATGCCTCGAGTTCATTCTGGATATCAGAGATAAAGGAATTATCCAATCACTACAACACCTTTCACAGATTGTAGGTTGAAGTTGTTATCCAACTTTCCATTCACTTGGGTAGCACTAATGTGCGACTAGGCACCACTGCTTGCTTGTGATGTCATAAGTTAGTTATAGGCATTCACTGCAGACGTGATACGAGACCTATAGGTTCACACACCTAGGAACTCATCTAGAAGAGGAGTTTAATCTTAAATAATGATTGGATTGATTACTAAACTGTTTAGGTATTCAAATTCATGCAACAAATCAATAGATTGGATGATTGGACTGCCAAACAACCATCTCAAGTGTTGAGACAGACGTTTGAATAGCTAGACGGGTATCTCAAATGTTCATATGGCCCCTTTAGGTTGTCAGCTAATCAACATTCGAATTGGCTAAATTCTGCCCAAATTGTTGAGTGAACTGACCAGTTTAATCTGTTGAACTGATCAGCTCAAATCAGGTTCACCGGAAGGCTGTCTGGGTGAACCAAACAGGTGTATCACATGGGTGAGACGACTCAGTTGGGATGAATGAAGATTCTAAATGTTTCTCGAACTTGTTTCGATTGCACATTACTTGTGGTGTAAGAGAATTAACATGCAATATTAAATGGCCATTTGGTAGTGCCAGACGACCTTCTCGTGTGACCTGACAACCGTCTAAGTCACCAAATAGCCATTTTGTGGTTTGCAGGTTACAAAAATTCAAGATCTTCTGGTCCCTTCCACTCCTGCACAATCCGTACATACTAGGAACCCTGACCCTAGCCCCGCCTATAAATAGAGGGATATTGGGGGCTTCCCAGAGCACAACCATCAACTGAGAATCAGTTGCTCTGAAATGGTTGTCCTCTCTATTTGTGGTAACTAAGATAGCCGAAGCAAGTCCTACTCGACAAGGGACGGATAGTGATGGGAGAGAAAAACTAAGGATCATTGTTGTAGGAGAATACGTTGGTGACTAGTATGCCAACGGGGGGGGGCAACACCTTGTACGTTCTAGTTGAAGGACAAGAGTTCTAGTTGGTCTGTGTGGACTACTCTAGAGGCAGGAGTCCTTTGGCTGCTTCTCAGAGAGCAAAGTCAACCTATAGTCTATGGCCAGACCACAAGAGTCATTGTTGAAGCTGTTCTGTTCATTGTTCGTGGTGAAGACCAGGAGCTCCACAACCACCGTCCAAGAGCAACTAGTTGACAATTGCATTCAAGCGAGTTGTTGTCACTGGAATTACTCTAGGACCAAGTATAACTTGCTAAACCATCCTTCCTTTTTCATAGTAGTTGACAATCTTGATGGTATGGGAATACAGATAGATAATTTTTTTGTTCCCACTTCTATACTCTATGTCCGTATTTCCAAACACATAAGACATAAAAATATACAATAAGTAATAAATACTTGGATCATAAATTCATAGTTTATTTTGAAATGTATTCATACTTTACTATCGTATAGTTATGTACATTCCTTTTGTAGTTATTTAACACTCAAACTAAGACACTACAGAATCTAGATGACATATGGGAAGAGTGGTTAGATTTCTATGTAAAATTAGTTGACTTTGGATTTGATTTTGCATGATTATATAGTAGAAACTTTGAAGTTGGCTTTGAATTTGATTTTTGCATGATTATCTAAGCTTTTGTGCATTCTTAATGTTTGTGAATAATTATGATATGTGCAAGTGGATTAATATGAGAATTGTAAATTGATGTATTATTTGAAGAATGGATCATGAGAGTGAAGGATATAATATTTATGATTTGGTGCATTTAACATGCGAATGCAAGTGGATGTGTTATGCAAATGGATACTGTTATAATTTGATATGTTTATGAATCATATGAATGTGAACCAACTTTGGTGGTGACACGTGTTATGAAGGATTGCATGTTAATGCAAGTGCATCTAAAAATGTGAATGTGAATTAAAAAAGGTACATGTTCATATTATGTGTGTGTTTTATAGTGTAGGTTTTGCAGGATGTAGATGGCATGCTATTTTACAGAACAACATGTATGTAACCTGCTCTTCTGCTGTAAAAAAACCACTTAGAGTGTAAGTTATCAAACTAAAATTGAGTCTATAGACATTAGTCTAACACTACAAACACACTCAATAGTAAAATATTACTTATATGAGAATCTTAACGTCATTTTCTAAGAGAAAAGTGAAGCTGCAAGTCTACAGTTTAAATGACTAATAAGGTTAAAATTCGTATTATATGTCAATTGTACAACTCAAAATTGAGGCCATAACCCTTTAGAGATCAACTCTACTTTTGATATTTAATCTATAACATTGTTTCGTTTAAAATTCTGACAATATGTGTTAGTTATGGCTTTGTTTTTGTAAAGAACTTCAACTGACAATAGTTGTAGTGTTATTTTCTCTGTTAATAAGAAATTGACATTGTAGATGTTTATATGCTGTGCCAGCCATCTAGACATCACTTTTTAATCATCATGAAAGTCCTTAAATAACTGATGTTGTATCATGTATGTGTATAAGTGAGAGGATCCTCCTTCTAATGAGGACATTGAAGGGTGGTGGAATCTGTTGAAGTTCAATATCTAGTTTGGGAAAAAATAAAGAAGTGACATGCACCATCATCCTCACAATATCCACCACATGGAAGACACATCCTAAATTGAAAAGAGCAAGAAGGCGACTACAAATTGGGGAACATGAAGATGAATATGAAGATGATGAATACTCGACATGTACCGACTAACTACAATGACTCCCATAACACCCCACTCTCATGTTAGCGACAACATTTATCTCCAAAGGGGGATGTCAAAATCATGATACTCATTGCAAATAAATAAATAAACCACCATACATCATCTTAAAAGTTTCATAGAATGTTCATTTGATATGAAAACTACAACTTACTTCTTCATCAACTCTATGTTCTAACAACTAAACATGGAATAACTAAATCATAAAAGGGAATATTCATATAATGGATTCATCTAAGGTAGATGACACCCCACCAGGATGAACTTGAAGGTCTTATAATCCTTTTCTTGATCTTTTTTAATCCTCACTTGCTCCAATACCTAGGGACATCATATACCCAACCATGCAAAGGAAATCAAGATCATAAGTAAACAATATTGGAACTTTTTAGAAAGAGAAAATACATATATGTTTAAGTGAAGAAAGACTTGACATGATTTAACTTCAAACATTACTAATCATTGAAGGGAAAATACCACATTGACTCTGTTCTAAGAACTCTTGATTTCACCTCCTTGATTTTCTAGATTGACGCCCACCCTCTCTAAGGTCCCTTCGCTCAAAGAGAAGGGAGGGGATCGAGGAACCCTCACCATGTAGGTCTAAAACTTCTCTAAGACTTTGAATCCTTAACAAGAACCTTTATAGTGACCTGGATATTCCCTATAGGGTATTACAAACTTGCCAAAGTCCAATAAGGGAGGGACTCATCTGGTCTACCAAAAGAATCCAACTCATCCAACCCTTCCCTGGACTGCATTCTAACTTGAAGAAAGGTGTATGATATAAATGGCTCTCACTAGGGTGACCTACTTGTGTCTATATACCTTACCAGTTCAACCTTTAACAAAAACAAAAAACTAACTTTAACCAATTCTGCATCTTCTCAATTTTTCTTTATGTGGTTAGATAACTCCAAACCTTCTTCAATTTGAACTTTAGGATTATCTTGACCTTATTACCATTAATCATTACTAAGTACATATACTAATAAACCTCATAACTAAAAGTATACATATGTCATCGTAGCAAACCTCCCTGGTATGCTATATAACTTTTGTCTACTCATATATCTAATCAATCCATTGAACCTAATTAACATTATCACTTACTTGTGCATTGCATCAACTTGTATAACCTTAATGTACATCTTTTATGATGTGCTCAAGTACCAAAAAGTCTAATCGTATTTTATTTATATAAATGTAAACTCTCAAGACATCAGAACCATGAATCATTTGCCTATAACTATCTCAAGATATAGAAGCCACTTAGTGAAACACTTGTTTCTAAGAAGTGAGTTATGGAATCACCAATCAGGGTTTTAGGGTGTATGGATACCCTTGGCTCAACTTTGGATAGGGATATTAATATAATGAGGTATGTTTCTATATGTGTATTGCCTTGGGTTGCAAAACCCTAAGTAGTTTTGGATATCACAATACTATCAACTTTATAGGAATTTTATCCTTGAAGTTGGGTTAGTCTACCCACCTTAGATTTTTACATATTCTATGTACACTGATATCTGATATTGTCTTTGAAGATCATAACTACATTGAAGGTGTGATCTTCACATAATTAAACATTTAAATCCAACTAATATGTGCATATAGTACTAGTGAAGATCTAAGTCTATCTCACAACGTCATTATCTAACATGGCAAGGAACCTAGCTTGCCTCTCTTTAGATGGAGATAAATTAAGGTTTTGGTTACCTTGAATCCAACTCACTTATCTATGTCAAATTATCTACCCTTCGTATGAATGCTTGGTCTTACTATGTATGTGATTAATTTTAGGTGACTATATGCCTCAAACTTTTAATGCCAACTCTTGTTTTCTTTGTCACATTTGGATACATACTGACGAACCATTTATCTAGAGGTGACATGTATTATCACACTTATCTTAGGACCTCCCTAGTGAGCATATCCCATACCACATGCACTTGAAAGGGAACAAAAAACATGATAATATGCTTATATACACATAACATCCTCTATACAAAACCCCATAAACTTGTGTACTATACCACAAACATGTGGGAAAAAGAGAGAGCATGCTATATACAATTCTAGAGTCAACACAAAAGTATAAAACATCTAAACACAACCCTAATCCTCATATAAAATTCTATAGCTTGATTATACTTCTATTTTGGTTTCTAATTTCTTTAACTTACTTCTCTATACCTAGGTCTACTAATTATCATACTAAATATGTACTCTAATCTCACTTGGCTTCTAAAGTAAGAATGAGAGAATTTGTTTGGTGGCCAACAATAATGTCGCTCTGATACCATTCTATAACACCCTCCCTTAGCATACACATGAACATAGAGGAAGAAACACAAATTTATATGTAACTCATGAACTCATGGGGGCATTAAATAAAACTGGCATTCATTGTAACACTATAATGAATCCATCCACCAAACTTTAATTATAAACATTCTCATCATTATTATTACATAAGGAAACATAAAGCCTATCACATGGAAAAATCATTTAACATTTTGAGAAAAAGTTTCTACTCTAAAATCCTAAACATATAGTTGAATCTATAAACTTGAGGATTACCTTATAGTTGGCACCCCACCAAATATTTTCATGGTCTATCTGTGTGCTCTAGGTCTCTAGGTAGTACTTCTCCTACTCCTACTGTAATGCAATAGGAGGAAATCCACTAAGAGATTTATCAATCTTCAATCTATTAATTAACTATTGTCGGACATTAATTGGATTAATGGTTATCCACTTGAGATGTAATCTGCTCAACTAGCTTCTACTCCCTTTATTCTTTGTAGGTTACACATGGAAGCCGTCTCTACTATCTCATGTGTCAAACAAGGAGTCTGATTGAGGTAATTAGTACTTTGATACAGATGTTCCTTGATGCTTGTATAGGATCCCAAACCTCTACCACCCTCTCCTCGATTCTATAGGTAGGGCATAGTGACTTGCAAGGCATGCAATCCCTCACCACATAACATGAATGACAAACTGCTCAGGTGACCTAGCTTCTCTTATGTGACCTCACAGGGAATACTGAACATGTCGAAAGCCACCGCTATCTCTTCCTTGTTCTCTCTAAAAGAGGTGGACATGCTCACATGATCTGTATAGGTCATGTAACCCCTATTTCTACTGACCTTGTTTCATCCCAATAAGGATAGTCGTCGCACCCAAGAAAGCCAACACGATCCCCTTGCTTACCTCTACAACCTCATTGATAGGAAGAAACTTCATCATATCCTCATCCTCTAAGGATATCCTGATGGATATCAAAGCACCCAAAGGGTATCTCGTAGGTTGGGATGGTACAACCCACTGTTGTGGATGGACATGGGGTGTCTTCTCTACCATGCCCTTCCTACCACATTGAGTTTATTCTAAGAAATCCTATTTCACCTCCTTGGTCTTCCAAATTTATGACCGACCTCTCTAAGGTCCCCACTGCTCAAGGGGAAGGGAGGGGATTGAGGGACCCTCACGGATGCATGTCTAAAACATCTCAATCGATTTGAAGTCTTAATGAGAACCTTTCTAGGGACCCGACCATCCCCATGGAGCATTACAAACTTGTCAGAGTCCAACCGAAGAGGGACTCATCTAGTCTACCAGAAGCATACAACCATTTTTTGGACTGCCTCCTAACTTGAAGAAAGGTCCATGATACATATGGCTCTTATTAGGGTGACCTACTTATGTTTGGATACCTTAACAATTCAACCTTTAACAACAACCTAACTTCAAGCAAATCTACATTCCATTGATCATTACCATGTGCATATAATAGTAATCCTCATAACTAACACTATCCCTATTTTACCATAATAGACCTCCATAGTATGCTATGTAACTTTTGTCTACTCGTATATCTAATCGGTCCATTAAACTAGATTCACATACTATCACTTGTGCATTACATCAACTTATATAACCTTAAATTACATCGTTGATGTGCTCGTATACCAAAAAGTCTAATCAGAATTTAGTTATATAAATGTAAACTCTCAAGACATCAAAAACATGAATCAGTCTCCTATAACTATCTCAAGATATAGAAGCATCATGCCACTTAGTGATATTGAATCATCCATTAGGGTTTTAGGGTATATGAATACCCTTGTATCAACTTTGGATGGGGATATTAATATAATGAGGTGTATTGTTATATATGTATTGCCTTGGTTGAAAAACCCTAAGTAGTTTGGCATGTCACACATGAGCTAGAAAATTATCTCTGAAATCAGAATTTCTACTTTATACATAACATCCAGTGAATAATAAATAATTGTGCACAACAACATGCCCATTTAACTTGGAGCAAGACACCTAGATCAACTGTTCTTAGTCTGATTAGGTTCCAATCATCTGTAGTTTTGATTGATCATGTGATATGTACCATGGTATATATTTCCAAACATTAATAATCCTAAGATTAGTATGATGTCCATGGATATTTATCTTATTTAACTTATAAACCCTAATTACACAAATTTCTAAAACTTTTTGAAAAAAATCCAAAACATTTCTTAGAATGTAGATCATTAGATATATCTCAAAAAATTAACTAAAAATCATACAAGGTTCATCTCCAACAGAGTTACCAATCAAACACTATGAATTTTTAAAGATTGACAAATTAAAAAAGGAAACGAATTTGCTTATCTTTTGGAAAAATGTTGAAAATATTTTGGCATTTATTGAAACATTAATGCATTGAGAGATCAAACTTGCCCATGTTATAGGGCACATCAGTCAAAAACCAAGAATCAAACCCACGTGACATGAATCAAATATGACACACTAAATCCTAGATTTTCCAATGCAAGGGAACAACATAAACTAACCCATAAGAGGGCATACTCAATAAAACATCACCGAGTATTTTTGTTCTTCACTGAAAAATGAAGAACGGAGAAAAGCCACAATATGATTGGATCAAGTTATTTGTGTCATCCACACATAGAAGGAAGGCTTGCATCATCTTCTTTGATCAGAGTCAAAGCCAACGAGCTCTTGGAAGAGTCACGAGGAGGTAAGAATAGAAAGCAAGGGCCTTCGCCATGGCTGCTGGAGAGCAAAGAAGATTGAAGCCTAAATGCAGACTCAAGTGTGGTGGAAACGTGAGAAAACAATGGCATTAGATTAGTCAGGGTTTATCAAAGATGAATCAGAGGAGAAACTAGGGGAATCGCAGAAGGAAACCTATGCTCTCACACCATCATCTGGGACATGCCCAACCAATACCAAACATGGATTTGATATAAAGACGACTAAAACTCTCAACCAAAAGTGGGACAAGCTTCTTGTAACATACTGAATCTTGGATTCATTTGCAATTTTACCAATTTTCAATCCTTTCATTTCCTTTATATCCTTTTGGACTTTTCCCTAATTTTTCCTATCTTTTCTACCCTCTTTATCCTCAATATTACAATTCAGGAATACTTGATGGCTTTGAATTATATTTACCCACATTCATTTCAATGAATGGGTCATTGCACAAATATCTCAAATAATGTGTTAATTAGATTTTAATAATGCAAAATGGCCATTTATGAGAGACAATTAGTATATTTTATTAATTTAGAGATTTTATGGCTTTGTGGGACAAGAAATGAGAAATAAGAAATTTTATATCAAAATGTATTAAGAAAGGTGCTAAATATATTTATTAGGCACTTAGCATACAATTAAATACAAAAATGCATTCAAGGGGAGAAGTTAATGTAAATTTTTACACCTCACACTTTAATTAGCAAACCCATAATTTTCATTGAAATTTCTCTACCCTCTTAATTAATTAAATGAATAAGCAACTCTAATGTATATAAATGCCTATTGCATGGAAAAAGGAAACCCCCTTGACTCCTATATGGTTCGCCCTTAAATTTGTTTGACCATTGAATTGCAATTACTTTCCTAATTAAATTGGTATCTAAAATCCTAATTATCATAGGTTTTAATAATTGTATTTGTTTAAAGAAAATATATTAAATATGAAAATAAACGCCACAAATAACTACCAAAAAGCAATTGGTACATTAAGTGAATACTTAACAAAATAATGTATAAACAACTTATGAAGGGATATATTGAATGATTAATCAAGACACCATATATATTAATTGAGTAATAAACATACAAGAAACTAAATAAAATATCAAACATTTCCCAAAAATAAATCTCATACCAAAATTTGATTCCTTGTGTCGTAATCAGTCTACCTAGCTATTTAGAAAGTAAATCAAACATTATATACTCTCCTAATTAAATTAGGAAAGAAGTGTATTAAAATGTACTAGTTTAAAATGTAGTTTGACCACAACGATAAATATTTCATTTATTTTATGGAGGTAACGCTGGGCATTACCATATCTTTCCCCTAGTCTTGTGATCATCGCCCTCAACACACAAAGTGTTCTGCAAAATACCGATGCACCTCACATTTCCCCTCTTCCGAACTGGGCGACGCCCATCACCCACCTTCCTCTCCTCTCGATCCCCTATTTATCCTCCCCCGTTTCTTCCTTTTCCCCAGACAGCAAACCCTAGCCACCATCATCCTTCTCTTCTCCTTCATCCACGACACTGCAACACTGAAAAACCACCAAGAAATGCCTTCAGCCTCCACGTCTGCCCAACCTGGGCCACAACACTGCGTCGCGTCACTAACACCTACCCAACATGGGCCACGACGCTGTGTCGACATTGCTAACACTTGCCCATCTGACCCTCGATGCCCAACAACCCCTCTACACCAGTCACAACACTGTGATGCCATCGACTCCTGTGACGCCGTCAACTTTTGCATGCCATCCTCCTCCTTTTCTCCTGCAGCAACACCACGATGATGCGACACCCTGACGCCCCGATCTCCTCCTGTCATCGACATCCATCCGAGGCTGCTGCGGGTTGCAAATGTTGCCTACCTACACTAGACGCCAAAGGAGAACACCAAGTTTGGTAGCTTCTATAGAGTCTATATGATCATCCACCAAAGCACAAAAGGCCCTAGAGCTCCAACCTCACCTGTTGTGGTCACTGTCGAGACCCACTCGTAGGTTGGTTCCACATTGTCCTCTCCTCTCTATTTCAAACTAATTGAATCGTGTATAAATTATATGAAACTATGGTTCATGTGAAAAATAAAATCAACATTTAAAATAATAGAGTATCAATATGATGACTAAAATACAATATTAAATCAAGGGAAATAAGATCAAGAACTTAGGTATATGATACCTCTAGTTTCTTTCTTTACATTGGGTATTAAGAGAAATTATGTACTAATCCAATACCTTATTAGACATTATTTTAATGTGGAAAACCTAATAGAGTATAGTGATGATCAATAACATGGGATGGGTACACATGTGACATATAATCATCAATTCATATAAGTAACACCAATAATTTCTAATTATAATGTTAAATGCTTAGAACTCCTTTATTTAACCAATATGTATGGAAGATGGAACATCTAATTACAAGCTAGGAAAAACATGAAGTTATTCGTACAAGATATTGTACATAAAATATTTAACTCTTTTTACTTAATTATTCATGTCCTGAACCTAAGTACATAATAATAGTAAGTGACTAAATTTTAGAGCTAAGAATAATTATAACAATGGACCTTATTTTGTTTTACATGGGATGGGTACACATGTGACGTATAATCATCAATTCATATAAGTAACACCAATAATTTCTAATTGTAATGTTAAAATCTTAGAACTCCTTTATTTAACCAATATGTTTGTAAGATGGAACATCTAATTACAAGCTAGGAAAACATGAAGTTATTCGTACAAGATATTGTACATAAAAAATTTAACCCTTTTTACTTAATTAGTCATGTCCTGGACCTAAGTAGATAACAATAGTAAGTGACTAAAGTTTAGAGCTAATAATAATTATAACAATGGACCTTATTTTGTATGCATGATTTACCCATTGTGAAACATACTAGCATAACCTTACGAATTTTCACCTCATTAATGACACTTGGACCTGAGGGATCATATGTAGATGCATATACGAATTTATGCATTATATGGATACATATATCTATATTTGGGTAACGACTATTATACCATATTGATTTACTTGTATACATCCTATTAGTTTATACATGTATCAATGTAGTACTACATATCAAAATATGGATGTAAGATGAGCATATTGCTTTATTGTAATCTTGATTGTCATGGCTCAATTAATAATGAAAAATTATATATATGATGAGTTATATTTTATACTTCACATAGATTACCAAGAATTATGATAACCATGTTTCAACAAACCCTAGATACACAAATACATATTTATACAATAGATGGTAATTATTAATACAAATATAATTCTGGAATGCATCAAACTGTATTGTCTTCTTATGAATTAAATGGTAAAAAGATAATAATGTGTAAAAGGATATACCTTTATAAACATATATCTAAATGACATGTTAGTTGGATCAAAGCATGTCTATATTAGTGAACCTAATATATATTCATGTGGAATATACTTACACCAATATACATGGTAAGCATGATATTAGGAATAATATGGATTCACATTATAGAGAAGAAAATGACATCATTATACCTAAATTGGAAGAAAATATATTATTATTATCTACATATATATGAGTTACATAGAGTTATGTGACTAAAGATGGATAACTAGCACCAAGATATATATATATATATATATATATATATATAGCATCACATATTCTATCAACAAAGATTAAAATGATAAACCCGAACATGACATTAAATGATCGAGTATTGGGTAAGAATAATATAAAAATATAATAGGAATGAATATGTTCACTTTTACTTGTCTAACATACATAATATGTTTCTAGGATGAAAAGTTGACTTTGTGGACCAAAGTGTACTATTTGAGTCAAGCTTTATGTGTGAAAATCAGGTATGTATGTGCATTCTAACTCTAAGTTGGACATTTGTACCCAAGCCTAATTTTCCAATGAGGCATTGCTTAGCCTTTATTTACTTTGTTGCCTTTTTTTGGCATTTTTACTTCAATCATTCTAGGGTCTTGGACCCCACTTGCAAAGTTATTTCTAATTCTCAAATCTGCCATTGGATTATTCTAGCATGATGATATAATTGACTAATTAACTAATGTAGTGTACATGAGCACAAACCACCCATAGTTTTGGGCATGAGCCCAGGGGAATGTGACCACTCTCCCCAATTATAAAAATATTAGGGTGTTTGGGAATGTCTTACTCTCCATCACCCATAGGTTGAGGTTCGGTAGGTGCGTCAACCCTATATTAGTTTAATGTAGTCACATTTAATCATGCATACAATTTATTATTGTTTAACTTGGCCGAATTTCTTATTTGTTTTACTTGCCTCATATTCTTGACCCTCTAAGTATAGTGAATCTTTATTATTTCCTGCTTTAGTTTATAATTGTCCTTATTCTTTATTTGACACATACATTTTTCTCTCCTCTTGCTGGGTAATCCCAACCACCCATGTTAGGATCAGAGTGCGCAACAGGAGCATGGTGAACCAGCCTAAGAGTAGGAGAAGTACTTCAACCTTCCATCATGAAATCACTTGTTAAGTTATTTTTATTGGAGACATTGTTGTAGTCTAGTATCCCTCTATTTAGATCCTCTTTTTGTATAAAGCATGTACACCCATATTGGGGAAATTTTTATGTACATTTTATTAAATTGATTAAATTCAAGTTTTTAACTTCCGCTGCTATCCAAATTGGATTTTGTTTACCATTTTTATTAGTAGAGAGGTGGATTGATTTCACTTCTTTTATAATTCTACAACACAAATTGGAGCTAAAGGCAGAGGTTCTAGGTGGAACATTGGCGAAGAACTCAGGAATGGACGATCAACACCTATTGTAGTAAAAATAGGGGTTTGGGGAAAGGATGAAACCTACTTTTGGGGAGTAATCAAAATCCATAGTACACTTGTAGGGACTTAGGTAGGAAATTCATGCCTTAAAAGCTGGTTGTATAGGTTAGGAATTTCTGCCACAAGTCTCTGGCTAGTGATGGGCATAGGTGCTCTAGGGGGTCTGGTAGAGGGGTCATCATGGGTAAATGGGGTTGCATAAGTATTTCTTGATCCTCAATGATGGATTCTGGGTGGTAAGAAACACTTTTCCTTATATGAAAGGAGGGAAAAGGGCAGACAAGTTTGACTTTGGGTAAGAAGTTGGAAGGTTTCGTCATTTAGGATTTTGAAAAAGGAAATTAGGGAAGTTTGGGTAGATTTGACCGGGAGGATGAGACGAAGGCAAAATGGATGTTATATTGTGCAAAGATCAAATGAGGGAGGGGGGATGAGATCTAGGATTCATGAGAAAATCACTTAATAAGAGTAGTCCTCATTAGACTCAAATGAGTCAAGAAGGAAACCATGTATGTATTAGATCACTATGTGAAATGCAAATAAATCATGGTCATCTGGGTGAATTATGGAAATGGAAAGGGGTGCACAACATAGAGAAAAAGTGTGAGAACTATAAAATCTACTTAACCAATTTAAATGATATAATACCTAAGGTTTAAACTATATGGTAACTTTCCAAAATAAAATTGAGGGTTCAAAAAAGCCAAATAAATCTCAAATCTTGACCATAACATTCTTAGGGTCTAGAATAATTTTAGCCAATTACTTTCTCAACTAGGTGACCAATTAATCAATGGTTGCTTTAATGTACACATTGATCGATTAGTGTACTTTAAATTATATAATATATTTTCCAATTAACTAATGACCAAGAGAGATTATCTCTAGTTCATATTTCAAAGATAGTCTCCATTAGCTTGGGTTTCCTTTAGGTGTGAGGATTATGGAGTTATGGATGAGAGAGATCAATGAAAGTAATATATATATATATATATATATATATATATATATATATATATATATATATATATATATATATATATTCAATTTCTCTTTTTGTGAAAGGATATATATATTATTACATCTCAAGCCAGAGCTCAGAGAGAGAGAGAGAGAGAGTTCATACAAACATTGTTGCTCTTCTTGAGCCAAGGGGGTTTGGAAATGAAATCCTCAGGGACATTATTTCTAATGGTGTGCTTTGCAATCTCATCTGCCATCAGATTGAGGGATTCTAGGACATGATGCAGTCTTAGGTTTAGGAGCTTCAAACATGCACTTTTAAATTGTCTTTTGTATGGAGAAAACTTTGAAGGTGCCTCAATGACTTGCGAGCAAATCTGGACAGCTTCAGGTGAGTCAGAAAGGATAAAAGGTTTCTATATGTGAAGTTTGATGCAGACTTTACTTGCATGGATGATGGCTTGAGATTCTACTTCAAGGGCAATGATAGCAAAGCCATCTTTGCCGGCTACACATATGAAAATGCCATTGCTATCGAGTATGTGAATTCTAGAAGCACTGGTATTGGTTCTCGATGAAAAGCTGCATGAACAAATATGAAGAAGCCGTTGATAGCCAGCGGGTTGAATCTTAAGGTTTTTGTGTGCCTGTTCTATAATTGTACACGATTGAGGTTCTCAATGTAGAGCGTCCTTGCCTTAATGAACTTAATAGCACATTGGACTAGCCTTCATTTACCGACGCAGGTGATTTTGTTATAGATTGTCCATATAGGCCAACAAGTAACTATGAAAATCACTTCCTTTTTAGAGAGCCTAATTAGGGCTTGAATCCACTCATCTTCATTCAGTGTGAACATATTTTGTGGGAATTGGATGCCTCTCCATATTTGGGAGCTATGAGTGCATTCCCTAAGGTAGTGAAGGATGGTTTTGTCATTGATGTTACAACACAAGCAATGACTAGAGGATTCATTGTGTCTTCTACATTTTTCCATGTTGGTAAAATGGCTTTGTGAGACAGAAGCCATAGGAAGATTTTGATCCTCTCTAGGATTTAGAGGCTCCATAGGGTTCCCCAGTCACCCGAGCAAGGAGTTTCTTTGTCATGGCATATCCAATGATATGTAGATCCAGAGGAGAAGAGACCACTTGGTTTGTGTCTCCATTTGAGGAGGTTGTTTCTTGAGTTGGGGATGGGAGGTGGGATGCTATTAATTCTCTGCCAAGTGCAGGCCGAAAGCTATTGGTGTATGAAGTCCCAATCCCACTCTCCTTCAAGAGTGATCATGGAGCATACTTGAAGGTCTTTGAGGTTGTGAGGTGGATGAAAATCTAGAAGCAATCTATTATGCTTTGAGTCAGTGAACCATATGTCATTCCAAACATTAGTTTGGTTGCCCTCATTTATGATGTGTCTAGAGTTGGAGGTCAGAAGAGGAATATTGGTCTTGATGAAGCACCACACTGAGGAGTAGGGACCAGTATTAGCTCCCACATTTCTACAATATTTAGCACACATGACCTTGATCCATAACATGTCATGGTTATTTAAGAAAGCCCATGAGTTTTTAAGCATAAGTGTTTGGTTAAAATTGCTTGTGTCTTTATCCCAAGACCCCCAACATCTTTATGAGAGGAAACCTTCTTCTAAGAGACTAAAGAGAGTTTCTTTGACTCACTGGAGCCTTCCCAAATGAAGCAACAAACATGACTGTCTATTTCATCACAGAGCATTGGTAAAAGAGAGAAAGATTGCATGGTGTATGTGGGAAGAGCTTGTAGAGTGGCTTTTTCCAAAGTTATTCTGCCTACCAGCAAGCATTGGTGCACCGCCCAACTATTCATCTTGGATTTCATATTATCTAGGATGCTCACATGGGTGAGTTTAATAACTCTCTGGTGAATAATGGGGACTCCTAGATATTTCCCTAGGTCTTCAGTGCTTGAGATATCAGCCTTCGGCTAACTTGGAATGATAGTTGCTTGCATTGAAGGAGAAGAAACATTTGTATTTACAATCTAATATAAGTTTTCCAGATACAACTACAAACTCTTTGAGTATCTACTTAATGGTAGTGCCTAGGTTGGTTGTTGCTTCAGCCAGAAGGAGAAGATCGTCCGCAAAGAAGACATGTGAGAGACATGGGCCATATTTCATTAGAGTAACTAGTTTCCATCTACCTTCAGTAACTGTGTTATTGATGGACTGGTTCAAGCGCTCCATGCAAAGGACAAAGATGTAAGGGCTGAGTGGGTCTCCCTGTCAAAACCCCTTGGGTCAATTTGATCAGAGGTAGTGGAGCTCTCTCCCCAAGCATGGAGGATGACCCTAAGGTTATAATTTCCATGGACAAATTCATGAGTTTTGTAGAAACTCCTACTCATTTTAAGGTGTCTTTGATGAAGTCACAATTCATTCTGTCAAAGGCCTTGGAGATGTTGATTTTTATTGCCATGAAAACTTTCTTCCCCTTCTTGAAGCGCATAGAATGTATAGTTTCTTTTACAAGGAGGATATTGTCAGTGATCTTTCTTCCATGAACAAAACTATATTGGGTTGTCCCTATCCAATCGTTGAGTTTGGTTTTATTCTTTCAAAAATTATTTTGGAGATGATTTTTAGACATGTGTTTGTGAGAGATATCGACATGAGGTTGTTACATGTCTCAACATTGTGTTTCTTTGGAATTAGAACAATGTGAGAGCGGGATAAATCATCATTGATTACTTCATAGGAGAAGGCATCTCGGACAAAGATTGTGACATATCCTTGAACATGATCCCAATTCTTTTGCAAAGAGTCATTATGTACTTCGTCAGGTCCAACAACTTTAGAAGGGCCCATCATAAAAAGGACTCTCCTGATTTCTGCCACACTAGGGATGATGACTAGAGAGAGTTGTTTTTGATGTTCAAGTCCTTAGAATGATACAAAATAGATAACATAAGCCCTGTGTCATGAGGTTGTTGGGTAGTGAGGAGATTGTTAAAGTATGACCACACATGCTTCTTGAGATGGTTACTGTTGCTGATCCATTCACCATCATCACCTATGATTGAGGATATTTTTCTTCTTATCTCCTTGCCTTCATGAATGGATGAAAGAACCTGGTGTTTCCATCCCCTAGTTCCATCCATGTGAGATGTGCCTTCTATCTCAGGCATGCCTCCTCAGTGGGGAGGATAACTTGTAGTTATTCCTACAATCCAATGCATCAAAGCTCATTCGAGGGAGAAAGATTATGTGGGTAAGATACTTGAATATTATTAACCTCATGTAGAATATCCTTCTTGAATTTCCCTTGATTGTTCATATGGTTGGCATGCCATTTCATAGTTATAGGGGCAAAAAAAGTGAGCACTTCTTTTAGGGGATGCCTGTTGTTCTAGTGCTTGGTTATATGATCCTTGAAGCTCGACCGCATGCTCCAACTAGGTAGATTTTTGAATACTCTATCACTGGATCTAACAACTAGGTCATGATTAACGAGAACATGATTGTGACTAGAAAGGATATGAGGCAAGATGGTGAATTTGGCTAGAGAATTGTTATCTGCCAGTTCTTCATTGGCTACTAGGCGGTCGAGTTTTTATAATAATCCTACTCTCTTAAATGTGTACCATTGACCTCCTTCTTGGATCTCAAAGAGCTCAGAGTTAATGAGAAACTCATTAAATTTCCTACTTGAAGACCTATCAAATTAACTACCACCTTCTTTTTCAGTAATTGAAAACATTGTATTAAAGTCTCCTATGATTTCCCATTCGCCAGAGATAGAAGAACCTATATCAGAAAGCTGTTCCCAGAGCAAGCTTCTTTGAGTGGGATTCAGACGTCTGTACACGAAGGTAATGAAGGATTGGTCGTTGATCTTGTAGTGTATGAATTTCCTGTGGTTGAGGATGATATCAACTTTACAATTATGATGGTCCCAGAGGATCCAGATCCCACCTGAGAACCCAAATTCTTCTACACAATGGGAGCAACTAAATCCCATTTATTTGATAATAGAAGGTTCTCTCTCACCAAGAAAATGGGGTTAGAGGATTTCCATGAGAGATAGCCTATAATTCTGCTTTAGAAACTAAACATATTGAATTTTATCATCAAGGAAGGAGCCCTGGATGTTCCAACTTATGTAGTTCATTAATTAGGTAGTGGTGCTTTAGGCGCTAGCTGGTTATGTGCCAACATTAGGATCTATGCCTTTTGTATAATATCATATATTTTGAAGTTATGAATATTTAGGTGTATTTTTGGTTATTTTTAGTTATCTAATTCATTTCCTAAAACCCCCTTTCGATAAAACTCAAAGTCAACTTTTGGAACTATTTTTATTAGAAATATCACATTTTTACGAGTTCATATTATATTTTCTTTTTAATTTTGGACGTAGGAATATTTAGTTATGATTTTAGCAAAACCAGCCAATAGAAACATGCCACGTAGCCAAAGTGATCGTAGAGAAACTAAAGGAAAGGCAAAGAGTGGACCCACCTCACTGACTTGGCCTAATAAGAGTCGGCCAAGTCAGGGGTCAAAGGCACGATTTTGAATCGCCCCAAAGCAAAGCAAAACTGGGCGAAAAGACAACTCTTCCCTAAGGTGGAAAATGAAGACAAGAAGAAAATGAGAGGGGAAAAATGGGTATTATACCCAGGGGATTGTCTCCCACAGTAGCTCGTGCCAAGGTTGGCACACGAGCTTGCTGTAAGACCTCAAAATTTGGGCAAAACCACCATATGTGATCAAATCTGAAAATGCGAGCAAGAAAAGAAAAAGGAAAGGAAGACGAACTCATCGAAGGCTCTAATTTACTTAGAGTCAAAGAGGAGAAGAAGAACACTCTGCCACAAGAACTAGAACTAAACATGAACACCGATAAAGCAAAGCTCCAATCCATGAGCAATTGGAGAAAGGGAGTAGTTGCGAGAGGGTTAGGGAAGCTCAAGGTACATGTATTTGTAGGCTAGGTTGAGGGTCAAAGCGAGGAGGGTAGAGACCGAACCTATGTGGAGAACACATTTTGGGTTTTCCTCAAATAATTCAAAAAAACCCCATAAAGCATCAATCAAAATGTGTGGAATTTTATTAGGAAACTATAGGAGAAGGAATCGTGAAAAAAATTAAGTAGGGAGGAAGAAATCACGATTTGAAAATCATGCTACAACTGGTCCGGTTTCCCTATTTAGTCGCGAGCTAGACGGTGGAGGATTGTCGGATCATGGATCACAATCATCTACTCACATCCTGGCCATCCACTTGTGTGAAAAAGAGAAAAATAAAGTAAAATACCACATGACATAATAAATGGAATCCTAAACCAAATAGGACTAAAGTGTGGATGTATTAATTTCCCTTTTCTCTCTCCTTGTTTGAAGGGGCAAACATGTTCCAAATTAAATGAAAATTAACACCAAGCCTAATTTTGATATGAGGAATCTGAATATGTAATTAGTTTTGCCTTTTGGAAACTTTTAATGTGTTAAATAAATCAAAACTCATTTTCTCTTTCCTCCTTCATGAATGGTGATAACATTCTCCAAATTTGATGAAACTTCACCCACAAGTCACATTAGGTGCTTTGGATACGAATTTGCCATCCATTTTACATGTTATGATTATTTGTTCATTTATTTAATATATTGAAGGTTCTATACACTTTCTCTCTCCTAATTTCACCCTTTAATCAAATATTCTCCAAATTGAGTGAAAATTCACCCAAAGGTATATTTTAATGTATAGAACACGAATTTGACATCCACTGTTACTTTTAGAGTCATTAAAGATTTTAATTTGTACTTTTAAGTTATCTCCTATTTTCCTTTTCAACTAATACAATTATAATTACCAATTTTCCAAAAGTTGTAAAACTTATCTCCCAACCAAACTTATACTCAAAGGAAATGAATTTGGGTTTAGAATTATCCTTTAAGTTCCACTCTTATGATTTTTAGGAAATTTATTCTTATATTCACTTATGGGAAAATAAATTCATTTATTGTCACATTATCTTCACTTTTAGGATTTTCTTTCTTTTTCCCACACAAAAGCCATAGAAACTTCTAGATCAATTTTATTTTATCTTTATCTCTCTCAAATGGACATTTTACAAATTAAACCCATTAACAACTTTCACTGAGGTATTTGTGCTTAACTCATTAAGTAAATTATTGGGAACAAATGTACACCAAACCTTAATAATTTCCACTAATTCAACATCAAGGACATAAAGGAAAGAAAAGCTTAGAAAAAGGCTTAAACTAATATTATACATGGATTTCAGTTTGTTACAACACTCCACCTATTAAAAAGGATTTCGTCCCCAAAATCTCATACATAAAGAGAAGGGTGAGTACGTAACATCTCATCTCTAAGCTCCCAAGTGGTTTCTTCCAAACCATGATACTGCCATAAAACCTTTACCAACTCGATCTCCTTGTTCTTCAATTGGTTAATTCAGGAGTCAAGAATCTTCACAAGTAACTCTTCATAAGTTAGATTCTCTTGAATCTCCAGAGGTTCAATTGAGAGCACATGAGAAGGGTCATTCACATACTTTCTCAACACAGAGACATGAAACACATTATGGATCTTGTCATAGGCAGGAGGGAGAGCTAAATGATATGCACAGTCTCCAACCTTATCCAAGATCTCAAATGGTCCAACATAGCGGTGACTAAGCTTGCCTTTAATTTTAGATCTTGAAATAGAACGTATAGGCTTGATCTTCAAGAAGGCATAGTCACCTATTAAGAAACTTATGTCAAACCTTTTCTTATAAGCATACATCTTTTGTCGATCTTGAGAAGCTTTCATTCACTTCTTGATCAACTAAACCTTCTCTATCATCATCTGCATATCATCAGACTTCACTAGAGCACATTCCCCCACATCATCCCAATGTAACAAAGAACGACAAGGTATTCCATACAAAGATTCATAAGGTGGCATACCAATACTAGCTTGGTAGCTATTATTATAAGCAAACTCTGCTAATGGAAGAAACTTATCCCAAACTCCTCAATATATAACATAGGCACAAAGTAGATCTTCCAAAATCTGCATTGTCCTTTCATATTGACCATCGGTTTGAGGATGATAGGCCGTACTAAAATGCAAGTTAGTACTCATCTCTACTTGAATCTGACTCCAATTGAGAGGTGAACTTAGGGTCATGATTGAAAACTATCACTTTAGGAACTCCATGTAGAAGAATGATCCAATCCACGTACAACTGAGCCATCTCATCAACCTTGTAAGTGGACTTGAAAGACAAAAAATGGGCAGATTTAGTAAGCCGATCATTCACAAACCACATAGCATTAAAACCCTTCCCAATTTTAGAGAAACTAGTGACAAAGTCCATAGTAATCTTCTCCCATTTCCACTCCAGAATCTCAAGTGGTTGTAGAAGACCACCAGGTAATTAATGCTTGATCTTGACTTGTTGACAAGTTAAACACTTTGTGACGAATAGAAAAATATCCTTCTTCATGTTCTTCCACCAAAAACTTTGCTATAGGTCCTTGTACATTTTGGTAATACCAGGGTGTATGGTGTACTTAGACCCATGGGATTCACTCAAAACCTTCTCCCAACTTCAAGTATCCACAGCCTTTGTCAAAAATTTATAGCTCCATCAACTCCAACTAAAAATTCAGACTCTGGCTTCTCAGCTAAGGCTTTCATCTCTTCAAGCTCAGAACTTTCAAGCTATGCAACAACAACTTCTGAGATCCAAGAAGGTGTAATGGACAAACTAGCCATGTGAACACACAACTTCTCAACATCTTCATCATCTTTAGGTTGTGGTCGCCAACAAGAAACATACTCTAGGTTCATGGCAACACATACTGCATTCTTCTTCTGACTCAAAGCATCGACGACTACAATTGCTTTACCGGGATGATAGGTGATGGTAAAGTCATAGTCCTTGAGATACTCCATCCATCTTCACTGCCTCAAATTCAGATTCTTCTGTGTCAATAGATACCTCAAACTTTTGTGATCTAATAAAACTTCAAACTTCACTCCATACAGACAGTGTCACCAAATCTTTAAAGCATATACGATAGCTGCTAGCTCTAAATCATGGTAGGCCAGTTCTCTTCATTAGGTTTCAAATGGCACGAAGCATAGGCGATAACTCAATCTTCTTGCATCAAGACACACCCTAATACTTTCTTAGAAGCATCTATGAAGATAATGTAGGGTTTGCCTTCAACAGGTAGAGCAAGAATAGGAGCATATGTCAAACAACTCTTTAGCTTCTGAAAACTATCCTCACATTTAGGTGTCCACACAAACTTAACTTCTTTTCTTGTCAACTTTGACAGAGGAAGAGATAACTTGGAAAAACTCTTGATAAACCTCTGATAGTAACCTACTAAACTGAGGAAACTACAGATCTCAGATGAGGTCTTTGAAGCTTTCCATAGTCACAACTTCTACCTTTGCAGGTTCAAATCAATATGTCTGACAAAAATCAAATGACCTAAGAACATCACTTCCTTGATCCAAAACTCACACTTTGAGAATTTAGCATACAGTTGATTCTCTCTCAGTGTATTCAGAATGATCCGTAGATGTTCACGATGTTGTTCTTCAAATTCAGAGTAGACCAACACATCGTCAATGAACACTACCATGAACTGATCGAGGTATGGACAAAACACTCAATTCATCAAGTCCATGAAAGCAGCATGACCACAAACTCATAATGCCCAGAACGTGTTCTAAAAGCTATATTTAGGACATCCTCATCCTTCACGCACATCTGGTAGTAGTGACTTTGCATATCCATATTTGAGAACACAATGGATGACTTCAACTGGTCAAACAAATCGTCGATGTGAGGCAAAGGATAGAAATTCTTTATCGTCACTTGATTCAGCATAAAATAATCCATGCCCATACACAACAAACCATCCTTATTCTTCACAAACAAGACAGGGGCTCCCCAAGGTGAAACACTAGGGCATACAAAGCCCATGTCGAGAAGCTCCTGAAGCTGCTTCTTAAGCTTGGCGAGTTCTGTAGGGACCAAGTGATAAGGAGGCTTTGAGATGGGACAAGTTCCTAGTACGAGCTCGATGGAGAACTCCACCTCACGATTTGGGGGCAAGCCATAAAAATCCTCAGAAAAAACATCGGGGAAGTCTTTCACAACATCTACGTGATCGAGAATAGGAGGTGTAGCATCAAGGACGATAGAAGCTAAGAACGCTCTACACCCTTGTGAGACAAGCTTTTCAGCTTTGATGGCAGAGATGACAAACTATCGATCTTCTCGCTTCCCACCTTTAACACACATCCTTCCCACAAAAGGATGTAACAAACTGACATTTGATACCTAAAAAAAACAACTTTGAACCGCTATAACCAATCCATCCCCAGGATGACATCAAAGGCGGTCATGTCAAGCAAGATGAAATCTGAGGGAAACATTATACCAGAGATATAGAAGTCCATGGTCAGGAGTTTGAGATAAGAAGACAAAATCCTACCACTAGAGGTTTTAACATCTAAAACATGATCCATACATTCTGATTCTATCTCTAACATGGCAACAAACTCAGATGATATGAATGTATTCGATGAACCAGAATTGAAGAGTGCTTTAACTAGATACATATTAAGATGTAAGGTACCTTCGATGACTTCATTATCTCCTTCAGCTTCCTTAGCATTAAGGACAAACACCCTTTTATTCTGCCTTTCCACAGGTGGCTGTCGACCTTGTCGGTTCTGATTGTTGTTTCTTGGAGGCGGATTCTATCATTGTTGTGGCTGCTGAGCAGGCTACTGAGTTGGAGCTGGTCCTCGCCCAAGCTTAGGGCAGTTGGGTCGAATGTGTTCATCTTGACTGCACTCATGGTAGATAAGTACAGGTCTATCATCTCTATGGGGTTGACCATTGCCAGTAGGGCACCTTCTCAACGGGTGAAAGCGTAAGCAACAGTTGCACTTGTCACACCCTTGGTTTCCACCAGCATTCTTCCTCTTGTTGTTGTTGTTGTGCCCAGAAGACTAGAACCTGGGGTAAGACTCGATCACCAAAGCCTTATCCACCATTTTTTTGAAAGGTCAACGACAAATGGGGAATAAGGTTGCATCCTACCCTATAGCTTAAACTCTCGAGAAATAAGGTTGATCGCCTTTTAGCTCCTAGGTCCACTACATAGTACTCTAGGAGGAGAAAACATTACACGTACTCAGAGATGCTCAAGCTTCCTTGATGCAGACTATAAAACTATGCTTCCTTCCTCTTCAGATAGGCGGGGCAGATATACTTCTCACGGAAGAGCTTGAGGAACTCTTCCCAAGTCATGCTTGAAGTATCGCGAGTACAAGACATACCCATCCACCACACTCGTGCTGGCCCATCTAACACATACATCACAAAGCAAACCTTCTGGTGAGGAGGACATGCCATGCCTCGAAGGTACGCTCCATAGACAGATGCTAGTAATCAGCTTTATCCACCATGTTTTGCTCACTCTTGCCTTTAAAGTATGGCGGTTGCATATTGATGAAGTCAGTAAGGTTGAACTCCTTCGGCTTGGCTGTAGCAGCTGCAACATTGGAGAGCTATCCCACCAAGATAGTCAAGAGCAGCTGGCACAACATGGTCATCTCTTGCTCAGGGGTCAGAAGAGGGGTGCCAACATGGGCAGTAGGGACTATTCCAGTGTTGGAGGGAGTCACCGGAGTATCCCAGTTGTCAGTGTTGTCGAAGGTGGCTCCAGAAGAAGAGTTGTTCATATTTCCAAACAAATCTCCCTTCCTAAAAGATAAGGGTATGGCATAAGATAATAGGAGTAGGTAACAAGGATAACTAAGGCTACTGTTGCCTCTAACCATACTATTTCAGACAGTCAGTATCAGCGCAGGCCATGTTGGTATCATATGGATTTGGGAGTCCTCGTAAACCAAGCTAGTGGCACGGAGGAAAATGTTGCTAGTCCCCAGACCCTGATCCATTCTAGACACCCTCACTATCAACTTATGTCCTAGTAGTTGCCCAATAGGCTCTGATACCATGCTGCAAAGAGGTGAGATCACCTCCTTACTAAAATTTAAAGGAAATACAAAACATCCACTTTTTTTCTTCAAGAAAATATACATTGTGGAATGCATGTATAATAATCCAAGTAAATGAGCATGATTCAGATACATATAAAATGTCAATAGTAGTGGAAATAAACTAAGTTATTACATTGCTTTTGAACTCTTATTCACTACATGAGTTTCTTTGAAAAGGAAAAGAACAGAAAGAAACTATAGGATCTAGCAATAAGCAACCTAGTCATCCTTGATAGAAAAACTTGAATCTACTACTCTTGAACTTGGTCACCTTGGCCTTGTTCAACACCTTGATCTAACCTTGGGTGGTTGGGAAAGCACCCAACAAAAGGGAAAGAAAAACAAGGTATGTGTCAGAGAAAATGAATAAGGATAAAAGATAAGAAAGCTATAAGGAAATAAGGCTAAGATTTCATCATAAGATGAAGATAGTCAAAAGAATGAGGCATAAGTAAATAGATGCATGCCATAAAAAAATAGTAAAAAGGTTGCATGCATGATTAATATTGACTACCTAAACTATGTAGGGTTGAGGCACCTACCTAACCTCAACCAATAGATGAGGGAGAGTAACACATTCCAATCACCTATAAATATTCTATATTGGGGAGAGTAACACATTCCCCAGGGTGAATTTACACATGCCCTATCTATGGGTGGTTGTACAAAGGTACCACTCCACTAGTTCAATAATCTAATAAAATCAACATGCTAAGAAATATGGAAAGTATGAACATCAAGTAATAAACATGGCAGCGGGGTACAAGACCCAAGGAATAGACATTAAAACTGATTTTGAGGCAAATATAGCTAAGGAATTGTCAAAAGGAAAATTAGGGTTTTATAGAAGCCTCATTAGGGAAACTAGGTTAGGGTTACAAATTTTCCCAACTTAGGTGTAAGGAAAGCACATACCTTTTCTTAAGAGATCTAATTACTTTTTCTTCACTACTTTAATCGATTCCAAAGGTTATTTTCCTATTTCCAATGTTTAAACATGAATTAGGGTTTACTCATGTATAAGGTAAGGAAACCCTAACTTTGGACTTTTCAAACAAAACCTTGATTTTGATTTTGAAACTATCACCATCAACTTAGTTAGAATTTTATGATTAAGAAAACATATAATATCGTATATTTTGGAGTTATGAATATTTAGGTGTATTTTTGGTCATTTTTTGTTATTTAATTCATTTTCTAAAAATCCCTTTCGATAAAACTCAAAGTCAACCTTTGGAACTATTTTTATTAGAAAGATCACATTTTTACATGTTCAAAACATATTTTCTTTTTAATTTTGGACGTAGGAATATTTAGTTATGATTTTAGCAAAACCAACCAATAGAAACATGCCACGTAGGCAAAGTGATCGCAAAGAAACCAAAGGAAAGGCAAAGAGTGGACCCGCCTCACTAACTTGGCCCAATCAGAGTCAGCCAAGTCAGGGGTCAAATACATGGCTTTGACTTGCCCCAAAGCAAAGAAAAATTGGGCAAAAAGACAACTCTGCCCTAAGGTGGAAAATGAAGAGAAGAAGAAAACGAGAGGGGCAAAACAAGTATTACACCCAATGATCAAGCTTGCTATGAGACCCCAAAATTTAGGAAAACTTATAATGGCCTCAATGCTTCCTATGCTCATGTCCACAACATCATCCTGACAGGAAACAACTTCCCAACCTTGGAAGATATCTTCTCTAATCTACAATAGTATGATGTTCAACTCTTGTCTTCCACTCTACCAGATTCACAACTAGAAATTGCAATCATTGTCTGTGGACGTCCCCCTAGACCCAAACACACTTTCTACAACAAGTTGGGACACTTGGAGGAGAAGTTCTAGTAGAAGCACATTCATCCCTATGGGAACAATTGTGGCAGTAGGGATGCTCATGTCGCCCAAGGAATAGAAAAGTTGTATATCACCATATGTTAATAGAATGCTACTTAAAAACCTAAAGAATCTTGGGATTTTATGACCATGCAATCCTCTAAGACATCTTCTGGACATCTGCTTTAATGTCGGGGCTCCATCATAGCAACCAGTTCTTCTTAGATTGTCAAATCTGGGGTCACCAAACATTCTATAGGTATGAGACACCTTCTATCCTCCATTGAACCTTATATTCCTACTTCATTTGTCACTCTAGAAGATGGTTCTATTAAAACTATTCGATAATGTGGGAGTGTTAACATCTCATCTAATTTAAACTCAAGTCTGTCCACTATATTCCCCATTTTCACTTTAATTTGATGTTTGTTGCTAAACTATTAGATGCCTTTACTTGAAACATCACCTTTGATAGCCATGGTTTTGTGATGCAAGATTCTCAAACTTTCAGTACTATTAGTTTTGGTTCTATAGACAATGACCTATACTACTTTGGTGATGGTTTTCCTTCATCTACCCTTCTTGTGTGCACATAACCTTTCCTACTTCATTAGCGCTACAGTCTCTCTTGAAAACCTAAAGCATGTGGATCCTTCCTAATATAGTTTAAGAAGTCTTCCATGTGACTCTTGTGAGTCTAAAAAGCATCACAAGAGTTATTTTCTTAAAAATACTAGTTTATTTTCTAAGGCTACTTTTGATGTTATTCATAATGACATTTGTGGTCCTTTTCAAACCACTAGCTTTAATGGATTTCATTATTCCGTTACCTTTTTTGATGATTTCTCTCACATGACTTGGTTATAGTTGTTGAAATTACGTGGTGAGATGATTGATGTTTTAAAAGTTTCATAAGATGATGTTAACACAATTTAATATTTGCATTAAAATCTTAAGAACTGATAATCATTTATAATATGTTTCAGGTTGGGTGTCATCATTTTTCTCTAGTACAAGAACCATCTATAAATGTTCTTGCACTCACACCCCACAAAAAAATGAGGTTGCATAACAAAAGGATCATCATTTTCTTGACATTTATCACACTCTTATGTTTCAAGCCAAATTGCTTAAGTCCTATTGGTCTGAGGCTGTTTTCACACATGGTACCTTATCAATTGACAACTACCTTTTGTTATACAAAACTAGACACCTTTTTAGTTGTTTTTATGCTCAAAAGGTTTTTCATCTTCCTCTGCACTTTTGAGGTTGTACTGCTTTTGTTCACAACTTTGGTCCAAAGGTAGATAAACTTGTTCCCTCTATCAAAATGGTTTTCCTTGGATATTCTACCTTTTAGAAAGGTTACCACTACTATATTCTAGACAACCATTATATGTATGTATCCACTGACATTATGTTCTATAAATTAGATATGTTCTTTGATAGCACATCATCATCCTCGAAGCTATTCATATTGATTATAATCCAAACTTTCATGATCTACCAAGAACATTGAGGTTGAGTGATACTTCACGAGATCTAACTCATGCCAAAAAGATCATTACACCATATGTGAAGACTAGAGAACAAACTACTGATATCTTCACCAAACAACGTACACCTTCATCCTTCTCCTACATGTGTGGCAAGTTGGGAAAATGTGATGTGTACTCTCAGACTAGAGGGGAGTGCTGGTGGTATTTTATGTTGCTTATATCTCTATAATAGTTAAATGGGCTACCTCAACTTAACCCCATTAGCAATATTAGTTTAGCTTATGCTATGTTGTGTCTCCGATACATCATGCCATGAAAGATGTCTATATATGTGACTCTATACAATTTTCTCAATTTAGAATAAGAATTTCTCTTCACACTTAGTAAATTTGGTTCCTTTATGATGATTATGTTTCGTTCATTTAGTTAATTTCTTAGTCTAGTTATTAGTTGCCTAGTTAGTCACTTTCTTAGTCACTTGTAGTTGATAATTGCTAGTCTAAGATAGTTAATTTCCCTTGCATGCTTAGTATTTACATGCTTCTCACATTAATAAGCCTAATTGCTAGTTCAACTTAGTTTCAGTTCAACATTCACTCAATTGCATACCACTTAGCTTAATTAACCAAACCAAAGATAGAAGCTAGAAACCATAGCTCTACTTCTAAGAACCTAGAGAACCCCATAGATCTAGTATCTAAAATTGTCCCTTTGGATTTAGCCTCACTTTCCCATTATATTACAATTCCCATGCCTCTATGCTTGAAGTTCTATTTTTCTAAAGTGTGTGCATTTGGTATTTTTCTAAGACCAATGGCTTAGCACATTATATTACACATTTCTAGTAATAATGATACAATTATTATCCTAATATATTGTATTAGTAGGTTTTTTTGTACATTTATAGGATCACAAGGATCCAACCTCATACCACCATGTGTGTTTCATTTTCTTCAATCTTATATTTGATTGATTTTTATGAAGTCGCACTGGGAGATGGTGCTTTCTCTCTAAAAATTGTTCAATGGATCTCATTAGAAATGTTTGATGCTTCTTGGGGCTTCTTTGGCAATCATGAAGTCTCCCGATGATTTGCTTAGTATATCGATCATATTTGGACAATACAGTTGCTCCGTAGAAACATGACTCGACCCACTCCTACCCACCTCGGGGCACCATAGCATGTCAGGAATCAAAAGGAACATACCGGGCGTTACAATTCCCATCAGTTGAGGGTTGTGCTGCCTTGAATTGTATTGATTTGCAAAGTCTTTAGGTTCAAGCTTCCTGTTGTATAACCAAGTAAAAATTAGTTGAGGGCTGTGCTGCTTCTGAAGGAGGTAGACAAGGAGGACCAGCCAGGACGCTTGATCATCAATAAAGCAGCCTTCTGGATTCGCCTCTATGGCGTTCCGTTAGGTTACAGAGCAGATGCTACCATCCGGGAGATCGCTGGTCGTATTGGTGAAGTCCTTGCCACCGCCAGAGACAGTATGGGATGGGACTCATCGCTGAGAGTCCGAGTGTTGTTGGACGTCACCAAGCCGCTAATGAGGCACTTGAAGATTAGGGTTAAGAGCGGGACCATAGTGGAGGTCGAAATCAAATACGAACGCCTGTCGAATCTGTGCTTCATTTGCGGGCGGCTCGGTCATATTGATAGAGACTGCCAGTGCAACGAGGAAGACACCGATCAGCAGCAGCAGTGGGGAATGTGGCTGCGCGCGTCTCCATGGAAACAGCGATGCCAGGAGGATGTCAGGGACGGGGATAAAGGAGGGGCGCGATGAAAACTAACCTTCAAGGCGAACTCGTCAGGGGGCGGGAGTAGGTTTGACGCTGCAGATGACATGAGTAGTGTCGCCAGAGGGACGGGTGACGGAGGCAAGCAGCGTCGGGAATGTGAGTTTGAGAGGGAGTGGAGGGAGGGACTCCAAGGGCGGCGGGGAGCGGTGGGGATCCAAAGGGGAAAAGAGACGGGGGACGAAGTTGGGGCGAGGGAGGAGCAGCAGTCTGTGGGAGTACATGGTGAGGAAGGGCAAGGTGCAACTAGGGGAAAGGAGCACAGGGAGAGCGGGAAGGTGTAGGGCGAGGGAAAGAAGAAGGAAGGAAGACAGGCTACTGGTTATACAAGACAGGAACTGATGGCTATATATGCAACACGAAACATCGAGGAGGTAGCTCCGAAGGGAAAGGAGACGCAGGAGGAAGAAGAAGATGAGGCTGTCAGAACAGGTGAAGGACAAAGCGGGGAGAGGCAACAATGGTCGGATGGCTTTCAAGGGGGACAGATGAGGCTGCAGTAGGAGGAACTATCAAGGATGAGGGGAGGAATACAGTTGGAACAGGAACAGAGGGCCAGGGGATATGACAAGGCAAGTGAGGGTGGTACCACTGAGTAGGTGGAGAATTCACAACAACAAGAAGCCCAGTATGTTGATGAAGTCATTCTGCAAAGCAAGGGGGAGGGGAGAGCTATCACCAGGGCCCAAAGAAGGAACGCATCAGGAGCAAAGAAGAAACAGGTAGGCAAGCAATATCAGGGAAAGAAGAAGCACAATCCGTGGGTCTATAAGATGAGCAGGGGGGCTAGGTTGGGAATTCCAGAAGAAGAGGTGGTGTGGGTGCAAGAAACGGGGAAAGGGACAGATGTGTGGAGGTATGTGACATGGAGCTGGATGATCAACCATTACAGGCAGCAAGAGAGAAAAGAACAAGGCGATCCTCTTTCGGGACAGCAGTCAGTTATGGGGTTGTTACAACCCAAGTAGCGGAGGTTGGCGGAGTCCAACCCCGTGAAGAACAATGAAAATCTTTAGCTGGAACTGTCAGGGGTTGGGCGACCCTGACACGTGCAAGGCACTCCAGGCCTGGATCTGGAGAGAGTGCCCAAACATAGTTTTCGTTATGGAAACTATGATCGCAGAAAGGAAACTGGAAGAGGTTAAAAGAAGTTGTAGTTTTACGAATGGTCTGTGTATTTCTAGTACTGGCAGGGTAGGCGGGATTGGCTTCTGGTGGAAGGATGCTGATGTGGAGATTCTTAGCTACTCGAGCAGACATGTATCCACTGTGGTCAAAGATGAAGATGAGGGCATTAGGTGGAGAGCACTGGGGATATACGGATGGGCTGAACATCAAAGTAAAGTTAAAACCTGGGAGCTTATGAGGAAACTAAAAGATGAAGCGACAGAGCCAGTTTTGTTCTTCGGGGACCTAAATGAAATAATTTCCAATGAGGAGAAGAAAGGGGGTCCGCCAAAAGAAGAGAAATTCCTACAGAATTTTCGAGATGCAATTGATGACTGTGGTTTGGTTGACGTGGGTTTTGAAGGCAATATTTTCACCTGGAGAAGGGGGCTTTCTGAACAAACCTTAGTGTAGGAGCGGCTTGATAGATTTCTTCCTGAGCTGGCATGGAGGAATATGTTTACTTATTGCAGAGTGTTCCATCTTCCTATCTATGAATCTGACCATGCTCCCATTATTCTTAAGGCGGACAGAAGGGAGAGTATAAGGAAACAAAGGTCACGTCACTTCATGTTTGAACCAATGTGGGTGGGCGAAGAGGGTTGTGCTGATGCTATTAAGAAGGCATGGGGAGATGAGGGAGGGGCTGATTTGAATTCCAAGCTGCAAAGATGCAAAGAAAATTTGAAGGTTTGGGCTGCGGATAAATTTGGTGAAAGGCGGAAGAAGGTCATTGTGTTGGAAGGAGAGCTGAAACATATACAATCTCTTACCCCGGATCATGTAAATCTTAGCAAAGCGGAGGAAATATCCAAAGAATTGCAATACTGGCTGCAAAAGAACGAAGAGTATTGGGCTGCCCGGGCACGGGTGAAAGAATTAAAGGAAGGTGACCAGAACACTGCCTACTTCCATCAAAAAGCAACTAATAGAAGACAAAGGAACTGGATAGAAGGTCTAGAAGATGAGCATGGAGTTATGAGATCCCAGGAGAATGAAATCACTGACATTGTCCAAGAGTTTTTTGCAAAGCTTTTCCAGTCTAGCAATCCTACGAGTTTTGAGGAGGCGACAAAGGGGATCCGAGAGACGATAACTGAGGCGTAGAGGGGGGACCTGGAGAGGGATATCACTGACGAGGAAATATGGACTGCCCTGGAACAAATGCATCCTAACAAAGCACCTGGACCGGATGGTATGAAGGCAATGTTCTATCAAAAATACTGGGGTATTGTGGGGAAGGATGTGGCTAGTTATATAAAAGGGTGGTGGAAAGGGGAGCAAAGCTTGAAGAATGTAAATGACACTCTAGTGGTGCTTATTCTGAAGACAGAAAAGCCAAAATCTGTGGGTGAGTTTAGGCCTATTAGTCTGTGTAATGTGGTGTACAAAATTGCCTCCAAGGTCTTGACAAATAGATTAAAGCCTCTCATGAACATCATTGTGTCTGAAAATCAAAGTGCCTTCGTTCCAGGGAGGATGATCACGGATAATGCCCTTATAGCTTATGAGCTGTTCCACACTATGAAGAGAGATAAAGGAAAGAAAAGGGGTAGCATTGCACTGAAATTGGACATGTCCAAAGCCTATGACAGAGTGGAATGGAAGTTCCTTGATTTCGTTATGGAAAAGATGGGATTTGGGAGGAAGTGGAGAAGCAAGATTCATGAATGTATTATGTCGGTCCAGCATACCTTTGCCATTAATGGAGACCAGACCAAGAGCACAAAGCCTGCACGTGGACTGCACCAGGGTGACCCTCGTTCCCCCTATCTTTTTATCTTATGTGCCGAAGCTTTCTCTACATTAATTTCCAATGCTACCCACGATAACCTCCTACATGGGATCAAACCATGTAGGGGGACACCCTGTATCTCACATCTCTTCTTTGCAGACGATAGTATCCTTTTTGCTAGAGCAACCAATGCTGAGTGCCTGAAGTTAGCTGAAACCATCAACCAATATGAACGGGCCTCCGGACAAATGATAAACTTCTCAAAGACAGAGGTTGTTTTCAGCAAGGGGATAAGAGCCACAAAACGGGAGGAACTGAGATGCCTTTTGAATGTGCGAGAGGTGGATAGACATGCGAGTTACTTGGGACTGCCAACAGCGATGGGAAGGTCAAAAAAGCAGGTATTCAGCTTTATTAAGGAACGAATATGAAGAAAACTTCAAGGATGGTCGGAAAAGTTGTTGTCCAAGCCTGGAAGGGAGGTTCTGATCAAAGCGGTGGCACAGGCTATTCCTTCCTACGTCATGAGCATTTTCCAGTTGCCGACAGGTACAATAGAAGACATTCAAAGAATGATAGCCAGATTCTGGTGGGGAGCGAAGGACAAGGAGTGGAAACTCTCATGGATGAGCTGGGACAAACTATGTAGACCAAAGCGGCAGGGGGGCCTCAGTTTTAGGAATTTCCAAATCTTTAACCAAGCCCTCTTGGCAAGGCAACTTTGGCGGATGGTCAGGTATCCAGAGGCCCTAGTGACCCGAGTGCTTAAAGCTAGATACTTCCCAAGGACGTCTATTTGGGAAGCAAGAAGGGGCTACGATCCGAGTTACACATGGAGGAGCCTATGGGGGGCAAAGGCTCTACTAAAATAAGGGGTCCAATGGAGAGTGGGGGATGGTGAAAACATCAAGATATGGGAGGAAATTTGGCTACCAGAGGAGGATAACCCGCTTGCAAGTCACAAACTGGAGGGCAGCCCAGAGTACAACACAGTCAGAGAGCTCATGACAGAAGAGGGCACGAGTTGGGACGAGGATAGAGTGCGAGAGTGTCTCCCAGACAGCTATGCAAGGAGGATTTGTACCATACAGCTCAGCATCAGGAAGACCAGGGATACATGGATGTGGTAGCCTACAAAGAATGGGGAATATTCGGTCCTGTCAGCTTATTGGTTGGGGATGCTTGGAAAGGAGGAGGCCAGATGCTACAATGCCCAACAAGGAGACGATTTATGGAAGAGGATATGACATGCAGGATGGAGCCCCAAAATTGCTCATTTCTTATGGAGAATATGCACGGGGGGCTTAGCCACCAGGGGCCGTTTGTTTGATAGACACTGTGTTGAGGATGGTATGTGCACGCTATGCATGACGGAAAAAGAATCTATTCCTCACATGTTGCTCCGGTGTCCAAATGCCACGAAAGTGTGGGATCAGATGGGGAAGGATGTCCAAGATTGGGTGGCAGAAAACAAGGATGTCGATGTTCACTCATTCATGAGGGCTGCTCTTGAGAAGACTAACGTGGATGAGGCTGAGACCGTAGTGGCTGCTATGTGGGCGATTTGGAGAGGGAGAGGTATGAGGGTGTTTCAAAGTGGTGAGGTTAACAGTGGTTTCCTCTATCGTGGCGCCATTGCCATGGTAAAGGCGGGGCGAGCAGAAGGTGGCATTGGGGTAAGTGGGGACGCCCACCCATGCAGCGCACAGCAGCACCATGCAAGGAGAGACGCCGAGACTAGGGGGACCAGCAGGAGCACAGGCTGGAGGGCGCCGACGGCAGGCAGGGTGAAGCTGAATGTCGATGGTTCTTGTGGGTAGAATGGAGGGGCGGCTGTGGGCATGGTGGTGAGGGATGAAAGTGGGACACTGCTGGGAGTGATGGGTGAGAAGGTATCATCGGGGGTTGATGTCGCAATGACTGAAGCTCTAGGCGTGCGAGCTGCACTAGCATGGGAAAGGGGTGCGAGACACGAACATGTGGAGGTGGAGACGGACTCTATGGAAGTCATCCAAGCATGCAACAATAGGCATCCGAGAAGGGACTATCTAGGAGTGATCGCTGGAGACATACTTTATTTGAAGAAGTTATTTTCTTTCTGTAGTTTGAGTCATGTGAGTCGTAGGAGTAACTTGGCCGCCCATGAGGTGGCCAACTATGCCCGTAGGGGCCAAGTAGATAGTTTCTTTTTCGCACAGTCTGTTCCTTTGAACATTTTGAGGTTTGTAACCCGTGACTTAGTAGGTTAATATATGATGGGGAGCCCCAATCATAGGGCTTCCCGTCCTTCCCTAAAAAAAAAGTAAATTTCCATCTAGCACTATTTTTTTTCTTAAGTTGGGGATATACATGGGTAGTGGGACTATGTGATATGGACTCTCGATTTGTGTAAGACACGATTAAGTATTAATATTGGTCAAAGTTGAGTCTAGATTTTTAAAAAGTAGATCTTACCACATACATTCTAACTGTTGGATCATAATATGCTTGACTTTTATGATTATCAATTTTTGTATTATTAATGGTGTGAGGATGAGGGTTTCCAATTTGTAAAAATTTTTAGATGTTGAAAAATTGTCCCATTAAAAGGTTGATTTTTCAATCACATGGCCCTTGTACTATGCTCGTAAATATCTTCTTATCCATGGTTTTAGCATATTGGTTGATGTCACTCATAATGTCTGGGTCCCAAGGCAAGCAAGTTAGTATGCATCTTAGGTAACCAAAATAGAGGTGCATCCTAGGTAACCATAATAGAGGTTCTACATAAAAATATACATGGTTATAATATGCTATTACTATTTAATATTTTGAAGATGGGAACATTCTATTAATTGTAAACTCCAATTTCTTAGCTCACATTCTGTAAGAACAAATTTTCACACTATTTTTCTTCAATATTTTATTAATATCAAAATTTCTTATATCCTTAAACAACTATCATACATTTTAACATAATAGTTCTCCATGAAAGCAAAATTAACTAGTTTAATATAATAACTAATAACTCAAATATGAACTTTGGTTGAATCTGGAGCCGAAACCATATTTTTTAACATGATAGACATTATCATAAATAAATTTAGGATAAAAAGTTATGATATTTAGAGTGGGGAGTCTTCCCTAGACCAATTTAAACTTGTGTTTTTTACTAAATAGTTGAAAAGAACCACTATGGTATTGAAATGAGTAACCTACAAGCATTTGGAAATATTCCACCATTTCAATTTTTTAAATAGTACATAATATGAACATATTAAATATATGTGCATATTAAAATTTATGAACATATTAGTATTATACTTCACTATTTATTCCATATTAATAAGACAATGCGACAAGGGTTTCACTTGCATGCATGTTGAGAAGTGTGTTCCATGTGTTGGCCTATCAGGATGCGTCCATTAGTGGCCCTATCCGAGAGGCTCCTAGTACCAAATGTAAGACGATTTAAAAAAAAAACAACAAATGTTACATTCAACATGCAAACAAATGTATGAAAAGGAAAGTAAAAAAACAAAGAACATTAATAAGGGTAACTTAAGGGGATTGCTGGATTTATGTATAATCTAGAGTAAGAGGGGAATTGGGGAGTAAATTCAACATCTTTTTCTATTTGTTATCTCAATTCTTTCCTCCTTAATAACCATTCCCATTAAACCAAGACCACTATCTTAGCAATTTCATAATAATTGAATTCATCTCTATTTGTTTTCTAGCAAACTCTTCTAGGAAACTTGACCAAATATTCTAGCCCCCATCAAAAGTACTTCAGGAATAAATAATAAAACATATGCATTTTCATATTTGTGTGGCTTATAAGATATACTTTTAGTAGTGGTCCAAATGGGAGGGAAAACACAAGATGATTGATCCATAATTTGATTGACTAGTTTTTTTTGGAGGGAGAATCAAAGTGGAACCATGGGGAAGTAAAAATGTTCAATTTGCTTATACTTATCTCAAATCTCCTACATCCCAAACCAATCACACCCATCCTTTCCCTTCCTCTTCCATTTTCTTTATCCATCTATCAAGCATAGCCTAAGTGAGTTGACTATTCTAGACTCCATTTTTTTATTAGAAGTATATAGATGCTATGATACAAGTAATAATTAATTTAGTTATTGTTGGGTCCATTTCTAATAATCATGCTAAACCTGACCATTATGGACAGTTTTAGTAACAACAAGGAATTAACACCAAACAAAAAAACTTGATTAATAATAAAGTACTAACAACAATGGAAAACACAATAAGCATGGGTGATCAACGTTTGCATTTTTATGATTCCATGTAGTATATATATCACAACTATATTTATAACCTTTACAACATAACCAAATGATATTGTTCCATAAGATGTATAGAATATACAAAGTTTCATATACAATTCTTAAGCAAAAGACTACCCACATTCGTTCCAAAACTCAATATAAATCAGCTACTAGACACACACACAACATATACAAACTTCACCTAGCTGTGAGATCACTTGGATTTCTATGGAAATATGGAGTAGAAGTCTCAATTTTAGGACCTATAAAGATATTAAATGGATTGTATTTTTTTTTAAAATTAAGCTAGATAAGAACACAATTCCATCTTCATATATTCAATATGATAAATATATTTGAGAATAAACAAAGTATAAATAGTTATTCGAGTTTAGTTTACATATAGTCATATTATAATGTCAAACATAAGATAATGTAATAAATGACTTTATAAATCATTATCAACTTTTCTATTTTTAGTTATTTCCTTAATATGACTTGAGTTCCCAGTTACAAGTCATCATGGTGTTCTCACATGGTTCAATTCACCATCCATGCCTCAAGGTTTAGCTGATCTCCCTAAGGAAAACTAGCACAAGCTAGTCTTCCATTGGGATAGGTAATGGAAATAGCACCTCTACCACGTGACCCAAAACTACAAACTAGGGTTTAAGATTATCAAGGGTGAGGTTAGAACAACCTTAAAATTTTCTTTAGTTTAAACATAAAAGAACTACTAAGAAAACTATATTGTCTTACTAAGCAACAAATATTAATGCTAGAAGATAAATAGTTCATATAATTCAACCATTACAACATAATTGAGTAGAACGAGAACTAGTTGCATCCCTAATTCACATCATGTACATGTATAATAATTTTTTTTCTCATCCTCACTCTCCCCATGACCTAAGGAATAATAAGATTCCATCTACCTATCTAAATTCTCCTATTCAAACATCTATGTTGGTGTACTCCTACTAATAGCTTGCTTCTAGATCTTCATGTTGTGGAGTACTTGTACTTGAAAAATTGTTTTGATAGAGCATGAGCTATTGACATAGTGTGACGTGACTAGATAACTAGGATAATCCATATATTAGATGAAGGGGAAGTGACACAAGGAAAATGAATAATACAAATCATTCATTACAAAAGGTTACTAAAATGTAATTTCATGTGATAGATGACTAAAATCATTTATAAAATTTCTTACAAATTTTATGTCCAATATCCACATGAAGTCTACCAAAGCATGTGAAAACAACACACCAAGCTATGATCTCCATGTATAAGACCTAGAGTAGACCCTAGACTTTGAGTTTGCTAAGCTAGCTTCTTAGTTTGAAATAGAGCTTGCCACATCCGGTCTCAAAAACTATATTAGATGACCAAATACATTGGAATCCTATCTAAACCTGGGTACTCATGTGGAAAGTCACACCATTTGGCTTACTACCTACATCAAGGCTTACGAAAGGGTTGACTCACTGACTGGTAACTAAGTTAACAAAAACTATATTGGGTACAACCATAATCTTTGGTTGATGATTTATGCCTAATTAATATAAGGAGAATGTCCTTAGAAGGATTAGTCTGTCATATTATAGCAGTGCACTCTAGATACGTGATCCTGAATTCTACCAGTCATTATGCGTGTTTATTCCATCATGTCACAAACCTTGGTGATGGATCCAATGATGTTAGGGTATATAATGTCTAGCTGATTATTTATTTTGGTGAATAATAATCTATTGTACATTTATTAGGTTAATTCTATGTTTAATACATTCAATATCAATTTTGTGCTCTTTACTATATTAATCTTCACAAAGTCTAGGATGAGGTCTTCCTTCTTAAGAGAGATTGCATGATCTAGGCTGGTAGTCTCACTACATGATACCTCCCTTAATGCTAGGGTTTGCTTCATTCCATTAAAAGATTATGTTTCTCTTACTAAGTTCCTAGGGACACGCTCTGAGGATTTGATTAAGGATCATGGTATTATCAAACTCAGTTCATTTCCTATTATTTGCATGGCTAGATGGATCACCTACCATGTGCTTGTAAATCAAGTAAGTATATGATTTATTTATCAGTTAGATGAGAGACCTAAAATTCATGAGAAAAATCTCTTATTGTGGTCCATGAAAGAAAGAGACATTCATACATAGATATAGAAATAACACTTTACATCAAAACATATTTCACACTTTTGGAGTTATAGTTTGTTTGCATGGTCTTTAACTGACAGATGAAGCCTTAAATTTAAAGATTTTTAGACCCTAATTTAGAAGAGTGAATAAATGAATGTATAAGGGTTTAATAACCAAGGTTTAGGGTAATCATGGAGAGAAAGAAACTAGAACATGAATCACTTGATTCAAGATTACACTTATATGAAAAGATCTTGAGAACATGGTTTCACATCCACAACATAACATGCAGAATAACAAAAATCAAACACACTAGAAATAACAATTAGGGAGGTTTGTATCCTACACCCACCATTTGGTAGTGTAGAACAATCCTAAATTCTTATACAATTCTCATGGATTTACTCATATTTGGACTATAAACCTTCCTTTCCAACACTTCCCAACCACTCTCATGGTCAAAGAAATGCATCTAAGGTACATCTCCTTAAACATGTGCTATCTTCCTAGATTATACAAAGAGCATAAATCACACACAAAATGTCCAACCAAGCATGTAAGAAGAATCAACACCGAAGAACCTTAGAACAGTGAAATAACTAGAATTATATATGAAATTCATGTTCAACAAAGTTATGACATGGGGTTTAATCCCCAATGCCCAAGAATAAGAGTTCTACTCATCCATGGCTAAGAAATGCAGATACAAGTAGTAGAATATGACACAGGACATAGTGAGAGAGAGAACTAAACAAAAATATCCAAAGGAGTAGTAGAATGAAGAAGAACTCCAGCTAAAAGTTATAATTTTGTCCTTTGTACTTCACTTTCTCAAACAACCATTTCCAAGCATCTGGAAAGGAGAACGGAGATCCTCATTGTAATTTCCAAAGAAGAATTGGGGAAGAAGATGGTTCTCTCTTGTGTAACCACTCCATCTTCCCAAAAATCACCTCCAAGTCTGCTGGGCTCTGCTCTAGTTGTGTTTTGTATCAAATGATCAATAATAATCATACCAAGCTAGTCCCATTCCTATTTTAAAGTGTGCAGAAATTTATCTTCTATTTTGAAAAGAAACTGCAGGTAACATAGTGTGTTGGAATGTTAAGACAATGTGTTACTTGTGGTTTTTGAACTAGAGCTACATCAATCAAATGTGACACGCCATGTTGGTTGTCCAACATAGTGTGTTTCTTCAAGTTAGGGAGTTCTGGAAAATTTTGGAATGCGTGGGCATGGCGTGTTATTATGCCAACACGAGATGTTGCTCATATTTAGTAACTACTGAATTCTCTGAATTCAGATACCACACTATGTCCCGACGTGTTGAAATATCAAGATGTCATGTTGCTGATAACAAGGGGTTTCAATGTCTCAAAACATCCTATTGTTGAAAGCACGTGATGTCAATATCTCAACATGACATATTGCTGAATATTTCTTCAACATTTGATCTCATGAAAATGTGGATTCTTGGGTATGAATGGGTGGATGATATGATGGTCTTTCTCTCCCCATTTTGATGCCAAAATGATGTACCTACAATTGACACCATGAAACAAGTTAAGGACTAAAATGGTGAAAATCTAGCATGATTCAAAGTGATTTTTTGGTGAAATTGATTTGGAAATGCAATCAAAAGTGGTTCAAAAGAAGATATAAAATATGCACATCAAATCCTCCTAAGCTTAAACCATTGCTTGTCCTCAAGCAAAAAGAAACATAGATAGATGAAGACATAGCATGACACATACATCAATCTTATGAAGGAAGAATATAATGATTATATGCCTATTATCAAGATATTGCAACTAGGATGCCATTCAAACACTCAAGATTGAAAGTTAAGTTCAAAAAAGTGGTCAATACACATAGGAGAAATCAACAAGATAGTAATGGATGGTGGTATGATAACAAAGAAAAATGTAGTCAATATGCGACCAAACCCTTTTGATTGTAAAGATGAATCAAATTTAAATTCTTGCTTGAAATCAATAATTATACAATGACTTTTCATAAGATTTAAGATTTAAATTAAGAGATTGAGGTGCCGTAATTGTCTACTAATGTAGATTTATGCGAACATCAATTCTTGTTTGTGATTTAGCAACCCTCCTTTTGACATAATTCAAGACCTTCATTAGTTTAGCAAATTATGTGGCTGACTTAGCCATCTTTCTTAGGGGTCTAGATTTTTATTCGAGATGCTCCTTTTTAACTTGATTCAGATCCCGCTTTGCAACCTCACAACCTTAGGCTAGTTAAATTTTCCAACAAGTAGAAGAGTCATGCAGAAAGATAATTCCAAAACCTGACTTTTTTATTTGTAAAAGAAATCATAAAAAAGGGTGGTAGAAAACGCACTACATATTTGTAAAAATCATCAAAAATATACACTAGGCTGTAATGTTCATTATACCAATGCAATTGAACCACTACATGTATTTAGTTATGAGTGAAGAGGAATGAATAACATGATAAGGCAATAATATCATGGCAATGTAGGAGATTGGCTAAGTGTTTTCACTAAATTGCTGAATGTGCATGGTAGAGTGCTTCAACAATTACAAAGGTTTAGCCAAAATGAAATCAATTTTTCCCTACACAAGAACAAGTCTTCATGTCATGCTGAGATTTTCACTTTAACTAGAAAAGAAAAATAGTTTTTTGAAAGAAAAATAAATAGAAAACTACAACAACCATTCAATTAAGAGTTGGGACTTTTGAACAATTATTGTAGAATCAACTTCATATACCCACACTTAACCTACGAACTTGTGACAACCTTGAAAGAAATAGGGATCCAAAGAAGCCTTTTGAGCCCTTTGGTATATTACATTTCAAACTCCTTGATAAATCTTATAAGCTCACTTTTAAATAGTTATGTGAATTATTAATGTGTTCTTATGGTGACAACATTGAGGTGTCTGAAACTTTTAATAGTCATGCATTATGGGGTAAGATAACTGAAGAAACGTACTACCCAACAACCTCTTCCAGGGCATCCTATATACATAATTCAATCATCTTCTATATTCACAGACTTCTTAGTACTTGTGTCTTTGCAAGAAAGGAAACCCATGGAGTGGTCGGGAAATACAATTTATTATTTTTATGGGCTATGTTGCATAATTATATGGTTAATGTTGGCTATTATGTCCTAAATGCTATTAAAAATCCAAATAGAATTTACTAGTGACATCATGATTGGGGTACTGATCATGCATATTTCTAGAAAGTTAAATGTGAACTCTTCGGGCATTGAGGCTCTTTCTGGGAAGAACAAGGTTAATATTGAATTTCACATTGCTTCAAATTTAATTGTTAGAGATCCTTGTAATGATAAAAAATTCAATCAATACTTCTATAGTCATGAAGAATACATTGAGTTTAGGGACAAGGAAGCACATACTCTAACCAATCCCGACAACTACAAATACACTTTGGATAATGATGAAAATGCTGATGACACTCATGGAGATAGGCCCGAGCATTCTTCTACAGCCGAGGCATGTGAAACACCACCTCTTCCTCCTTCCACCGGCTCAAAGACTAAGTACAATTGGGCCATGTCAGATGTACGCCACCTATACAAGTATTTTTAGTAGTACAAGTAGGATACTCTTCTTGACCAACTCAGTCAACAATACACATACATGCATGCCATGATGCAAAGGGTGGACACACGACACATATCTCAAGGTCACTACAATATGTCAACACAAAAAAATACTACCACTACCACCTCCACTGCCACCTCAAGATTCTTCCTTTCAAGATATTGTCAATGATGACGCTTTGGGGAAGAACTTTTTGACTGCTGATCAGGGAACTGGCCCTCCCTTTTGATCATTCACCATGACATGCATCTGGTTGCATCCTCTTGATTTTGTTATATGCAATGAGGACATTGCAAATTTCAAGTTTAGAGGGACCTGTAGTTGTAGTTTTTCTTTAAATTTTTATGTTCTTTCCCATTTCTATGTTTCCTTTTCTAGACCAGTGACAATATAAGCATGCCTTTGATGATTTGTTCTTGTTTGAGTAGAAAATGGTCTCCCTTTTGGTTAAACGGTTGTCATCATTGAGATAATAGATGAAGAACTCTAGCATGCACATTCATTTATTAAATAAAAACACTCATCCAATCTTCTATGTTGTCTTAATATTCTTGCACTGGCATGTTATTCATTTCTTTCACCCATATCTCAATACAAGTAATTGATCAACCGCCTTGGATTAATCAACACTACAACCTTATGTAGCATTTTTGATGATTTTGCCAAATATGTACTAATTTTTCTACCACCTTTTTTGAAGAATTTGTTTTACAAGTGAAATAGTGCCAGGTTGTGAATCACCTTTCTACATGACTCTTCTGAAAGAATTGATCAGCCTAAGACTATGATTGTAACATCCCTGACCTAGGTTATGTAATAACCCTAGGTGTTTTGTTTAATAAAGATGATTAGATGCTTTCTCTTATATTTTGAAAAGTAATTAAGGTTTTTGAGGAACTTATATTTCAATTTCAGTCCCTTTTGAATAATGTTGAGACATTGTTTTGTTAATTTTGGACTAAAGTGCAAATTACCCAAGTTGAGGGGTTAAATTGCAAATTCAACATGATAAGATGTTCCTTTAATGTTGAGACATCATAAGAATGATTATGGTGTAGTGGTATGGTTTCCACAAGCTTGGGCATCAAGATACAGCTTGTAGAGCAATCCTTGTGCATTAAAACCCAGTTTTGGTGTAATGTGCAATTTACCCAAAACCTAGGGTTCAATATGAAATATATCACCTCTAGAGGGTCTCTCATGTTTCGTCATCAAGTAGATCAAAGAAAATAAGAGGGACGCCTCATTTGAATTATCTTGGAGGAGAGAGAATATTGACATTAAAATAATTAAGATTTAAGCATATATGGAACTTTAATTTAATTTAATGCAAAAAGAAATAAATTAATTGAGGAGCCCTTCAACCAAAAGTTGAAGGATGTGTTTGCAATAGTGTTGGACGAGATTGTGCCTTACTATGGCACAAAAGATCTTGGTTGAGTGGAAGCCACTCACATTATTATAATAAAAAGTAATATCCACTAAAAGGATGGATATTAATATAAAACTCCTTAAGGTGAGTAATTTCTTTTCCATTAATCTTTGGATAATGATGGATTTTTTAAATAAAATGAAGATGGCTTCGTGGCCAAGAAATGGAGGGGGATTTGATGGAAATTATTTTGGAATTAAAAGAAAATAATCCATTTTCTCTTTCCTTGAAAATCCCTTATACATGTTCTTTTTCCAATACACATAAGGACCTTTCCTTAGTTTTTCTCTTATCACTTTGCTTTGGACGACCAAGAAAGAGATCAGGAGCAGGATAAGGACGAACACAACCTGTTGGTAAGGTTTTGATCATCTTCTACCTCGGATTCATGGTGGAAACCCTAAAGCAATGCTTGATTCTTGGTTTTCTTCACCCGATTTCCAATTCTAACCATCTTGTTCATCCAAAAGCTCAAGAACGGACCTTGGGAAGTTGCTGGAACTCCATCCACCATTAGATCCGTGGAGCTTGGAGCTTGGAGATCATATTTGAGGAGGGTTTTATAACTTTAAACCTTAAACATTGATATTGCATCAAGTTCTCTATGATTTGTTGATTATTTCTTTTATTTCAAACTCTTTTGATGCATTGCTGAAATCCCCATGAAAAACAGTTGCTGTTCTTGATTGTTCTAAGGAGGAAGATGATGAAATCATCTTATATGTTTATCCAAGAAAAATCCCAGGTCAAACGGTCTCCTAAGTTTCTCAAACGGGTTCCCAAACCGTTTGGGAGCAAACGATTTCAAACCGTTTGAGATGAAACAGTTTCACCAAACTGCATGAGAGCAAACAGTTTCAGACCATTTGGAGGTGTTGACCAGGGTTGACCGTTTGGTAATTTGTTGCTAATAATGTTGGTTATTGATCCACTAAATATAATTGATTAGTTCCAATTGGTTCATGAGTTGAAGATCCAATAATCACCAAAACCCTAATCGGGTTGAGTGCTGATTTCATAAGTGTTTGAGTTTGAAACTTGGGTTGATTGACCCAAACAGTTTCAAAACCGTTTGGGGGTCACCCAAGACCATTTGGAGGTCTAGGGTTGGATATGGTTAAGTGTTTGAAGGACCAAAGATATGGTGTTAACCCTAATTGGCTAAGTGCTGATTTTGCAATTGAATAAGTTGATGTTATGGGTTGATTGACCCAAACAGTTTCAAAACTGTTTGGGGATCACCCAAAAGGTCTCAAGACCATTTGGTGGTAACCCAAGACCATTTGGAGGTCTATGGTTAGGTATGGTTGAGCAATTGAAGGTCCAAAGATATTAAGTCATAGTATAATCAATTGCTGATTTGGTGACCAATCCTAGGATCCAAACCCTAATTGAATGATATCGTTAATGATGATGTGATGGGAAAATGGTCTCAAGACCGTTTGGAGGTCATCCAAACGATCCCAAGACCGTTTGGGGGTCACCCAAGACCGTTTGGAGGTCTAGGGTTGACTATGGTTAGGTGTTTGTAGATCTAAAGGTATTGAGTTGAAGAGTAATCAATTGCTGATTTGGTGAGCAATCCAATGAACCAAACCCTAATTGGTTGACTTGGATTTTGATGTGCACATGGGAAAAAGGTCTCAAGACCGTTTGGAGGTCATCCAAACGACCTCAAGACCGTTTGGGGTCAGGTCATGCCCAATTTGGATGAAGGTTCAATGGTTTCAAAGTAACCAATCTCACATTGATTAATGTTGAAGGATCAACGATTCCAATCCCTAAACCAATTGATTCAAACCCTAATTGGTGATCAATGGAGGGTTAATTGAGGGTCAAATCAGTTGAAGGATGACCTAATTAACTCAATTGAGGTATGGTGATAGGTCCATTTGATGAATAATAACATGATTACAATCAATGAAGGAATCGATCTTGGAGACCCTAATTTAATTGGAATGGTTGAGACCCTTTTTGGTCCTTGCGGTTTTGAGGAGGTTTGGACCAAACAGTCTCAAGACCGTTTGAGTCCAAACGGTCTCAAGACCGTTTGAGACCAAACGATCCCAAACCGGTTGAGTTCATGCGGTTTCAAAAGTCAACTTTGAGCAAACGATCTTCACCATCTACTTTACTAAACGGTTTCAACCTAGATTTAGCAAACGGTCTCAGTGGTTTGTGCAAGACCATTTGGAGGTCTAAACGGTCTTAGACCGTTTGGAGGCTTTTTGTGCAAGACCGTTTGGGGTCTATATGACCAAGACCGTTTGGTGGATAATCAACCAAAACCGTATGAGTACTTAATTTGAGTCCAAACGGTCTCAAGACCGTTTGGACCGTTTGGGACCAAACGATCCCAAACCGGTTGAGTTCATGCGGTTTCAAAAGTCAACTTTGAGCAAATGGTCTTCACCACCTACTTTACTAAACGGTTTCAACCTAGCTTTAGCAAACGGTCTCAGTGGTTTGTGCAAGACCGTTTGGAGGCTTTTTGTGCAAGACCGTTTGGGGTCTATATGACCAAGACCGTTTGGTGGATAATCAACCAAAACCGCATGAGTACTTAAAGTGGTCAAGGGACAAGTTGATCAATTGTTTAATTCATGATGTAATCAAAGATGATTATATCATTTATATCATAATAAGATAGGGTGATTAGTACCCTTTGAATAATTAATCCTTAATTGTCATGGTGATGATGACATAACCCATGATGTCAATCCTTCTTCAAGGTTGAGTTGACTTATCCTAATCAAGGTTGAACAAACACCAACCTATAGAGGATGAGAAAGAGAAGACTTCCTACATGAATGATAATCATGTAGTGGACTTCTAATATTAATGAATGTCTAATTAGGGTATGATCCTTTATAGTGAGATCATGAAACCCTAATTATGATGGTTGATGAATCATAACCCTAATTGAGGGCATTAATAGGTGAAATCCTAATGCATGATGAGGGTATGAACTCAATTCATAATGATGACTTGATAAACCTTAACTCAAGGTACTTTGATGCTCACTCCTACTTGGGGTAAATAGTAAACCCTAATCTAGGGTGATGTGATAGGAATAGTAAACCCTAATATAGGGTGATGTGATGTGAATAGTAAACCCTAATCAAGGGTGATGTGATGTGAATAGTAAACCCTAATTCCAAATAAGGTGAATGAATATGTGAAACCCTAATTATGGGTTATACTTTATACTAAGAAGCTCTAAGGTTGGACAATGACAACATGATCAGTCCTTAACCCTAATTGAGCTATGGGAATGATTAACCCTAATTGAATTGAAAAGGGAAACCCTAACCCTAGCAAGGGTATAGTGGTATAACCCTTGAACAATGATGTCATAATTGTTTATATTATGCTGATAGGAAATTGATGTATCTGTTATCATCTATACTAATCATGCAGGTCTTATAAGATATTGAGCATAGCCAGGTAAGAGCTATGATGCTTTGTTATTGAAAGTACTTTATAAGATTTGTAAGAAATGATATATTATGTTGCCTAGTGAAAGGTAACAAAAGAGATTGATAGGCTGTAAGAGCCATGTGAAATACCTGCACAACATTTATCATGTATACACTGTTACATGACTTGATGACAGTATGTTACCTGTCAAAGTGGTAACAAGTAGTATGATGATCTAAGGGTTTGAACACCCATATTCTTGAATCATGATGATGAGATGATAAGGGATTGAGTTCCCAATATTACTAAAGCTGTGAAATGAACTTGATAGAAATAGTACTCATTCTTTATAGCAATTGTTATAATGGTTTATGTTTGAAAACATGCCTGATGCTAAAAGAATGCTGTAATGTACTTAAATAATCAAGTGTAATGATATCATGTAGAGCCCTGATCATAGATCCATCATCGTCACCAGTTAGGTGATGGTGAAACATGTTTTCCTAAGGGAACTCCTGGAGAGCATACTTTTGAGTATGTGGGGGTAATGGGCGCGAATATCCTAATGCCCTAATGGAGGAATTGATGTGAGATAAACATTAAATATCTCAATCCTTCATTATATGTATATGCCGGGATGATGTATCACTAATCTCCCGATGATGATGTTAATGCTGAATCGATGTGAGATAAACAAGAAATCCCTCGATTGCGAAGAGAGTACATCATGCCACTGTAACTCTAATAGCGAAGTTGCCAGGATACCCTAGAAAGCTATATTTATAGTAGAGACACAAGATGTCCTGCATGTTGTTCCTTACACTGACTGAGGAAGATGAGGTCATAGAAATCCGGCTCTTCTGATGACCTATGTATGGTACCGATTTCGATTTCATAATGGTCAGTTGGAGTATGAGTGGTATACCTCATCTCCTCAGGGCATAAGTTGTTTGTAAAATGTAATTAGCCGTGTAGCATATTTTCTTAGGGTTGAACTATGAGAAACAATGATTATTGATACATTGTTTATTATATCTTAGAAAAATAAAGGATATACATGTTCTTCATATTCCTTATTAAATGAATGACTTGCTGTTTAATCAAGATATAATTGAAATGATTGCATAGAGAATACTGCTCTGCATATCTTATTCAATGATTTACCTACTGTTGAATATTTATAATTCTATTGCCCAGTGTTATTTTAATATCTGCAATAACAATGCTTCTGGCGGAGAGTTATAACTCTCACTGGGACAATTTTCAATTGTCTCACCCCGTGGGATTCAACTTTTTAGGTAGAAGCCGAGGAAGAAGAAACCCTTCAGTGGGTGAGCAGCAACAACAGTCACAACAGCAACAACAATAACAAGGACAGCAGTGATCCACAGGTGGAGACACTGTTTGTCAAGTCTTGTATATAGAAAGAGTCCTATGTGTCGTCTCTATACTCTCAGGTCCTAGGAGTCAGTAGATGGTTTGATATAGATCTGATATTTTTGGCTTGATGCCTCGAGATTTTGTATACTGCTTATGTATAGTTTAACTGGGCAGTCAATGTTATGACTCTCGATATGAGATGATACAGAGATGTACTAAGGAATCAGAATGTATATAACTTACTTTTGTTCTTTATGATAGAGTTTTACCGTTTGTGGATTTATTTATAAGAAATTTTAATTTTTAGTGATTTTTAGTAATTCCACTGCTAATAATTCGCTTCCGCATTAATTAATCTTGTTTTCATGAGTTGGATGCCACAAGTGTTGGTATCAGAGCTCTAGGTTCGCTGAGTCTACAGAGACATAGGACTAGGCTTGTTGAGTATGTTCTAGTGTCTTCCAGTCTATCTGATAGTGTCTTCTGCTCATATAGGAGGAGAAGAGAAAACTAAAGATGTCTGGATCACATGATGAATATGTTGCTGAGAGTAGTGTCTCTGCACCCAGAGGAGGTGCAAGAGACCAAGGAAGGGAGGAGCTTGTGCCTGAACCACCCTAGTTCGATCAAGCTGACATGGGGAATCCCGCCTTCCAGGATATGTTTGGGCAGTTTATAGCTGCCATGACACATATGACTGATAGAATGCCCATACCTGCACCTAGGACACCTGCCCATGATGAAAGACAAGGAACCGAGAAGACGTTTGAATGACTACGCCGGGTTGGAGCCACAGAATATGCTGGGACAGTTGACCCAGCAGATGCTGACATGTGGCTAACTGAACTAGAGAAGGCCTTTAGAATCCTTAACATCCCAGAAGCTGAGAAGGTTAGACATGCTGTGTACCTTCTTAAAAGGAGTGCTGGTCACTAGTGGACCATAGAGGAGGGGAAAAGGCCTGGTGTGGAGATCGAATGGGAAGAATTTCGACGAGAATTTGTCAACAAATACTTTCCTAAGACGTTCCCGGATGAGAAAATCTCTCACTTTGAGAGATTAAGACAAGGACCAATGAACATTAGCGAGTACGAGGCTAAGTTCATGGAGCTTTTGCAGTTTTGTCCGCATATGGAAACCACAAATGAAGAGCGGATTTGGCGTTTTGAGAAAGGATTAAACACTCAGTTGACTACCCCTGTGCCTGCTCTGAAGAATAGGGAAAGATTTGCTACTTTTGTGGAGTCTGTCAGAAGGATAGAGAGGTCTGTGACTGAGAAGAGACATACCAAGAACAAGAAGGTGTATCCTCAATTCCAAGGATCCTCATCCAAAATTTTCAAGAAACCAAGGTTTTCCGTGCCTACACCACCACCTAGATTCAGTACCTAGACACAGTGGATGTCAAATAGGGGTAGAGGATGGAGTTTACCACCAGAAGGAGCTCACAGCTCAGCATTCGTGTCGGTTACAGGACCATCCAGATCACAGCAAGGGATCAGAAGCTGTTTCATATGTGGAAAGGTGGGGCATCTGATGAAGGATTGCAGAGCCAGAGAGGCGAGTGTGACTCAACCTCAAAGGCAGAGTCAACAAGGTTCTCAAAGGAGACAGTTCCCATGTGGTGCTAGAGGACGTGGACAAGCGTCCCAAGATGGATCATCGGCACCCAGTCATCGAGCACCGAATCAACCACAGGCGACGGCGAGATTCTATGCGATGAATCAACCTGATGCAGTGATCAACCCTCGGGTTGTGACAGGTCAGATGAAACTATTTTATTCTGATATGTCTACATCCTGCATCGTATCTATTTTAATTGATCCAGGTGCTACACATTCCTTTATCACTCGAAGAGTGATTCTTGACTGCAACATGACTATCAGTCATAGAGAAGATAGTCTGTTGTTAGAAACTCCTTTGATGGGATCTGCAGTGTTGCGGGAAGTGTGTTCTCCCTGCACTCTTTTCTTTTCTGAGCATCGCATTCAAGTGGATCTTATGCCACTTGAAATGCACAGGTTCGATATAATCCTTGGGATGGATACCTTAGAAAGGTATAAGGTTGTCTTGGATTGTGAGTCCAAGCAGGCTGTATTCACAGATGATAGTGACACATGGATCTTTCAAGGGGATAGAAAGATCCTTCTAACCTATCTTGTGTCAGCTATGGTAGCTGAGAAGCTGATGAGGCAAGGATGCTTTGCATTATTGACCCATGTGGTAGATACCACTATGGAGAGTTCTAATCCTACTGAAGTTCCTGTAGTCAGGTAATTTGAAGATGTATTTCCTGAAGAACTTCCAGGTGTTCCTCTACCCTGAGAGATTGATTTTGAAATTAATCTAGTCCCGGGAACGCAACCAATAGCACAAACACCATATAGGATGGCACCTGCTGAGATGGCAGAACTCAAGAAACAACTGCAAGAGTTGCTTGAGAAGGGTTTCATCCGACCAAGCACTTCACCTTGGGGTGCTCCAGTCCTCTTTGTTAAGAAAAATGATGGGTCAATGTGGTTGTGCATTGATTACCGATAGTTAAATAAAGTAACAATAAAGAATAAGTATCCTTTGCCTAGGATCGATGATCTCTTTGATTAGTTGTGTGGTGTAACTGTCTTCTCAAAGATAGATTTGAGGTCAGGATATCATCAGCTGCGTATTAAGGAAGGTGACATACCTAAGTCTGCTTTTAGGACAAGGTATGATCACTATGAGTTCATAGTTATGTCATTTGGACTAACTAATGCAAAAGCTGCATTTATGGAACTGATGAATAGAATCTTTCGACCTTTTCTCGATCAGTGTGTAGTCGTCTTCATAGATGACATCTTGATCTACAGTAGAGATGCCCAACAACATGAGCAGCATCTTCGTCAGGCTCTAACTTTGCTAAGAGAGCATGAGTTATATGCTAAGTTTAGCAAGTGTGAGTTCTGGTTACCAGAAGTTTCTTTCCTTGGACACGTAATATCTGCTTCGGGTATACGTGTTGACCCTAAAAAAGGCAGAATCTATCCTACAATGGGAACAACCTAAGACACCGATGGAGATTCACAGTTTCTTAGGGTTGGCAAGATATTATAGGAGGTTCATTAAGAACTTCAGTTCTATAGATTTACCCTTGACTAAGTTGACTAGGAAGGATGTTTCTTTTTTCTGGAATGACAAGTGTCAATAGTCATTCCAATTGTTGAAGGAAAGACTAACAAGTGCACCTGCGTTGGTACTACCTGAGCAAGGGAAAGGGTATATAGTTTTCTGTGATGCCTCTAAGAATGGACTAGGATGTGTGTTAATGCAAGATAAACAAGTGATTTCTTTTTCTTCTCGATAGCTTAAGAAACACGAGGAAAATTATCCGACACACGATCTAGAACTAGCTACTGTAGTCCATGCCTTGAAGATCTGGAGACATTACCTCTATGGAGAAACATTCCAGATTTTCACAGACCATAAGAGCCTAAAGTACATCTTTTCTCAGCATGAGTTAAACATGAGGCAACGCCGCTGGATGGAGTTAATCAAGGACTATGGTTTTACAATTGATTATCATCCAGGGAAGGCCAATGTGGTTGCTGATGCTTTGAGTAGGAAATCAGCAACGCCAGCCCTAGACAGAGCACAGTTGAATTCTTTGGTGTGCTCTAGGAGGGATATGCTTATCTCTTTAAGGCAAGACAATGTACAGTTAAAAGTATCATTGTTATCTGGGTTGCTAGTTGAGATGCACATAAAACCTACTCTGAGACAATAGATCAAGGAGGCACATCAAGCTGATGCAGTAGTTCAGCAGCTTAGATCAGAGTATGGTAGTGAGAAATGAGATGGTTTCCATGATTCATATGATAAAGTGGCCTGTTATCATGGTAGAATGATAGTACCTGATGTTGATAACTTGATAAAGTTAGTTTTGGAAGAAGCTCATTCTTCAATGTATGCTATGCATCCAGGAAGCACCAAGATGTATCATAACTTGAAAGATATGTATTGGTGGCCTGGTTTGAAGAAGGATGTTGCTGAGTTCATTATGTGGTGTCCGGTGTGTCAGCAAGTTAAAGCTGAACACCAGAAGCCTGCAGGAACACTACAACCTTTACCCATACCACAGTGGAAGTGGGATCATGTAACCATGGATTTTGTGGTTGGTTTGCCCAGAACAGCCAAAGGTCATGATTCCATCTGGGTAATAGTTGATAGGTTGACAAAGACAACACATTTCTTACCTGTCAAAACAACCTATTCTGCTGAGAAGCTGGCACCGTTATATGTAGATGACATAGTGCAGCTGCATGGAGTTCCAGTTACCATTGTTTCTGATAGAGGTCCCCAGTTTACGAGTCATTTTTGGGAGCGACTTCATAAAGCCTTAGACACACAGTTAAGGTTTAGTACAACCTTTCATCCTCAGACAGATGGACAATCAGAAAGGACTATACAAACCTTGGAGGACTTGCTTAGGGCATGCGTCCTCCAGTTTATAGGAAGTTGGGATCTACATCTAAGCTTGATAGAGTTTTCCTACAACAACAACTATCAACACAACATTGACATGGCACCTTATGAAGCTTTGTATGGTAGACGTTATAGATCTCCCCTATGTTGGTATGAAACTGGTGAATATCAACTTTTAGGTCCTGATCTTATGCAATAGACCATTGAGAAGATTAAAACAATACAACAACAGTTAAAAACTGCACATGATAGGCAGAAATCTTACGCTGATAAGCGTCATAGACCTTTAGAATTCCAAGTTGGAGACAGAGTGTACCTCAAGGTCTCACCTTGGAAGGGAGTTCTTAGATTTGGAAGGAAAGGAAAGTTAGCTCCTAGGTTTATGGGACCTTATCCAATCATTGAACGGATTGGAAAGGTAGCTTATAAGCTGGAGTTACCACCTGAGTTGCAAAAGTTACACCCAGTGTTCCACATTTCCATGCTAAGGAAATGTCATCCTGAGACAGAATCAGTTCTGCAGCCTATGGAAGTAGAATTGAATAATGATATATCCTATGTTGAAGGACCTATGTTGATTCTTGATAGAAGGATCAAGAAGCTGAAAAAGAAAGACATTAGTCTTGTAAAAATCCTCTGGAATCATTGTGGCGTTGAAGAAGCTACATGGGAACTAGAGGAAGAAATGAGGACGAAATATCCTACTCTTTTCTCTTAAAATGTTTTGTTAATGATTTTGGGGACAAAATCCTTGTAAGGGGTGGATAATTTGTAACATCCCTGACCTGGGTTATGTACTAACCCTAGGTGTTTTGTTTAATAAATATGATTAAATGCTTGCTCTTATCTTTTGAAAAGTAATTAAGGTTTTTGAGGAACTTATATTTCAATTTCAGTCCCTTTGAATAATGTTGAGACATTGTTTTGTTAATTTTGGACTAAAGTGCAAATTACCCAAGTTGAGGGGTTAACTTGCAAATTCTACATGATAAGATGTTCCTATGATGTTGAGACATCATAAGAATGATTATTGTGTAGTGGTATGGTTTCCACAAGCTTGGGCATCAAGATAAAGCTTGTAGAGCAATCCTTGTGCATTAAAACCCAATTTTGGTGTAATGTGCAATTTACCCAAAGCCTAGGGTTCAACATGCAATATATCACCTCTATAGGGTCTATCATGTTTCTTGGAATCAAGTAGATCAAAGAAAATGAGAGGGGAGCCTCATTTGAATTATCTTGGAGGAGAGAGAATCTTGACATTAAAATAATCAAGATTTTAGCATATATGGAACTTTAATTTAATTTAATGCAAAAAGAAATAAATTAATTGAGGAGCCCTTCAACCAAAAGTTGAAGGATGTGTTTGAAATAGTGTTGGACGAGATTGTGCCTTGCTATGGCACAAAAAGATCTTGGTTGAGTGGAAGCCACTCACATTATTATAATAAAAAGTAATATCCACTAAAAGGATGGATATTAATATAAACTCCTTAAGGTGCTTAATTTCTTTTCCATTAATCTTTGGATAATGATGTAGTTTTTCAAGAAAATGAAGATGGCTTTGTGGCCAAGAAATGGAGGGGGATTTGATGGAAATTATTTTGGAATTAAAAGAAAATAATCCATTTTCTCTTTCCTTGAAAATCCCTTATACATGTTCTTTTTCCAATACACATAAGGACCTTTCCTTAGTTTTTCTCTTATCACTTTGCTTTGGCCGACCAAGAAAGAGCTCAGGAGCAGGAGAAGGACGAACACAACCTGTTGGTAAGGTTTTGATCATCTTCTACCTCGGATTCATGGTGGAAACCCTAAAGCAATGCTTGATTCTTGGTTTTCTTCACCCGATTTCCAATTCTAGCCATCTTGTTCATCCAAAAGCTCAAGAACGGACCTTGGGAAGTTTCTGGAACTCCATCCACCATTAGATCCGTTGAGCTTGGAGCTTGGAGATCAGATTTGAGGTGGGTTTTATAACTTTAACCCTTAAACATTGATATTGCATCAAGTTCTCTATGATTTGTTGATTATTTCTTTTATTTCAAACTCTTTTGATGCATTGCTGAAATCCCCATGAAATTTGTTGCTAATAATGTTGGTTATTGATCCACTAAATATAATTGATTAGTTCCAATTGGTTAATGAGTTGAAGATCCAACAATCACCAAAACCCAAATCGGGTTGAGTGCTGATTTCATAAGTGTTTGCGTTTGAAACTCGGGTTGATTGACCCAAACGGTTTCAAAACCATTTGGGGATCACCCAAACGGTCTCAAGACCATTTGGGGGTCACCCAAGACCGTTTGGAGGTCTAGGGTTGGATATGGTTAAGTGTTTTAAGGACCAAAGATATGGTGTTAACCCTAATCGGCTAAGTGCTGATTTTGTAATTGAATAAGTTGATGTTTTGGGTTGATTGACCCAAACGGTTTCAAAACCATTTGGGGATCACCCAAATGGTCTCAAGACCGTTTGGTGGTCACCCAAGACCGTTTAGAGGTCTAGGTTTAGGTATGGTTGAGAAATTTAAGGTCCAAAGATATTATGTCATAGTATAATCAATTGCTGATTTGGTGACCAATCCTAGGATCCAAACCCTAATTGAATGATATGGTTAATGATGATGTGATGGGAAAACGGTCTCAAGACCGTTTGGAGGTCATCCAAATGATCCCAAGACCGTTTGGGGGTCACCCAAGACCGTTTGGAGGTCTAGGGTTGACTATGGTTAGGTGTTTGAAGACCTAAAGGTATTGAGTTGAAGAGTAATCAATTGCTGATTTGGTGAGCAATCCAATGAACCAAACCCAAATGGTTGACTTGGATTTTGATGTGGACATGGGCAAATGGTCTCAAGACTGTTTGGAGGTCTTACAAATGACCTCAAGGCCGTTTGGGATCAGGTCATGCCCAATTTGGATGAAGGTTCAATGGTTTCAAAGTAACCAATCTCACATTGATTAATGTTGAAGGATCAACAATTCCAATCCCTAAACCAATTGATTCAAACCCTAATTGGTGATCAATGGAGGGTTAATTGAGGGTCAAATCAGTTGAAGGATGACCTAATTAACTCAATTGAGGTATGGTGATATGTCCATTTGATGAATAATAACATGATTACAATCAATGAAGGAATTGATCTTGGAGACCCTAATTTAATTGGAATGGTTGAGACCCTTTTTGGTCCTTGCAGTTTTGAGGAGGTTTGGACCAAATGGTCTCAAGACCATTTGAGTCCAAACGGACTCAAGACTGTTTGGGACCAAACGATCCCAAATCGGTTGAGTTCACGTAGTTTCAAAAGTCAACTTTGAGCAAACGGTCTTCACCACCTACTTTACTAAACGGTTTCAACCTAGCTTTAGCAAACGGTCTCAGTGGTTTGTGCAAGACCGTTTGGAGGTCTAAACGGTCTTAGACCGTTTGGAGGCTTTTTGTGTAAGACCTTTTGGGGTCTATATGACCAAGACCATTTGGTAGATAATCAACCAAAACCGCATGCGTACTTAAAGTGGTCAAGGGACAAGTTGATCAATTGTTTAATTCATGATGTAATCAAAGATGATTATAGCATTTATATCCTAATAAGATAGGGTGATCAGTACCCTTTGAATAATTAATCCTTAATTGTCGTGGTGATGATGACATAACCCATGATGTCAATCCTTCTTCAATGTTGAGTTGACTTATCCTAATCAAGGTTGAACAAACACCAACCTATAGAGGATGAGAGAGAGAAGACTTCCTACATGAATGATAATCATGTAGTGGACTTCTAATATTAATGAATGTCTAATTAGGGTATGATCCTTTATAGTGAGATCATGAAACCCTAATTATGATGGTTGATGAATCATAACCCTAATTGAGGGCATTAATAGGTGAAATCCTAATGCATGATGAGGGTATGAACTCAATTCATAATGATGACTTGATAAACCTTAACTCAAGGTACTTTGATGCTCACTCCTACTTGGGGTAAATAGTAAACCCTAATCTAGGGTGATGTGATAGGAATAGTAAACCCTAATATAGGGTGATGTGATGTGAATAGTAAACCCTAATCAAGGGTAATGTGATGTGAATAGTAAACCCTAATTCCAAATAAGGTGAATGAATATGTGAAACCCTAATTCTGGGTTATACTTTATACTAAGCAGTTCTAAGGTTGGACAATGACAACATGATCAGTACTTAACCCTAATTGATCTATGGGAATGATTAACCCTAATTGAATTGAAAAGGGAAACCCTAACCCTAGCAAGGGTATAGTGGTATAACCCTTGAACAATGATATCATAATTGTTTATATTATGCTGATAGGAAATTGATGTATCTGTTATCATATGTACTAATCATGTAGGTCTTATGAGATATTGAGCATAATTAGGTAAGAGCTATGATGCTTTGTTATTGAAAGTACTTTATAATCTTTGTCAGTAATGATATATTATGTTGCCTAGTGAAATGTAACAAAAGAGATTGATAGGATGTAAGAGCCATGTGAAATACCTGCACAACATTTATCATGTATACACTGTTACATGACTTGATGACATTATGTTACCTGTCAAAGTGGTAACAAGTATTATGATGATCTAAGGGTTTGAACACCCATATTCTTGAATCATGATGATGAGATGATAAGGGATTGAGTTCCCAATGTTACTAAAGTTGTGAAATGAACTTGATAGAAATAGTACTCATTCTTTATAGCAATTGTTATAATGGTTTATGTTTGAAAACATGCCTGATGCTAAAAGAATGTTGTAATGTACTTAAATAATCAAGTGTAATGATATCATGTAGAGCCCTGACCATAGATCCATCATCGTCAGCAGTTAGGTGATGGTGAAACAGGTTTTCCTAAGGGAACTCCTGGAGAGCATACTTTTGAGTATGTGTGGGTAATGGGCGCAAATATCCTTACGCCCTAATGGAGGAATTGATGTGAGATAAACATTAAATCTCTCAATCCTTCATTATATGTATATGCTGGGATGATGTATCACTAATCTCCCGATGATGATGTTAATGCCGAATCGATGTGAGATAAACAAGAAATCCCTCGATTGCGAAGAGAGTATATCATGCCACTGTAACTCTAATAGCGAAGTTGCCAGGATACCTTGGAAAGCTATATTTATAGTAGAGACACAAGATGTCCTACATGTTGTTCCTCACACTGACTGAGGAAGATGAGGTCATAGAAATCTGGCTCTTCTGATGACCTATGTATGGTACTGATTTTGATTTCGCAATGGTCAGTTGGAGTATGAGCGGTATACCTCATCTCCTCAGGGCATAAGTTGTTTGTAAAATGTAATCAGCCGTGTAGCATATTTGCTTAGGGTTGAACTACGAGAAACAATGATTATTGATACATTGTTTATTATATCTTAGAAAGATAAAGGATATACATGTTCTTCATATTCCTTATTAAATGAATGACTTGCTGTTTAATCAAGTTATAATTGAAATGATTGCATAGAGAATACTGCTCTGCATATCTTATTCAATGATTTACCTACTGTTGAATATTTATAATTCTATTGCCCTGTGTTATTTTAATATCTGCAATAACAATGCTTATGGCAGAGAGTTATAACTCTCGCTGGGACAATTTTCAATTGTCTCACCCCCGTGGGATTCAACTTTTTAGGTAGACGCCGAGGAAGAAGAAACCCTTCAGTAGGCGAGCAGCAGCAGTAGCAACAACAAGGGCAACAATGATCCACAGGTGGAGACACTGTTTGTCAAGTCTTCTATATAGAAAGAGTCCTATGTGTCATCTTTGTACTCTCAGGTCCTAGGAGTCAGTAGATGGTTTGATATAGATCTGAGATTTTTGGCTTGATGCCTCAAGATTTTGTATACTGCTTATGTACAGTTTAACTGGGCAGTCAATGTTATGACTCTCGAGATGAGATGATACAGAGATGTACTAAGGAATCAGAATGTATATAACTTACTTTGGTTCTTTATGATAGAGTTTTACCGTTTGTGGATTTCTTTACAAAAAGTTTTAAATTTTTAGTGATTTTCAGTAATTCCGCTGCTAATAATTCACTTCCACATTAATTAATCTTGTTTTCATAAGTTGGATGCCACAATGATGTTCAAAAGTAGACCCAAATCATGATTAAAAAGCAATATTTAATTTCTCAAAATAAAAAAAATTCCAATCCCTATAAAGGATGGTTAAGTCTCCATGTAATCTCCTAACCCAACGACGTTCAAGAATTTTGTCAGAAAAGGGTCAATAAACCCCAAATGACATTTCCTATGAGCATAAGCCTACATTAGCAGTCGAGTACTGTACCCCAAGCTCTTAATTTTTAAAATATTGTTTCTTATGAAGAAGTCTTTGCAAAATTGTTGAAATCAAGTTAGAATCTCATTTTTATTCATGTTTATAATTAGAGGGGCTGGTTGCATATTCGCTACATTTTTGGCTGTCATCATACACTATTTGTTGCTATCTTTTTTATTTTTTCCAATGCGATTTGACCATTTTGATGAACTTAACATTCAATTTTGAGTGTTTGAAGTGAATTCATATCTACTTGCAGTATCTCGACAATGATTGGTATGTTATCATTAAATTCTTTTACTTCATTAAATTGATGTATGTGCTAAGCTATTTCTTCAACCATGTATATGTGTTCTTTTTACTTAAGGATGAGAAATGGTTTAAGCTTATGGGGAATTTTATGTGCATATTTTATATCAACTTTTGGACCACTTTTAGATACATTTGTAAATAAATTTCACCAAAAATTTCTCTTAATCATGATAGATTCTTCACCTTTTTAGTTCTCTACTCGTTCCATTATTTGAACTGCAAGTACTACTTTTGGGCACCAAAATGGTGACTATTTGATCATGATTCAACCTTCATTACATTTCCAAAAACTTCTATTTGAAGTGAATTCCTACAAATTCTGATAGCAACACATCGTGTTGATCAACCAACATGGCGTGCCCATAGCATGAAAAGCGTAATCTACAACAAGCAAGTGACATGCTATGCTGTACAACCAACATGATGTTTCACCTCATATATAGAGAAGTCAGATGTCACTAGATCCCAACAACACACTATGTTGTCCGACCAACATGCCGTGTCCTCTCATTTTAGATTCTCTAGAGTTCCTTAACTTGTAGCAACATGATGTGTTGGCCAACGAACATGTTGTGTCCCCTCATTCTAGAATTTTCTAGAGTTCCCTGATTTGCAACAACACAACATGTTGGGTAACCAACACACCATATCATCTTTGGTCGAGGTAGTTCCACATCAGAATACACTAGTAGCAGACCATGTTGACTTGCCAAGATGTCGTGTTATCTTTAGATGCATGTTCAAATTAGAAGAAAATTGTCCCACACTGTTCAAATATGAATGGAATCAACTTGGGATGGTTACCATGGATCATTTGACACAAAACACAACAAGAGCAGAGCCCAGAGAATTTGGAGGTGATTTTGAAGAAGAGGAAGCTATTACTTGAGAGAGAACCATCTTCTTTTGCAATTCATCTTCACTAATTGCAACAAAGATCTCCATTCTCCTTTTCATCCACTTGGGAGATAACACTGCTAGAGAAAGTGTAGTAGTAAGGTATTATGAAGCGCAAGAGCAATGAGTTGCAATAATCTAGATTGATTTAAAAAGGTGATTCTTACAAGTATACTAAGTTAACTAGAGAGAAAGAAATTCAAACATGGAACACTTGATCCAAGATTACACTTATATGAGAAGATATTGAGAATAGGGTTTCACATCCACAAAATAACATGAAGAGCAAAAAAAAATCAAACATACTAGCAATAACACTCAGGGAGGTTTGTATCTACACCCACCTTTTGATAGTGTAGAACAACCATAACTTTGTATACCACTCTCATGGATATACTCATATTCATGCTACAAACCTAACTTACCAACTCTTCCCAACCACTCTCATGTTCAAGGTAGTGCATCTAAGGTACATATCCTAAAACATGTAAATATCTTTCTAGATTATAGAAAGAGCATAGATCATACATACAAAGTGACCACCTAGGCATGTAAGAAGAAATCAACACTAAAAACCTTAGAATAGTGAAATAACTAGCAGTATATATGAAATTCATGTTCAACAAAGTTATGACATGGGAATTATCCCCCATTACCAAGAACTAGAGTTGTACTCGTCCATGGCTAAGAAATGCAAATACAAGCAGTACAAAATATCATAGGGCATAGTGAGAGAGAGTAAAAAAAGAATATCCAAAGGAGTAGTATAATGAAGATGAACTCCAGCTAGAAGTTACAATTTTGTCTTTGCTAATGCACTTTCTCCATCGAAAATCTCTCCTGAGCAGTTGAAAAGAAGAACAAATATCTTCACTGCAATTACTGAAGAAGAATTAGGGAAGAAGATGGTTCTCTCTCAAGAAACCACTCCATCTTCTCCAAAATCACCTCCAACTCCTATGGGCTCTTCCCTGGTTATATTTTCCATCAAATGATCAATGTTAATCATCCCAAGTCGGTTCCATTTGTATTTAAAAGCATGGGACGGTTTATCTAATTCAAAAAGGAACTACATGTAACACAATGTGTTGGAATGTTAACACGATATGTTACTTGGAGTTTTCAAACTAGAATTGCATCGATCAAAGGTGACACAATGTGTTGGTTGGCCAACACGGTATGTTGCTGCAAGTGATCAGTAAGTTTTAAAAAATTCTAGAATGAGTAGATACAATGTGTTGTTATGTCAACACAACATGTTGCTCAGATTTAATAACTACTAACTTCTCTAGATCTAGATTCTACACTGCAACACAACATGTTGAAGTCTCAACAAATCATGCTATTGAAAACAAGGGGTTTCAATATCTGAACATGACCTATTGCTGAAAACACGAGATGGCAATATCTCAACACAGTGTTGCTGACTATTTCTGCAACATTGATCTTCTAAAAATGTGGATTGTTGGGGATGAATGGGTGGATGATATAATTGTCTTTCTCTCCCAATTTTTATGCCAAAATGTTGCACCTATAATTGAAACCATGAAACAAGTTAAAACTAAAAGGGTAAAAAATCTAGCATGATTAAGAGTGATTTTTGGGTTAAATTAATTTGGAAATGTAAACAAAAGTGGTAGAAAAGAAGATATAAAATATGCACATCAAATCTTCCTAAGATTAAAGCATTTCTTGTCCTCAAGCAAAAAGAAACATAAATACATAAATGAAGAAATAGCATGGCACATACACCAATTTAATGAAATGGAAGAATTAATCATAATATTGAAGGATCGTCTAGATATTGCAACTAGCTACGAATTCATTTCAAACACTCAAGATGTGGTCAATACACAATGGAAAAATCAATAATATAGTAATGAATAGAGGTACGATAACAAAGAAAAAAATATAGTGAATATGCAACCAAACACTTCTAATTAAAAGATGAATAAAATCGAAATTCCAACTTGAAATCAACAATTCAACAATGACTTCTTCATAAGATTTAAGATTCAAATTAAGAGATTGAGGTGCGTTACTTGGCTGGTAATGTAGACTTATGCACACATGGAATGTAATTTGGGGTTTATTGACGATCTTCCAGGCGTAATTCCTGGCCTTCATTAGATTATGAGATTATGTGGCTGACTTAGCCATCTTTTGTAGGGATCTATATTTTTATTTGAGACATTCCTTTTTGACATGATTTAGTCATGCTTTGGATCCTCATAACCTTACCTTAGTTAAGTTTTCCACAAGTAGAAGTGTAACATCCCTGACCTGGGTTATGCTTTAACCCTAGGTGTTTTGATTAAGAAAATTGATTATATGCTTAATCTTATCTTGTGAAAAGTAATTAGGGCTCATAAGAAACTTATATTCAATTTTGGTCATGTTTGAACAATGTTGAAGCAATATTTGCTTATTTTGGACTAAAGTGCAAGTTATCCAAGTTGAGGGGTTAAATTGCAAATGTTGCATGATAATATGTTCCTCATATGTTGAAGCATCATGAGAATGAAGATGATGTAGAGGTATGGCTTGTGGTAGCCTGAGTACCAAGGAAAAGCTGATAAGGCAATGTTTGTGCATTAAAAACCTAGTTTTGGTGTAAAGTGAAATTTACCTAAAACCTAGGGTTCAATATGCAAACTACCACTTCAATAAGGTCCCTAATGTTTCTTGGCACCATGTAGAGCAAAGAAAATGAGAGGGGCTCCTCATTTGAATTAAGTTGTAGGAGAGAGAATCTTGATATTAAAATAATCAATATTTAATCCTAATTGAAACCCTAATTTGATTTAGGGCAAAAATAAATGTATTAATTAAAGGGCATTCAACCAAAATTAAAATGGTTGGATTCTGATGTGCGTGGACATCCTTGATCCTTGCAAGTACCACAAAAATATCCAAGGGAATGGATAACTCACTCACAATTTTATAAGAAAAAGAAATATCCACTTACATATGGATATTAATATTATATGATTTAAGGTGCTTGATTTGCTTTTCTTTAAATCATGGATAATTGAGAGGAATAAGAGGAAAAAAAGATATCCTATTCCCTAAGGAAGTTTAGGGGGAAGAAGCGGCACCATTTTTAGGATTAAACGAATTTTTATAAGGCACTTTCTCTCTCCTTGAATTTCTTATAAAAAGACCCTTTACAAGCCAAATGAAAGGCTTTTTCATTTGAACTTCTTCTCCTTGCTTGGAAACCGACAAAGGGAGCTAGGAAGGACCTGTAGGAAGACCCCCAACCTGTTGGTAAGGTTCTTGATCCATTTCACCTTGATTCCATGGTGAAAATCGAAAATAAATTATGGATTTCTTCTTATTTCGATCTCCTCTTCAACCCTAGCCAATCTTTTCAACCTAAAGCTTGAGGACGAGCTTAGGGGGAGATGCAAAAGCTTCATACATCATTTTTGGCGTGAGCTTGGAGCTTTGGAGCACAATTGGAGGTGGGATTTATAACTTGAAACCCTAACTTTGTTATTGCATTCAATTCCCCATCAAATAATGATCATTTCTCTATTTACAATTATTGATTTGGTTGATTGATGCAATCTCCATGGAAATCACAAAAGGTTTCGTGGGTCTAGAGCTTGATGATGATGATATCATCATAAGAACACACCTCCCAAAATATCTAGACCAAACGGTTTCAATCAAATGTCCAAACGGTTTGTGTTTTGGAAGCAAACGGTTTCAAAACCGTTTAGTAGCGAACGGTTTCACCAAACCGCATGAGACCAAACGGTTTCAGATCGTTTGGTGATGTTGACCAGGGTTGACCGTATGGGGACTTGTTCATAGTAAACTAGGTTAAAGTCCCACCAATTATTATTGATTAACTCCAATCGGTTCATGAGTTGAAGGTCCATCAATCGCCTAAACCCTAATCGGGTTGAGTGCTGATTTCATAAGTGCTTGAGTTTGAAACTTGGGTTGATTGACCCAAACGGTTTCAAAACTGTTTGGGAATCACCCAAACGGTCTCAAGACCATTTGGAGGTCAACCAAGACTGTTTGGATGTCTATGGTTGAGTATGGTTAGGTATTTGAAGATTCAAACATATGGTATAAACCCTAATCGGCTAAGTGCTGATTTTGCAATTGAATGAGTTGATGCTTTGGGTTGATTGACCCAAATAGTCTCAAGACCATTTGGGGGTCACCCAAGACCGTTTGGAGGTCTATGGTTAAGTTTGGTCAAGTGTTTGAAGGTCCAAAGATACCAAATTGAAATACAATTAAGTGCTGATTTGGTGACCAATCCTAGGGTCCAAACCCTAATTGAATGACATGGTTGATGATGCTATGATGACCAAACGGTCTCAAGACCGTTTGGATGTCATCCAAACGATCCCAAGACCGTTTGGGGGTCACCCAAGACCGTTTGGAGGTCCAGGGTTGACTATGGTTAGGTGTTTAAAGATCTAAAGGTACTAAGTCGAAGTGCAATCAAATGCTGACTTATTGATCAATCCAATGATCCAAACTTTGATTGATTGACTTAGATTTTGATGTTGACATGGGAAAACGGTCTCAAGACCGTTTGGGGTCAGGTCATGTCCAATTTGGATGATGTTCCAATAGTTTTAAAGCAACTAGACTCACATTGGTTAATGTTGAAGGATCATCGATTCCAAACCCTAATTCAGTTGATTCAAACCCTAATTGATGATCAATTGAGGGTTAATTGAGGATCAAATCAGTTGAAGGATGACCTAATTAACCCAATTGAAGTATGGTGATGGGTCCAATTGAAGATTGGTTACATGAATTCAATGATTGAAGAAATCAACATTGAGAACCCCAAATCGATTTGATAGGTTGAGACCATCTTTGGTCCATGTGGTTTTGAGGAGGTTTGGACCAAACGGTCTCCAAACGGTCTCAAGACTGTTTGGGACCAAACGATCCCAAACCGGTTGAGCCCATGCGGTTTCAAAAGGTGCTTTAGCAAACGGTTTCAAGTACTTACTTTTGCAAACGGTCTCAAGCACCACCTTTACCAAACAGTTTCAAACCATTTGAACTTTGAATGACTAAGACCGTTTGGGGCTCAAGTAGTCAAAATTAATTGATGACTCAATTGCTTAATCCACTTGGACACCTTTTGTAATTGAAGATTCAATTGGTCAATTCAATTGGATACCTTATGTAATGGAGGTCCAATGTAATCGAATCTCTTGAGAATTAAGATGATGAATGATCCATTGATCCAATGATGATTAGTAATGATAATCAATGAAGGTACAAAGGTTGAATCCCTAATAGTACCTAAGTGATTAATGCCAATTAAGGGATAAACCCTAATTGCCTATAAGAACAATGACTTGGTACATTATGTTAATCATAATTGTATGTACTTGATTGAAGGGTTGATGTAACCTAATCAAGTTGAGAGGATGATGGAAATGAATTCATACACGAGTAGTGATGAATAGGGTATGATTCATAATAAAGAGATCATGAAACCCTAATCAAGAAGGTTGTTGAACCCCAATCCCTAATTTAGAGCAATATCAGATGTAACCCAAACCTAGGGTAATGTTGTGACTCTAAAACCAAGATAATAAAATGTGAATCCCTAATTGAGGTTGATTCCATGTGAATCCCTAATTGAGGTTGATTCAATGTAAATCCCTAATTGATGTTGATTCCATGTGAATCCCTAATTAAGGTTGATTCCATGAGAAACCCTAATTGAGGGTGATGCTATGAGAAACTCTTGTTGGGATGAATAGTAAACCCTAATTTTAGGCAATAAGATGTGAAAGCCTAATGAAGGGTAATGTTATATGCAATCCCCACCCTAATGAAGTATGATAGTACGTGAAACCCTAAACCCTATTAAAGAGTAAAAATATGGGAAACCCTAATTCAAATAATGGAATGGTAACCAATACATTGATGGGGGAAATACATAAAGTGATTTATTGTAGATACCCTTATATCAAGTAATGCTTTAACCTGAGATGAGTCCATATCATTAAAGATAGTTGGACCATTCTTATGCGTGACCTATGCACTTCATGATAAGAGTGATAGGTTAGTGGATGAAAGGATTAAGATGGGAAATACCTTAGTCCAAGATAAGTTGATAACTCAAGAAAGTTAAAAGTAATGAGGTAAATGATACATCAAGATATGAAAGACTTCACAGTTAGCATCTCAAAGTTGATATACTTTGATAACTATGAAATCCTAATATGAGATGGGAAATCTTAACCCTAAATTGGCTAATGGGACATGAGAAATCATAATATGATATGAATAGTAAGCCCTAACCCTATTGAGGGAATAGAGGTGCTACTATTGTATTACATGAAGTAATATGTTATGTTGCCTAGTGAGAGGTGACAAGATGCTTTATGGGCCTTATGATCTATGAGGATGGTTGTTTCCTAGTGAGAGGTAACAAAATGTTTTAAAGGTTACACATGATTGACATAGTTCAATACCTGGAATAATATCACAGGATTGATATAGTTCAATACCTGGAATAGATGCACAGGATTGGCTAACTCCCAATACCTGGAATAATAATAATACATGATTGGCTAACTCCCAATACCTGGAATGCACAGGATTGGCTAACTCCCAATACCTGGAATAATAACACAGGATTGGCTAACTCCCAATACTTGGAATAATAATACAGGATTGGCTAACTGCCAATACCTGGAATGCACATGATTGTCTAACTCCCAATACCTGGAATAATAACACAAGATTGGCTAACTCCCAATACCTGGAATAATAATACAGGATTGGCTAACTCCCAATACCTGGAATGCACAGGATTGGCTAACTCCCAATACCTGGAATAATAACACATGATTGGCTAACTCCTAATACTTGGAATAATAATACAGGATTGGCTAACTCCCAATACCTGGAATGCACAGGATTGGCTAACTCCCAATACCTGGAATAATAACACAGGATTGGCTAACTCCCAATACCTGGAATAATAATACAGGATTGGCTAACTCCCAATACCTAGAATGCATAGGATTGGCTAACTCCCAATACCTTGAATAATAACACAGGATTGGCTAACTCCCAATACCTGGAATAATAACACATGATTGGCTAACTCCCAATACCTGGTATTCACAGGATTGGCTAACTCCCAATACCTAGAATAATAACATAGGATTGGTAATAACCCAATACCTGGAATAGTTGCACAGGATTGACATAGATCAATACCTGGAATAGTTGCACATGATTGACATAGATCAATACCTGGAATTGTTGCACATGATTGACATAGATCAATACCTGGAATAGTTGCACAAGATTGACATAGTTCAATACCTGGAATGGATACACAAGAATAATATAAGTCTAATGCTTGTACAAGTTGCACATGATTGGTGTAACCCAATGCCTGGAATATTTATATAGGATTAGTATAGACCAATGCCTGAATAAGACATGATGATGCACACTGTGATGTCCAATATAACCAAAGTCTGTTTAGCAGATTGGCTAAGGCCAATAAGTTGAAACAAGAATGTCTCATGGGTGACACATCAAGATAATGAGTGTCACAAGAGAAGTTTGACATGATGGTATAATATGGAGGATAAATGATATACATGTTTTTCCTATTCCTTATTAAGAGAAAAGTTGATCTATTGTTCTATCATAGATAGTTACAATGGTTTAAGATGAGAATGCTTTAAACTACATATCCTTTGTCCAGTTTTATGTATATAACTGCAATAATAATGTTTTGGTGGAGAGTTATATCTCCCGCTGGGACAATTTGCAATTGTCTCACCCCCGTGGGATCCAATGGTTTTAGGTGGACGCAGACAAAGAGGCAGGAAACCTTTAGCAGAGAAAGAAAAGCAGCAACAACATCAAGGACAGTAGTAATATCTCAGGTGGAGATACTGTCTGTCTAGTCATATAGTTAAAAAGTCCTATGTGTCGTCTCTGTACTCTCAGGTCCTCGGAGTCAGTAGTCAGTGTTTTTATTTAATCGATTTGAGATTTTGGCTTGATGCCTCGAGGTTTTATGCTGTCTGTACATAGTGTTGAATAGGACAGCTGATGTTGTAATCCTCGAGAAGAGATAGTACATGCTGTGTACTTATGGAACATAATGTAAATATCATATTTTGGTTCTTGATGAAAAAGATTTCCTATGTGTGGATCTCTTTGCAAAAAGTTTTAATTTTTAGTGATTTTCAGTAATCCGCTGCAAATGATTCGCTTCCGCTTAAGTTAATCTTGTTTTTATGAGTTGGATGCCACAATTTAGTGGTATCAGAGCTTTAGGTTCGCTAAGTCTATAGAGACATAGGACTAAGGTAGTAGAGTCTATTCTAGTGTCATCCAGTGTATCTGATAGTGCCTTTTACTCATATAGGATAAGAAGAACTTGAAGATGACTGGGTCACATGAGGAGTTTACTGCAGAAAGCAGCAATTATGCACCAAGAAGAGGTGCAGGGAGGTAGGAAAGAGAGGGACAATTGCCCGAGAACCCCCTAGCTAATCCAATTGTGATAAGAAATCCTTCCTTAGGAATCACTATTGGGGAATTTAGGGCAACCATGATGTATTTAGTGGATCGAGCACTAGCAGTGCAACCTAGATTACCAGCCCCTAATGATGATGTTTTGGACATCAACAGGATACGTAATCCACATCAGTAGGTGGAAGCAGTGGGAAATGATGAAGTTCTAGACTTGGAACAAGTCTGTGCTCAACCTCAACATGTTGAATCAATAAATAATGAAGGAAGGAATAGGTTTCTACCCAAAAGCAGAATTTCCTATAGGTGTAGAAAGCCTGGACATATTGTAAAGAATTGTCCAACAAAGAATAAGGAAGAGAGAATTGAGAAAAGGCCTATCCAAATCTAGGGACAGAGGCCTAATAGTTCCAAAAAGGGAAAGATTTTGGTACCACAAATACAATCATGACCTAGTGCACCAAGGCAATGGTCATCTAGAAAGGGTAAAGAACCCTCTAGACCATACCTGGCACCCAAAATTTGCTACCTGTGTAGACAGGTTGGACATCTGGCACGAGATTGCTCAGCCAGAAATGTTATGGTGAATCAACCTCTGAGGCAAAATCAGCCCGAGGCAGTGAATAATCCACGAATCATGACAGGTTAGACAAAATAATGTCATTCTTATATGTCTTTTTATGATTTCCTGAGTTAATTTGAGAAGGTAATTGATTGAGGTGTCTTTGATCAGTCCTATGAGGACTTATATTTTGCATAATAAACATTATAGATGTTCATGTTGCTCTTACCTCTATGAGAAGAAGATGAGGTATTGAAGAGATGCCTGGGTAAAACCCAGTAATGTTAAATCTTATACTTGTGATAATATGAAAAGGAAGGAATATGATAGTATAAAAAGTGCAAACTACTTGATCTCAGTATTTATATACCTTGGCCAGGTATACAACTATTGATGATAAAGTGAGTATGGAAACTCTTAGATTGTAATCTTTTTGATTGCCCTGATCAAGCAGTCATTCTGATACAATCTAATGAGTATCATGAAATAAGAAGCATGGAATGAATAAATGTGTCCTGTTTTAAGCATAAGAAAGAGAAATCTGAGATAATCTCAGATGAGCATGTTTGTATGAGGAATTAAAAGCATAATCCTCATAAGATTAGAATGAGGAATATGATTCCTTGTTTTCTTTTCTCTCAGGGATATGGCAATCAAGTGGGTCATAGAACACTTGATGTGCATAATATAAAGATGTTTATGTGATGGATACTTAGAAAGGTATCAATTTATCTTGGACTTTGGCTCCAAGATGAAGATATATGCAACAAGTAATGTCCAAAGATGAGAGGAAGATAAATAAGTAATGTGTTTCTAATACATGTGATAGATACCAAGGTAAGAGATTCTGGTATCTAAGAAATAATAGATGGTTTATGTTGAATATGTGAAATGGTCAATTGTGAAATCAAATTAGTCATGTAAAATAATATGAACATCACATGTTAGGGGTTTATGTTTTGCATAAACATAACAATTGAAGATATCTTTGAGATAAGTTCTTAATTGATAAGTAACCTTTCCTTATGATAAGAGAATGTACAACTAAAGAGATAGTTAGTGCAGGCAATAAGGAAAGATAGTATGGTGTTATCAGGTGAGATGACACAATCAGGGTATCAAAAGACTTATAGTCTCAAGTAGATGACATAATATAATGATGATATTGAAAGAGAAATATTGAACCAACTAAGGAACATGGGAGTATGTGTTCCATGTGAACCATTCCATGATAAATTTGTGTGAAATAACTTTTTGTTGAAAAAAACTCTATGGTGTCTCCATAATAATGAGGTGTTATGTGAGGACATGATGATATGATGCATGGATAATATCTGTTTCCCTTTATCTGGGATTTCGGGGATGAAATCCTTGTTAGGGGTTTATAATTTGTAACATCCCTGACCTGGGTTATGCTTTAATCCTAGGTGTTTTGATTAAGAAAAATTATTATATGCTTAATCTTGTGAAAAGTAATTAAGGCTCATGAGAAACTTATGTTTCAATTTTGGTCATGTTTGAACAATGTTGAAGCAATATTTGCTTATTTTGGACTAAAGTGTAAATTACCCGAGTTGAGGGGTTAAATTGCAAATGTTGCATGATAAGATGTTCCTCATATGTTGAAGCATCATGATAATTAAGATGATGTAGAGGTATGGCTTGTGGTAGCCTGAGTACCAAGGCAAAGCTGATAAAGCAATGTTTGTGCATTAAAACCTAGTGTTGGTGTAAAGTGCAATTTACCCAAAACCTAGGGTTCAATATGCAAACTACCACTTCAATAAGGTCCCTAATGTTTCTTGGCACCATGTAGAGAAAAGAAAATGAGATGGGCGCCTCATTTGAATTAAGTTGGAGGAGAGAGAATCTTGACATTAAAATAATCAAGATTTAATCCTAATTGAAACCCTAATTCGATTTAGGGCAAAAATAAATGTATTAATTAAAGGTCCTTCAACCAAAATTAAAATGGTTGGATTCTGATGTGCGTGGACATCCTTGATCCTTGCAAGGACCACGAAAATATCCAAGGGAATTGATAACTCACTCAGAATTTTATAGGAAAAAGAAATATCCACTCACATATGGATATTAATATTATATGATTTAAGGTGCTTGATTTGCTTTTCTTTAAATCATGGATAATTGAGAGGAATAAGAGGAAAACAAGATAGCCTCGTCCCTAAGGAAGTTGAGGGGGAAGAGGCGTCACCATTTTTGGGATTAAATGAATTTTTATAAGGCACTTTCTCTCTCATTGAATTTCTTATAAAAAGACCCTTTACAAGCCAAATGAAAGGCTTTTTCGTTTGCACTTCTTCTCCTTGATTGGAAACCGACCAAGGGAGCTAGGGAGGACCTGGAGGACGACCCCCAACCTATTGGTAAGGTTCTTGATCCATTTCACCTTGATTCCATGGTGAAAATCGAAAATAAATTATGGATTTCTTCTTATTTCGATCTCCTCTTCAACCCTAGCCAATATTTTCAACCTAAAGCTTGATGACAAGCTTAGGGGAGTTGCAAAAGCTTCATACAACATTGTTGGCGTGAGATTGGAGCTCAATTGGAGGTGGGTTTTATAACTTGAAACCCTAACTCTGTTATTGCATTCAATTCCCCATCAAATAATGATCATTTCTCTATTTACAATTATTGATTTGGTTGATTGATGCAATCTCCATGGAAATCACAGTAGGTTTCGTGGGTCTTGAGCTTGATGATGATGAAATCATCATAAGAACAAACCTCCAAAAATATCTAGACCAAACGGTTTCAATCAAATGTCCAAACGGTTTGTGTTTTGGAAGCAAACGGTTTCAAAACCGTTTAGTAGCAAACAGTTTCACCAAACTACATGAGACCAAACGGTTTCAGACCGTTTGGTGATGTTGACCAGGGTTGAAAATTTGGAGACTTGTTCATAATGAACTAGGTTAAAGATCCACCAATTATTATTGATTAACTCCAATCGGTTCATGAGTTGAAGGTCCATCAATCGCCTAAACCCTAATCGGGTTGAGTGCTGATTTCATAAGTGCTTGAGTTTGAAACTTGGGTTGATTGACCCAAACGGTTTCAAAACCATTTGGGAATCACCCAAACGGTATCAAGACCGTTTGGAGGTCAACCAAGACCGTTTAGAGTTCTATGGTTGAGTATGGTTAGGTATTTGAAGATTCAAACAAATGGTATATACCCTAATCGGCTAAGTGCTGATTTTGCAATTGAATGAGTTGATGCTTTGGGTTGATTGACCCAAACGGTTTCAAAACCGTTTGGGAATCACCCAAACGGTCTCAAGACCGTTTGGGGGTCACCCAAGACCATTTGGAGGTCTAGGGTTAAGTTTGGTCAAGTGTTTGAAGGTCCAAAGATACCAAATTGAAATACAATTAAGTGCTGTTTTGGTGACCAATCCTAGGGTCCAAACCCTAATTGAATGACATGGTTGATGATGATATGATGACCAAACGGTCTCAAGACTGTTTGGAGGTCATCCAAATGATCCCAATACCGTTCGGGGGTCACCCAAGACCGTTTGGAGGTCCAGGGTTGACTATGGTTAGGTGTTTAAAGATCTAAAGGTACTAAGTCGAAGTACAATCAAATGCTGACTTATTGATCAATCCAATGATCCAAACTTTGATTGATTGACTTGGATTTTGATGTTGACATGGGAAAACGGTCTCAATACCGTTTGGAGGTCATCCAAATGACCTCAAGACCGTTTGGGGTCAGGTCATGTCCAATTTGGATGATGATCCAATAGTTTTAAATCAACTAGACTCGCATTGGTTAATGTTGAAGGATCATCGATTCCAAACCCTAATTCAGTTGATTCAAACTCTAATTGATGATCAATTGAGGGTTAATTGAGGATCAAATCAGTTGAAGGATGACCTAATTAACCCAATTGAAGTATGGTGATGGGTCCAATTGAAGATTGGTTACATGAATTCAATGATTGAAGAAATCAACATTGAGAACCCCAAATCGATTTGATAGGTTGAGACCATCTTTGGTCCATGAGGTTTTGAGGAGGTTTGGACAAAACAGTCTCAAGACCATTTGGGACCAAACGGTCTCAGGACCTTTTGGGACCAAACGATCCCAAACCGGTTGAGCCCATACGGTTTCAAAAGGTGCTTTAGCAAACAGTTTCAAGTACTTGCTTTAGCAAACGGTCTCAAGCACCACCTTTACCAAACGGTTTCAAACCGTTTGAACTTTGAATGACTAAGACCGTTTGGGTCTCAAGTAGTCAAAATTAATTGAGGACTCAATTGGTTTATCCACTTGGACACCTTTTGTAATTGAAGATTCAATTGGTCAATTCAATTGGATACCTTATGTAATGGAGGTCCAATGTAATCAAATCTCTTGAGAATTAAGATGATGAATGATCCATTGATCCAATGATGATTAGTAATGATAAGAAATGAAGTTACAAAGGTTGAATACCTAATAGTACCTAAGTGATTAATGCCAATTAAGGGATAAACCCTAATTGCCTATAAGAACAATGACTTGGTACATTATGTTAATCATAATTGTATGTACTTGATTGAAGGGTTGATGTAACCTAATCAAGTTGAGAGGATGATGGAAAGGAATTCATACACGAGTAGTGATGAATAGGGTATGATCCATAATAAAGAGATCATGAAACCCTAATCAAGAAGGTTGTTGAACCCCAATCCCTAATTTAGAGCAATATCAAATGTAACCCAAACCTAGGGTAATGTTGTGACTCTAAAACCAAGATAATAAAATGTGAATCCCTAATTGAGGTTGATTCCATGTGAATCCCTAATTGAGGTTGATTCAATGTAAATCCCTAATTGAGGTTGATTCCATGTGAATCCCTAATTAAGGTTGATTCCATGAGAAACCCTAATTGAGGGTGATGCTATGAGAAACTCTTGTTGGGATGAATAGTAAACCCTAATTTTAGGCAATAAGATGTGAAAGCCTAATGAAGGGTAATGTTATATGCAATCCTCACCCTAATGAAGTATGATAGTACGTGAAACCCTAAACCCTATTAAAGAGTAATGATATAGGAAACCCTAATTCGAATAATGGAATGGTAACCAATACATTGATGGGGGAAATACCTAAAGTGATTGATTGCAGATACCCTTATAGCAAGCAATGCTTTAACCTGAGATGAGTCCATATCATTAAAGATAGTTGGACCATTCTTATGTGTGACCTATGCACTTCATGATAAGAGTGATAGGTTAGTGGATGAAAGAATTAAGATGGGAAATACCTTAATCCAAGATAAGTTGATAACTCAAGAAAGTTGGAAGTAATGAGGTAAATGATACATCAAGATATGAAAGACTTCACAGTTAGCATCTCAAAGTTGATATACTTTGATAACTATGAAATCCTAATATGAGATGGGAAATCTTAACCCTAAATTGGGTAATGGGACATGAGAAATTGTAATATGATATGAATAGTAAGCCCTAACCCTATTGAGGGAATAGAGGTGTTACTATTGTATTACATGAAGTAATATGTTATGTTGCCTAGTGAGAGGTGACAAGATGCTTTATGGGCCTTATGAGCTATGAGGATGGTTGTTGCCTAGTGAGAGGTAAAAAAATGTTTTAAAGGTTACACAGGATTGACATAGTTCAATACCTAGAATAATATCACAGGATTGATATAGTTCAATACCTGGAATAGATGCACATGATTGGCTAACTCCCAATACCTGGAATAATAATAATACATGATTGGCTAACTCCCAATACCTGGAATGCACATGATTGGCTAACTCTCAGTACCTGGAATAATAACATAGGATTGACTAACTCCCAATACCTGGAATAATAATACAGGATTGGCTAACTCCCAATACCTGGAATGCACAGGATTGGCTAACTCCCAATACCTGGAATAATAACATAGGATTGGCTAACTCCCAATACCTGGAATAATAATACAAGATTGGCTAACTCCCAATACCTGGAATGCACAGGATTGGGTAACTCCCAATACCTAGAATAATAACACAGGATTGGCTAACTCCCAATACCTGGAATAATAATACAAGATTGGCTATCTCCCAATACCTGGAATGCACAGGATTGGCTAACTCCCAATACCTGGAATAATAACACATGATTGGCTAACTCCCAATACCTGGAATAATAATACAAGATTGGCTAACTCCCAATACCTGGAATGCACATGATTGGCTAACTCCCAATACCTAGAATAATAACACGGGATTGGCTAACTCCCAATATCTGGAATGCACATGATTGGCTAACTCCCAATACCTAGAATAATAAAACAGGATTGGTAATAACCCAATACCTAGAATAGTTGCATAGGATTGACATAGATCAATACATGGAATAGTTGCACAAGATTGACATTGTAAGGACCCTAGCCTGCGTTTAGGGTTTACCCTATTTGTCTTGCTTAATCTTGGTGCTTTGGTGCTTGCTAATCACCTTTAAGTGGTGATTAGGGTTTTTGTTGTGCTTTTTGGAGAGTTCGAGGGGCTACTTGCAAATAACCCAAGTTTAGGGTTTTGTGTGCAAGTTTGCCATCTTGTGAAATGTTTCCCTCTCTTTGCTTCCTTTAGGGTTGAGAGGAAGGCTTGGGCTTGTTGTTTGAGTTTCTTGGGCCTTGGTTGAGCTTGTTTGGGCCTTGAGGTGCCTTGTTTGGGCTTTCTTGAGCCTTGTGTCGGCCAAGACTTGCTTGTGTCGCCCAAGGTGAGTAGTGTGTCGACCTAGAGTGGTTTGTGTTAGCCAACAACCATGTGTGTCACCCAGGTACCTTGGTGTGTCGCCCAGTTGAGCTGCTGCTTGTGTCGCCCATGTTGCTTGGTCCAACCTTGACCATGTTTGGTGGACACTTGGTGCATATCTTGGACAAGTGTCTCATTGTGTGCTAGAGTGTTGGCTTGAACCCTAGGACAAGTGTCCCTTGGGTGGACGACACATAGCATGGACCTACCTTGTTTTCTCCTCCCTTTCCTTCTATATATGTGGTTCTTTCCCTTGCCTTAGCTTCCTTTGATCTTTTGGTCTCCCCTCCACCTTGAGTGCACGACACTCCTTCCCTCTTTGCTTGTGTTGGCCGATACACTTCCTTGGAGTAGCAGTGGTGGCCGATACACCCCCTTGGAGGAGCTTTGGTGGACGATATCCCTTGGACCTTGGAGTGCTTCTTCTTCCTTGGAGCTTGGAGCTTAAGGCGGGTTGCATAACTTCTAACCCTAACTCCATTACCTCTTACTATGTTCTTGTTCATATGTTAGTGGCTTAGATTTGTTCCTTGCTTTTGGTACCTTTGGTGGCCGATCCTCCTTAGGGTTTAGGGTTTCCTTGTGTACCTTGCTTTCTAGGATTTGAGTTTCCTTGTGATGGAGGTTGATGATGACCTGAGATGGGCGATATCCTACCTTGTTTTGGAGTGTTGGGCGACACCCTTGTTCTTGTGAAGGACGAGATGAGTGTTCTTGGTGTTGGGTGACATCCTTGCCCTTGTGATGGGCGATAGGTTAAGCTAGAAGAAGTGTTGGCTGATATGGTGACCCTTGTTGGACGATATGGTCCTTCTTGTACTGAGCAACACCTTTGTTCTTATGATGGACGATATAGGAGTGTGTTGAGCGACAGCCTTTGGTGTGTGACGGCCGATAGGGCTGGGTTGTGATGGGCATCACGCCCCTCTCTTTGGAGAGTGTCGGCCGATAGGGATGGTTTTGTTGGTAACATGTTTTGAGGGAGTGTTTCTTCTCTCTCTCCCTCTCTCTCTTGGTGATTGGGATGGTTGTGATCTGGCCGTTTTGGTAGGAGTGTATCGGGCGTTGCGGTTGCGGTGTTGTGACGGGGGTCACACCTCCATGAGTGTCGGCCGGAAGGGAATGTGATGGGCATTGCCCGATAGATTTGGGATGCCCGACACCCCTGACGCGCGACAACCCTTGTGATGCTGTGTCGTGCGTTGGGTGCTGGGTAGCAACGCAGTGTTGCTGCACTCCTTGCTTTAGCCGTTGTGAGCAGTGTATAGATGAGGGTTGTGAGGAGTTATAGTGAGGGTTATGTGATCCTATAGTGACGGTCTCATGTTTTATGGAAGTGAATGTTTATGCACAAACGATGGTGATGCCTTGCAACAGTAACGATGCTAATGATAGTAATGATGCTGATAATAATAATGATGGTGATAATGGTAGTAGTGATGATAATGAAGAAGGTAGTGGTAATGACATACATGATGTGATCCTTATGCTTAGTTGTTAATAATAAAGAGAATGGTGATAGTTAGTGAATGGTGACAGTAATGATAGTGGTACTAGTAGTGCTTGTTCTGTATACTTAACATGGCTACTTACTTGATGTGAACATCTTGATTATTCGCATAACCCTGAGATAATGATAAGCAGGAATATGGTTTGTTAATGATGTGCTTTATACACTTTTTTACCAAATAGTGTAAGATGGATAGTATAGTATCTTGAATGTCTTCTTGTGATAGTAAGTATGATTCTTATGTTGAATCTATGATTATTGTGTATCCTAACCATGCAGGTGATGATTAGCCCTGAAAAGGCTATGAGACATATGTGATGAGTAATATCCCTTTGATAATTATTCTCTGAGATTGTATGTATGATGTGTTAATCCCATGATGTTGATGTGAGCCTTGAAGAGGCATTGACAATACATGGTGAGGAATTGAGATCCCATGGTATGTGATGATCCTTGAGATGGATCTGGATGGTTGGCAAGAGGCCAAGTGGTAACATGTGATGTTGGATCCTTGAGATGGATCAGGTGGATGTAACTTACAATAATGATATAATGATGAGTTTATGTTAATTACTTTTTGTTATATCTTGCATGTTATACAACTTGGTTGAATCTTGCAATCCATCTAAAAGATACTAAATAATTACAGTGAAATATATTATGTAGTTTGCCCTGGCCATAGATCCATCATCGTCAGGACTTGGTGATGGTGAAACGGGTTCTCCTACGGGTTAACCTAGAAGCGCATATTGTTGAATATGTGTAGGTTGCTCCTAGCCTGAAAATGAGGAGGTAAGAGTGTAACTTCGGTTACAGACTCAGAGATGTATAAAGAGCATGGTGAACAGGCCCATGGCTCAGGATGTGTGATATGAGGAGCATGAATGCGTTCATGACTCAGAGCATGGTGAACAGGCCCATGACTCAGTTTTACTAGCGCCGAGACCTGTACCAAGGCGGGCTAGAGTGAGGGTAGCCTATGGAGCTGACCCTGTGGCTTAGACCACTTCAACATGTGACTACGGTCCTTCTTGTGTTGTACTCATGTACTGATCACGAGGTGGGAGGTCGTGGAGTCCGGCTCTTCCATTGACCTTGTATGGCACCGACTTGATTTTCGTAACCGAAGGTTGGATTTGAACGGTACAGTTCAAATCCTCAGGGCATAATAATACGTAATACAGCCATTTAGTATTTACTGCTTATATTAAACACGAATCATTGGTCGAGGCCTTGTTTGTGTAATATCTCTGTTATATCTTGCAGGTTATGTGGCAATATGTCTTGTTCTGATAATCATGTTACATAGTATACATGTTATCTTGTCAATCATGTTCCATTGAAAGACATCTGGTTATATGCTTTTGTACAGCTGGTAAGCTTGTCAGTAAGAATAGCTTTGCCCTATATATATATACTGCTCTTGTTGTATCTGTTGTTAGTTATCTGCTTTTATAGTTTATCTTGCTGAGGTTCTATAGTTGCGGTGGGGAGTTATGTTTCCCGCTGGGACAATGTTCAATTGTCTCACCCCACTGGTTACACCCTTTTTAGGTGGTCGAGCTAGACATGGTCGTGGTCGTGGTGTTGTGGACGAGCAGCTTGACAAGCAGTAGAAGGCAAGCGATGGATATGCTGCTGTTTTGGATGTTTTGTAGTAGAGTCTAGAGTCATCCCTATACTCTCAGGTCCTTGGCAGTGTTTTGACGATGTTTCACGATGAACGATCGATGATGTTTGTATATCCTACTGTTGGCCGGATGAGGGCCTTTATGTATATGAACAGGTGGTGATCTCATGTGATGGATGAACAGCTGTTTCAGTAAGCTGTGAACACATATAAGATTCATGTATGTAGATATATATGACATGTTTCTGTGCAGGATGAGGACTGGAATGTAATAGTTTCCCAGTTTATCAGTTTTCCGCAATCGGTTTTAATTAATCCATATTTTGATAATCTGTGGTTATGGCGATTTCCGCACGTTTTCACGTAACACCTCGTTATCTGTATGATAATGGGATGTGTTTCCACAAGTTTTGGTATTAGAGCTATAGGTTCGCTGAGTCTACAAGGATTTAGGACTAGGTTGAGTCTGTTCTTATGAGTTTCTAGGTGTTCTTACCAAAATCTTCTGCCCTCAGTGGAAGAAAAGCCAAGATGTCTGGAAACCATGAAGAACACTCTGCTGAGTACGGTGATGCTGCATCGGTTGATGGAGCAGAGGGATAGGCACATGAAGATCGGGTGCCTGAGGTTCCCCAATTTAACCCATCCATACTTGAACATCCTGCTTACCAACAGCTTATGGGGCAGTTAATGGCTACAATGAATCTCATGGTTGAGCGATTACCAGTGCAACCTCTGCAAGCACAGGTTCCCCATGGAGAAGCATCGGGTATTGGGAAGACCTTCGAGTGGCTTCGCCGAGTTGGAGCTTCGGATTATGCTGGAACGGCTGATCAAGTGGATGCGGATCTGTGGCTGACAAGTCTCGAGAAGGCTTTCCGGATTCTTGACATCCCCGAAGCAGACAAGGTAAAGCATGTTGTCTACCTTCTGAAAGGTAGTGCTGGTCACTGGTGGACCATCAAAGAAGAGAAGCGGCCCGGTGAGGTGATCTGTTGGGAAGTGTTTCGACGAGAGTTCGTCACCAAATACTTTCCAAAGATGTATCTGGATGAGAAGGTCATTCAGTTCGAGAACCTGAGATAAGGAACGATGAACATCACCGAGTATGAAGCTAAGTTTATGGATTTGTTGAGTTTTGTCCTCACATGGCGGCAACATATGAGGAACAGATCAGACGTTTCAAGAAGGGTTTGAGTGCTGAGTTGACAACCCCGGTGTCTGTGTTGGAAAACCGAGAGCAGTTTGCTACGTTTGTTGAATCAGTTCGAAGGATTGAGAGAACAGTAAGGGAGAAAAGAGAGTCTATGTCTCTTAAAAGACCTTCTCAGTTTCAAGGACAAAGGTTTGGTGGCTTTAAGAAGCCTAGGTTTTTAGCACCGTCAGCGATGAGAAGTTCTGGTGTACCATCTCAGTGGTCTCTGAGTAAGGGGAAAGGTTATGTTTCTTCACCATCTAAGGCACACAGTTCATCATCTGTGGTAGTGACAGGGCCAACTAGGCCACGATTTGAAGATAGGGCATGCTATCTTTGTGGATAGACCGGGCATCTCAAGTCGCATTGCCCGAGTAGAGACGTTGAAGTGACGCAGTAGCTGAGGCAGAGTCTTCAGAGGTCAGAGAGACCACCGCCCAGTGGTAGTAGAGGATGAGGACGCGGTCAAGCGTCTCAGGATGGATCATCTGCTCAGGGAAGCAGAGGTCGTGGACAGCAAGCAACAGCTCGATTCTATGTCATGAGTCAGCCGGAGGCGATAGTCAACCCGCGAGTGGTGACAAGTCAGATGGAGTTATTTCATTCTAATATGTCTTCTTCTTTCTTTATATCTGTTCTGGTTGACCCGGGTGCTACACACTCTTTTATCACCTATAGTATGCTTGAAAACTGTCATTTACCTGTTAGCTGTAAGAAGGATAGCTTGTTGTTAGAAACCCCTCTTGATGGTTCCTCTTTGCTTCGAGAAGAGTGTCCATCTTGTGTCTTGTCTTTCTCAGGACACCACATTCAAGTGGATCTTATACCACTTGATATGCATGGTTTCAATGTTATCCTTGGGATGGATACCTTAGAGAAGTATAAGGTTGTCTTAGATTGTGGTTCCAAGCAAGCAGTGTTTGATGTTGCTGGAGAGAAGTGGATCTTCCAGGGAGATAGGAAGATTCTTTCGACGTGTTTGGTGTCAGCTATGGTGGCAGATAAGTTGTTGCGATAAGGATGTGAGGCGTTCCTAGCTCACATGGTGGATACCGTTGTGGTTACCAAGGCGAAATGTCCCGGTCTTGAGGAGGTGTCAGTAGTTCGAGAGTTTGCAGACGTGTTTTCTGAGGAGTTTCCTGGTGTTCTTCCACCCCAAGAGATTGATTTCGAGATCAATCTAGTTCTAGGAACACAGCCAGTTGCACAGTCACCATACAGGATGGCTCCAGTAGAGATGGCAGAGTTAAAGAAGTAGTTGCAAGAGTTGTTGGAGAAAGGTTTTATCCGACCAAGTACATCACCTTGGGGTGCTCCCGTGTTGTTTGTTAAGAAGAAGGATGGTTCGATGCGGTTGTGTATAGATTACCGGCAGTTGAACAAGGTCACGATCAAGAATAAGTACCCGTTGCCGAGGATAGATGATCTGTTTGACCAGTTGCGTGGTGCTATAGTGTTTTCAAAGATCGATCTACAGTCTGGATATCATCAGTTGAGGATAAAGACGGATGACATACCAAAGTCAGCTTTCAGGACGAGGTATGGTCATTTTGAGTTCGTGGTTATTCCGTTTGGGTTAACCAATGCACCTGCTGCTTTCATGGATCTGATGAACAGAGTGTTCCGTCCGTTCTTAGATCAGTTTGTAGTAGTCTTTATAGATGAAATCTTGATCTATAGCCGGGACGGGCTAGATCATGAGAAACATCTCCGGCAAGCGTTGACTCTTCTTCGTCAACATCAGTTGTATGCCAAGTTTAGTAAGTGCGAGTTCTAGTTGGCGGAAGTGACTTTCTTGGGTCATGTGATATCTGTTGAAGGAGTCAAAGTAGATCTGAAGAAGGTGGAATCCGTTGCGGATTGGGAACAGCCGAAGATGCCGACAGAAGTTTGTAGTTTCCTTGGTTTGGCAGGATACTACCGGAGGTTTATCAAGGACTTCAGTGTGATCGCGTTGCTGATGACGAAGTTAACCAGGAAGGATGTACCTTTTGTTTGGGATGATCGATGTGAGAAAGCTTTCCAGAGTTTGAAGGAGAAGCTGACCAGTGCTCCAGCGTTGATTTTGCCCGAGCCTGGGAAAGGCTATGTTGTTTTCTATGATGCTTCCAAGAAAGGTTTAGGTTGTGTGTTGATGCAGGAAGATCATGTGGTTTCTTTTGCCTCGCGACAGCTCAAGAAGCATGAGGAGAACTATCTGACTCATGATTTAGAGTTGGCAGCCGTGGTTCATGCGTTAAAGATTTGGAGACACTATCTGTATGGGGATGTGTGTCAGATCTTTACGGATCATAAGAATCTGAAGTACATCTTTACGCAACAAGAGTTGAACATGCGACAACGACGATGGATGGAGTTGATCAATGATTACGACTGCACTATTGAGTATCATCCTGGTAAGGCGAATGTGGTAGCTGATGCGCTTAGCAGGAAGTCTTCTTCTCTTTCTTCAAAGAAGGTACAGTTGAGTTCTCTGGTATGCCATAAGCGAGATATGTTTGTTTCTCTGCGGCAGATGAATGTGCAGATGGAAGTTTCTCTGTTGTTTGGTCTTTTCGCACAGATGCAAGTTAAGCCTACGTTGAGACAGCAGATTAAGGATGCACAGCAGACAAATGATGCGGTACAGTTGATCAGATCAGAGTTCAACAGCGACAAGCGTGATGGGTTTCATGAGTCCGAGGACAGACTAGTTTGATATCATGATAGGATGGTGGTTCTAGATGCTGATGATCTGAGGAAGTTGGTGCTTGAGGAAGCACATACGTCGATGTATGCTATGCATCCAGGTGTCACCAAGATGTATCATAGTCTGAAGGACTTGTATTAGTGGCCCGGTTTGAAGAGAGATGTAGCTGAGTTCGTGGCAAGATGTGCGGTTTGTCAGTAAGTGAAGGCTGAGCATCAGAAGCCGGCAGGTACGTTGCAACCTTTGCCGATACCGCAGTGGAAATGGGATCATGTAACCATGGATTTCGTAGTTGGTCTACCCCGGACAACTAGGAATCATGATTCAATTTGGGTGGTAGTGGACAGATTGACTAAGTCTGCCCATTTTCTACCAGTGAAGATGATGTGTACAGCTGAGAAACTCGCTCGAGTATATGTGGATGAGATAGTACGTTTGCATGGTGTGCCAACAACGATAGTTTCCGACAGAGGTCCTCAGTTTACGAGTCATTTTTGGGAAAAATTGCACATGGCATTGGGAACGTAGTTGAGGTTCAGTACAACTTTTCACCCACAGACAGATGGACAGTCTGAGAGGACTATTCACATTTTGGAAGATCTTCTTCGAGCTTGCGTTCTGCAGTTTCTAGGCAACTGGGATGTACATTTGAGTTTGATAGAGTTTGCCTACAATAACAGCTATCAGCGGAGCATCGACATGGCTCCTTATGAGGCTTTGTATGGAAGGAAGTGCATATATCCTTTGTGTTGGTATGAGTCTGGTGAGTATCAACTTTTGGGTCCTGAGTTAGTACATCAGACAATAGATAAGATCAAAGTGATACATCAACAGTTGAAAGTGGCACAAGACAGACATAAGTCTTATGCAGACAATCACCGACGACCTTTAGAGTTCCAGGTAGGAGACAAAGTGTATCTTAAGGTGTAGCCGTGGAAGGGTGTGCTAAGGTTTGGACGGAAGGGTAAGTTAGCTCCCAGGTATATGGGGCCTTACTCAGTCATAGCACATGTTGGCAAGGTAGCTTACGAGTTAGAATTGCCTCCAGAGTTGCACAGGTTGCATCCAGTATTTCATGTCAGTATGCTAAAGAAAAGTCATCCGGATTCATGTACAGTGATACATCCAGTTGAGATTGAGCTTGATGCAGATGTGACCTACGAGGAAGGTCCTGTGGCGATCCTTGACCGAAGGATCAAGAAGATGAAAAGGAAGGACCCGGTTCTTGTGAAGGTTCTTTGGCAGCGTCGTGGCATTGAGGAAGCCACGTGGGAGCTTGAGGAAGAGATGAGAAGGAAGTATCCCTTGCTTTTCTCTTCAAATTTCAAGGACGAAATCCCTTAAAGGGGGTTAGCTTGTAAGGACCCTGACCTGCGTTTAGGGTTTACCCTGTTTGTCTTGCTTAATCTTGGTGCTTTGGTGCTTGCTAATCACCTTTAAGTGATGATTAGGGTTTTTGTTGTGCTTTGTGGAGAGTTCGAGGGGCTACTTGCAAATAACCCAAGTTTAGGGTTTTGTGTGCAAGTTTGCCATCTTGTGAAATGTTTCCCTCTCTTTGCTTCCTTTAGGGTTGAGAGGAAGGCTTGGGCTTGTTCTTTGAGTTTCTTGGGCCTTGGTTGAACTTGTTTGGGCCTTGAGGTGCCTTGTTTGGGCTTGCTTGAGCCTTGTGTCGGCCAAGACTTGCTTGTATCACCCAAGGTGAGTAGTGTGTCGACCTAGAGTGGTTTGTGTCGGCCAACAACCATGTGTGTCACCTAGGTACCTTGGTGTGTCGCCCAGTTGAGCTGCTGCTTGTGTCGCCCATGTTGCTTGGTCCAGCCTTGACCATGTTTGGTGGACACTTGGTGCATATCTTGCACAAGTGTCTCATGGTGTGCTAGAGTGTTGGCTTGAACCCTAGGACAAGTGTCCCTTGGGTGGATGACACATAGCATGGACCTACCTTGTTTTCTCCTCCCTTTCCTTCTATATATGTGGTTCTTTCCCTTGCCTTATCTTCCTTTGATCTTTTGGTCTCCGCTCCACCTTGAGTGCACGACACTCCTTCCCTCTTTGCTTGTGTTGGCCGATACACTTCCTTGGAGTAGCAGTGGTGGCCGATACACCCCCTTGGAGGAGATTTGGTGGACGATATCCCTTGGACCTTGGAGTGCTTCTTCTTCCTTGGAGCTTGGAGTTTAAGGTGGGTTGCATAGCTTCTAACCCTAACTCCATTACCTCTTACTATGTTCTTGTTCATATGTTAGTAGCTTAGATTTGTTCCTTACTTTTGGTACCTTTGGTGGCCGATCCTGCTTAGGGTTTAGGGTTTCCTTGTGTACCTTGATTTCTAGGGTTTGAGTTTCCTTGTGCTGGAGGTTGATGATGACCTGAGATGGGCGATATCCTACCTTGTTTTGGAGTGTTGGACGACAGCCTTGTTCTTGTGAAGGACGACATGAGTGTTCTTGGTGTTGGCGACATCCTTGCCCTTGTGATGGGCGATAGGTTAAGTTAGAAGAAGTGTTGGCCGATATGGTGACCCTTGTTGGATGATATGGTCCTTCTTGTACTGAGCAACACGCTATAGGAGTGTGTTGAGCGACAACCTTTGGTGTGTTACGGCTGATAGGGCTGGGTTGTGACGGGCGTCACGCCCCTCTCTTTGGAGAGTGTCGGCCGATAGGGATGGTTTTTGTTGGTAGCACATTTTGAGGGAGTGTTTCTTCTCTCTCTCCCTCTCTCTCTTGGTGGTTGGGATGGTTGTGATCTGGCCATTTTGGTAGGAGTGTATCGAGCGTTGAGGTTGGGGTGTTGTGACGGGCGTCACACCTCCATGAGTGTCGGCCGACAGGGAATGTGATGGGCGTTGCCCGATAGATTTGGGATGCCCGACACCCCTGACGCACGACAACCCTTGTGACGCTATGTCGTGCGTTGGGTGCTGGGTAGCAACGCAGTGTTGCTGCACTCCTTGCTTTAGCCGTTGTGAGCAGTGTATAGGTGAGGGTTGTGAGGAGTTATAGTGAGGGTTATGTGATCCTATAGTGACGGTCTCATGTGTTATGGAAGTGAATGTTTATGCACAAACGACGGTGATGCCTTGCAACAGTAATGATGCTAATGATAGTAATGATGCTGATAATAATAATGATGGTGATAATGGTAGTAGTGATGATAATGAAGAAGGTAGTGGTAATGACATACATGATGTGATCCTTATGCTTAGTTGTTAATAATAAAGAGAATGGTGATAGTTAGTGAATGGTGACAGTAATGATAGTGGTAATAGTAGTGCTTGTTCTGTATACTTAACATGGCTACTTACTTGATGTGAACATCTTGATTATTCGCATAACCCTGAGATAATGATAAGCAGGAATATGGTTTGTTAATGATGTGCTTTATACACTTTTTTACCAAATAGTGTAAGATGGATAGTATAGTATCTTGAATGTCTTCTTGTGATAGTAAGTATGATTCTTATGTTGAATCTATGATTATTGTGTATCCTAACCATGCATGTGATGATTAGCCCTGAAAAGGCTATGAGACATATGTGATGAGTAATATCCCTTTGATAATTATTCTCTGAGATTGTATGTATGATGTGTTAATCCCATGATGTTGATGTGAGCCTTGAAGAGGCATTGACAATACATGGTGAGGAATTGAGATCCCATGGTATGTGATGATCCTTGAGATGGATCTGGATGGTTGGCAAGAGGCCAAGTGGTAACATGTGATGTTGGATCCTTGAGATGGATCAGGTGGATGTAACTTACAATAATGATATAATGATGAGTTTATGTTAATTCCTTTCTGTTATATCTTGCATGTTATACAACTTGGTTGAATCTTGCAATCCATCTAAAAGATACTAAATATTTACAGTGAAATATATTATGTAGTTTGCCTTGGCCATAGATCCATCATCGTCAGGACTTGGTGATGGTGAAACGAGTTCTCCTACGGGTTAACCTGGAAGCGCATATTGTTGAATATGTGTAGGTTGCTCCTAGCCTGAAAATGAGGAGGTAAGAGTGTAACTTCGGCTACAGACTCAGAGATGTATAAAGAGCATGGTGAACATGCCCATGGCTCAGGATGTGTGATATGAGGAGCATGAATGCGTTCATGACTCAGAGCACGGTGAACATGCCTGTGGCTCAGTTTTACTAGCACCGAGACCTGTACCAAGGCGGGCTAGAGTGAGGGTAGCCTATGGAGCTGACCCTGTGGCTTAGACCACTTCAGCATGTGACTATATTCCTTCTTGTATTGTACTCGTGTACTGATCACGAGGTGGGAGGTCGTGGAGTCCGGCTCTTCCATTGACCTTGTATGGCACCGACTTGGGTTTCGTAACCGAAGGTTGGATTTGAACGGTACGGTTCAAATCCTAAGGGCATAATAATACGTAATACAGCCGTTTAGTATTTACTGCTTATATTAAACATGAAACATTGGTTGAGGCCTTGTTTGTGTAATATCTCTGTTATATCTTATAGGTTATGTGGCAATATGTCTTGTTCTGATAATCATGTTACATAGTATACATGTTATCTTGTCAATCATGTTCCATTGAAAGACATCTGGTTATATGCTTTTGTACAGCTGGTAAGCTTGTCAGTAAGAATAGATTTGCCCTATATATATACTGCTCTTGTTATATCTGTTGTTAGTTATCTGCTTTTATAGTTTATCTTGCTGAGGTTCTGTAGTTGTGGTGGGGAGTTATGTTTCCCACTGGGACAATGTTCAATTGTCTCACCCCGCTGGTTACACCCTTTTTAGGTGGTCGAGCTAGACGTGGTCGTGGTCGTGGTGTTGCGGACGAGCAGCTTGATGAGCAGTAGAAGGCAAGTGATGGATATGCTGCTGTTTTGGATGTTTTGTAGTAGAGTCTAGAGTCATCCCTGTACTCTCAGGTCCTTGATAGTGTTTTGACGATGTTTCACGATGAACGATCGATGATGTTTGTATATCCTGCTGTTGGCCGGATGAGGGCCTTTATGTATATGAACAGGTGGTGATCTCATGTGATGGATGAACAACTATTTTAGTAAGCTGTGAACACGTATCAGATCTCATGTATGTAGATATATATGACATGTTTCTGTGCAGGATGAGGACTGGAATGTAATAGTTTCCCAGTTTATCAGTTTTCCGCAATCGGTTTTAATTAACCCGTATTTTGATAATATGTGGTTATGGTGATTTCCGCACGTTTTCGCGTAACACCTCGTTATCTGTATGATAATGGGATGTGTTGCCACATACATAGATCAATACCTGGAATAGTTGCACAGGATTGACATAGATCAATACCTGGAATAGTTGCACAAGATTAACATAGTTCAATACTTGGAATGGATACACAGGAATAATATAAGTCTAATGCTTGTCCTAGTTGCACATGATTGGTGTAACCCAATGCCTGGAATATTTATATAGGATTGGTATAGACCAATGCCTGAATAAGACATGATGATGCGCACTCTGATGTCCAATATAACCAAAGTCTGTTTAGCAGATTGGCTAAGGCCAATAAGTTGAAACAAGAATGTCTCATGGGTGACACATCAAGATAATGAGTGTCACAAGAGAAGTTTGACATGATGGTATAATATAGAGGATAAATGATATACATGTTTTTCCTATTCCTTATTAAGAGAAAAGTTGATCTATTGTTCTATCATAGATAGTTACAATGGTTTAAGATGAGAATGCTTTAAACTACATATCCTCTGTCCACTTTTATGTATATAACTGCAATAATAATGTTTTGGCGGAGAGTTATATCTCCCGCTGGGACAATTTACAATTGTCTCACCCCCGTGGGATCCAATATTTTTAGGTGGACGCAGACAAAGAGGCATGAAACCTTTAGCAGAGAAAGAACAGCAGCAGCAGCATCAAGGACAACAGTAATATCTCAGGTGGAGATACTGCCTGTCAAGTCATATAGTTCGAAAGTCCTATGTGTCGTCTCTGTACTCTTAGGTCCTCGGAGTCAGTAGTCAGTGTTTTATTTAATCGATCTGAGATTTTGGCTTGATGCCTCGAGGTTTTATGTTGTCTGTACATAATGTTGAATAGGACAACTGATGTTATAATCCTCGAGAAGAGATAGTACATGCTGTGTACTTATGGAACAGAATGTAAATATTATATTTTGGTTCTTGATGAAAAAGATTTCCTATGTGTGGATCTCTTTGCAAAAAGTTTTAATTTTTAGTGATATTCAGTAATCCGCTGCAAATGATTCACTTCTGCTTAAGTTAATCTTGTTTTTATGAGTTGGATGCCACAAGAAGAGTCATGCATAAAGGTTATTCAAAACCTGGAATTCTGTTATTTGTAAAAAAATCATCAAAAAGGGTGGTAGAAAACATACTACAAATTTGGCAAAATCATCAACAACCTACACAAGGCTGTAATATTCATTATACCAATACAGTTGAACCATTACATGTATTTAGTTATGAGTGAGAGGAATGAATGGCATGCTATGGGAATAATATCAAGGCAACATAGGAGATTGACCAAGTGTTTTTATTAAATTGCTAAATGTATAGAGTTTTTCAACTATTATCTCAATGAGTACAATGATTTAGACAAAAGGGAATCAATTTCCTCAGACAAGAATAAATATTCGTGGTCATTCTAATATTTTCACATTACTAGAAAATAAAATAGAAATTGAAAAAAAACAAAAAACTACATCAATAATTTGATAAAGAGTTGGGACTTTTGAACATCTACTGTAGAATCAACTTCACATATCCATACTTAACCTAAGAATTTTGACAACCTAGAAAGAAGTGGGGATCCAAAGAAGCCTATTGAACCCTTTGGTACAATACATTTTAGACTCCTTTGTAAATCTTATAAGTGCTCTTATAAATAGTTATCTGAATTATTAATGTGTACATATGGTGGTAGCATTCTGATGCCTAAAACGTTTAATAGTCATAAATTTTGGGGTAACAATACTAAAGAATCTTACCACCCAATAACCTTTGCTAGGGCATCCCACATACATAATCCAATCCTTCACTATATTCACATACTTCTTAGTACTTGTGTCTTTGCAAGAAAGGAAACCCATGGGGTGTATGGGAAACAAAATTTATTCTTATTATGGGCTATTTTGCACCACTATAAGGTTAATGCTGGCTATTTTGTCCTCCAACATTATTTCAAAATCTAAAGAGAATCTACTAATGACATCATGATTAGAAGAATGATCTCCCATATTGCAAGAATATTGAATGTGGATTTGTTAGGAATTTAGTGTCTTTTTGGGAAGAACAAGGTTGATATTCAATTTCTTGTTGCTTCAGATTTAATTGTCAAAGATCCTTCTGATGACACAAAATTCAAGCAATACTTCCATGAAGGACACTTTGAGATATAGAATTAAGAGGCACATACTCTAGCCAATCCTGACTACTAGAAATTCTCTTTTGATAATCATGACAATGTTGATGACACTCGTGAAGATAGGCTCGAGCCTTGTTATACAACTAAGGCATGTGCAACACCACATCCTCCTCCTTCAACCAGTACGTAGACTGAGTACAACTGGGCCATGCCATATGTATGCCACCTATACGGATTTGTCTAGAAGTACCAATAGGATACTCGTCTTGACCAGCTCAGTTAGAAATACACAGACATGCATGCCATGATGCAGAGGATGGACATGTGGCACATCACTCAGGGTCACTATATCATCCTAGCACATCAACCACTGCCACTACCACTGCCACTTCCACCTCAAGATTGTTCCTTCATGGATATTGTCGATGATGACACTTTGGGGAAGCACTTTTCGACTACTGATCGGGGCCCTAGATATCCCTTTTGATCATTCACCATGAGATGTATCTGGTTGCAATCCCCAAGAGTTTTTAATATGCAACAAGGACACATCAAATTTCAAGCTTAGGGGGAGCGTAACCGACCGATAGTGGTAGTTTTTCTTTTCATTTTTCTATTCTTTCCCATTTCTATTTTTCCTTTCCTAGATCAGTGACAATATAAGCATGACTTTGATGATTTGTTCTTGCTTGGGTAGAAATTGGTCTCCTTTTATTTAAATTGTTGTATTCATTGAGATAATAGATGAAGAACTCTAGCATGACCATTTGTTAATTAAATGTAAACACTTGGCCAATCTTCTATGTTGTCTTGATATTCTTGCACTAGCATGCTATTCATTTCTCTCACTAATATCTCAATACATGTAATGGATCAAACACCTTAAATTAATCAACATTACAACATTGTGTAGCATTTTTGATGATTTTTTCCCAAAATTTTAGTGTTTTCTGCCACCTTTTTTGTTGAATTTGTTTACAAATAAAATAATTCTAGGTTTTGAATCACCTTTCTACATGAATCTTCTTAAAAATTGATTAGCCTAAGATTATTAGGTTCCAAAGTGGGAGCCAAATCATGATTAAAAAGGGATATTTGATTTATTAAAATATAATAAAAATTCTAGATCTCAGTAAAAGATCATTAAGTCACCCACGTAATCTCTTAACCTAAGGAAGGTCAAGAATTACGTTAATAAACCCCAAATGACATTCCATGTGAGAATAATCCTAGATTAGCAGTCGAGTGTAGTACCCAAGCTCTTAATTTAAAAATCTTATTTCTTTTAAAGAACTCATTGCATAATTATTGATATCAAGTCAGAATCTAATTTTTATTCATGTTCGAATCAGGGGGGTTTGGTTGCATATTCATTACATTTTTGGCTTTGTCATCATACCTCTATTCATTGCTATCTAGTTGATTTTTACAATGAGATTTTACCACTTTCATAAGCTAAACTTTCAATATTGAGTGTTTGAAATGAATTCATATCTAGTTGTAATATCTTGACAATGATTGGCATGCTATCATTAAATACTCCAAATTCATTAAAGTGATTTATGCAGTAAGCTACTTCTTCAGTCATGTATATGTGTTCTCTTTTCTTGAGGACAAGCAATGGTTTAAGCTTAGGGGGATTTTAATTGCATATTTTATATCATCTTTTGGACAACTTTTGCTTACATTTGTAAATCAATTTCAACCAAAATCACTCTTAATCATTCTTAATTCTTCACATTTTTCGTTCTTTATTCGTTTCATGGTTTGAATTGTAGGTACTATGGCTGGGCACCTAAATGGGGACTATTTCACCATGATTCAACCTTCATCACATTTCTAGAGAATTCCCTAAAGTTTGAAGTGAATTCCTACCAATTCTGACAACAACACACCATGTTTATCAACCAACATGGCGTGTCCATAGCAAGGAAAGTGTAATCTACAACAAGAAAATAACACACCGTGTTGGGCAACCAACATACTGTGTCACCTCATATATAGAGAAGTAAGAGTCACTAGATCCCAACAACGCACTATGTTGTCCAACCAACATGTTGTGTCCTCTCATTCCAAAATATCTAGAGTTCCATGACTTGTCGCAACACACCATGTTGGCTAACAAACATTGTATGTTCCCTCATTGTAGAATTTCCCAGAGTTCCCTGATTTGCTGCAACATGATGTGTTGGCCAACCAACATGTCATGTCATCTTAGATCAAGATAGTTCCACTTTAGAAACCATGAGTAACATGCTGTGTTGACTTGCCAATGTGTTGTGTTACCTATCAATGTAAGTTCAAATTAGAAGAAAAATGTCCCACACTTTTTAAATATGAATGAAAAAAACTTGGGACGGTTACCATGGATCATTTACACAAAAAACAACTAGAGCAAATCCCAGAGGAGTTGGAGGTGATTTTGAAGAAGACTGAGTAGTTACTCGAGAGAGAACCATCTTCTTCCCCAATTCTTCTTCACCAATTGTAGCAAAGATCCCCGTCCTCCTTTCCAGCCTCTCAGGAGATAAGGTTGCTAGATAAAAAGCAGTAGCAAGGATGTAATTATGATTTCTATCTGTGGTTCTTATTTGTTCTACTACTACTTTGAATATTTTCATTTGTTTCTCCCTCCCGCTATGTCGTGCACCACTTTCTACCAATACTATTTTTATTTATTAGCCATGGTGAGAAGAACTCTTGTTCTTGGGCATGGGGGGAGTAACTCCCATCTCTTAACTTTGTTGAACAAAATTTCATATATAATGCTATTTGTTTCACTATTCAAAGGTTAATCAGTGTGGATTTATTTTACATGCTTGGCTAGACACTTTGTATCCATGATTTATTTTCTTTGTATAATCCAGAAAGATATGAATACCCTAAACTTGAACCATTGCTTGTCCTCAAGCAAAAAGAGTTATGAATATGGAAATGAAGAAAATAAAAAACATGAGCATCAATAAAATGAAATGGAAGAAGTATATCATGCCAAATTATAGTTATATCATTCCAAAACTAAATGAAGTAAATGAAGTAAATGCAAAGAAAAACTAAAACTACACTATCGAACATTTTCTTCTCCCCTAATCTTGAAATTGTGCAATGTCCAGATGGTAGAAATTAAACAAAGGGAATATCTACTGGGTACCTCATCATGGAGGAGATGTCGAAGCAAAGGGCCCGTGCTCTTATTGACAACAAGAAGTTATTGCACCAAAGATCTACACCGCTTTATTAATATATCTTTGATTTGGGTCAAATATTTACACTTGGGATTTGTAGTAGGAATGCCCTTTTGAACATCAATGTCTCTCTACATTCTCTTCTTAAAAATAATTAGAATATGATTTAGAAAGATGTTTCTCATCATAAAGCAATGTGTCTAGGACGTGTGAGAAAAATTCATTTGGCTTGATTGAAGATTCATCCTATAGAGCATGTGTTGCAAATTTCTTTCTTTTATCTTCAGTTTCATTATCCTCATTTGTGTCATCAACTTCATATGATATCCTCTATTATGGTGAAGAAGATTCTCCTATGATAGCTCCTCTCCTCAAAGTAACGAACTTTCATGTCTCCCTTGGATTCATTTTTGGTTGACTAGGAAAGGAACTAGAATGTGCTTTTTGATTTGAAAGGCCTTGTTGAGAAGTTTGGTTCTCCAACATTCTTGTGTGATTAGCAATCAAATCCACCTTAGAAGAGAGTTGGATAATAACATCCTTCATGAGTTATCTATGTTGGTAAAACTCATCATTTTGCTTCATTTGAAATGAAACAAAATTCTCTAGGAGGGGACTCTAAGTTGGGCTTTGGCTGTGGTTGTTGTTGATTGGAAGTTCTATTTACACTGTTGTTGAAACTCGGTTGATTGTTAGTTATAGTTGGCCTATTTCCCATGTGTGGTTTTTCTTGGACACATTGTTGTTGAGGATTTTGAGCATTGTAGGAAAAGTTGGGATGATCTCTCTAGCTCGGGTTGTAAGAATTTGAATATGGATGATTTTCTCCCATAATTCCCTATTCAAGCTTTCATTGGGTGGAATGAAAGAAAAATAGCTTGAGGAAGATGCATGCACATGAACTTCACTTAATTCAAAAAATAGACTAACTAGATGAGCAGGTTGGGTGCTTAGTTTCTAAACTTTTGAGAGAAGATGTCCAAGTTTGCTGCAATTACATCCACTGCATCAACAACATGTATGCCAACTTGCTTCCCAGAAGCAATATAAGAGAAGGTTGGTTTTTCCTTTCAGTTCTCTATTGGCAATGATTAATTTACATGTCTTCAATGATGGCATAATCTTTCCTATAAGATTTGTTCATTAGAGATCCATTTGTTGTAGCATCAATAGACATCATTTTTGCATATATAATAATCCATCATAGAAAATTTGTAAAAGAAGTCAATTGCTTAAACCATGATGTAGACATAGACATTTAATGTCTTTGAACATTTCCCATGTGTTATACAAGGTTTATATATCTCTTTGAGAAAAATTGGTGAGCTAGCTCCTCAGTTGTGCAGTCTTTCTTGGTGGAAAATATTGAGCTAAGAAAACCTTGAGGAGTTCCTCCTGACCGTTGATTGAGTTCCTTGGCAAAGAATAGAGCCATGTCTTAGATCTATCTCTCAAGGTGAAGGGAAAAGTGGAAGGCGAATCCAATCAATTGGAACATCATATGTATTGAAAGTGCAAAGATACTATAGAAATTTCAACACTGTGAAGTTTTAGATCCTCTATTGGTGTCCCTCCAAATCTACTATGATGTATCATTAGTATAATGGTAAGACTGATAGAAAAATTATCTGCCTCAATTTTTGGGCTATTGATAGCCCCATTGATATCCATAGCAGTTGGAATAATCAAGTCCTTAAGGGGATGATTGTCTTCCATGTTTTGTTCTTCTTGTTGAACTGGATGCTAAAGTGAAGATAGTGGTGATGAAGGTTGTGAATTCTCCAATTCTGGTTGAGGTTGTGAAGATACAAGGTTTTTTTGGTAAGCTAGGAGGCTATTTATTCATCTTGCCCTCCTCTTGCAATCCAATAAGGAAAATGATTTCACATTAAGAGATTGTTGTGAGAATTAAACCTGGTAGCACTACTACCATTACAATGTACTTCTTTTAAGATGTTGATAAGACACTCTGGGGGCCTTGGTAAATCAAAGCTCCCATTTACTTGTTTTTGATACTCCTTTGACAACCTTTCAGCCAATTGGTTACAATCTCATCAAATGAACTGTATCATCCACCCTGAGTGCTCTGCCATTTTCTACTGAATCCTATCCATTATTCTAGCATATTTGGGGAAGTTAATTACATTTGAGTCCGTCATATCTACAAACACCTTGCAAATCATTTTTGACAATCAGGTTTATGATACCATTTCTTCCATTTATGCCCAAGGCAATGTCCAAAAGTAAGATCTCAGCATACATTGTAGATTCTAATTGTGTGCTTCTTACATGACCATTAATCCAACTGTCGTCATGGTCTCATGCGATGATTGCAATAGTTGACTTATCATGTTTCCATGCAACATCAATGTTCATTTTGATGCTTCCAGGTGGTGGTTTGCTCCATTTCTCATTGGTTGAATTTCTCCTTTGCGACTCTTCCTTGTCCCGTGCAATCTCATCCATCTACATGCCATGGTAGATCTTCTGAACTTGCTGTTTCATGGAAACCTGTCTCCCTTTGAATACATGTTGGTTACGGGCAAGCCAAATGTTTTAGTAGGTTACTATAAACCTTCTTTTATTTGTGTCATCTTGCTTCAACTATCACTTAACTAGCTCGGGCCCTCCTGCAACCAGGATTCACCAAGATTTCCGTCAACTAAGACCTTGTTCAAAATATCCATAGCAAACGAGAAGTCCCTCAGAGCATGGATACTAGTTTCTTCATGGGCCTTACATATATCACATGTATTATTTGTAGTAAGATGTCTTTTCACTCATCTACTATTAGTTAGGAGAGCATCATGCATCAATAGCCATGCAAAAAATTTGAGTTTTGTTGGTACCTAAGCATCCCATATAGCCTCCCAGTTGCCTTCAATAGTGATCCCACAATCCTTTCTTAGTATATGATATGCAGACTTCATGGTGAATCGTCCATGAGGAATCCCACCCCAAACACGCACATATGAAGATACAAGGTTTATCTATCTCTTTGAGAAAATGGGTGAGCTGTCTCTACAGTTGTACAGTCTTGCTTGGTGGAAAATATTTAGCTAAGAAAACCTTGAGGAGTTCCTCCCAGGTGTTGATGGAGTTCCTTGGCAAAGAAGAGAGACACACCTTGGCTCTATCTCTCAAGGTGAAGGGAAAAAGAAGAAGGCGGATCCCATCAATAGGAACATCATCTGCTTGAAAGTGCTAAGATACTGCATAAATTCAACAATGTGGAGTTTTAGATCCTCTACTAGTGTCCCTCCAAATATGTTCTGTTGTAAAATGTAATATCCTTAAATTTGGTGAATTTGATTATATAAATATAAGGCTTGACTTGATAAGTAAATTCCCCAATTGTATTAATGATAAAGAATATTAAATCCATCCACTTTTTTACATGGGTGCAACCCATGGCCCAAGTGAGGCCCGTGAGACTATTTTCTTTGCTAATAGGTCCTTGTGGAACAAGTTTTAAGAAATAAAAGATCTTATAGATAAATAAAAAGTAATGGCTTTATGAACTATTCGATAGTAGGAATATGAGAAAATGGGCAAGTTTCCAAAAGAAAATTAGATATGTGATATTGTAGATAATTAAGGGAGTCATTATCTAACCATAAATGGAAATATAAGTTTCCAGGCATGAAACAAGAATATATCGGTCTGACTTTTAGTATACTTGAAGATAATAACAAAAAGAAGATAATTATATAATTTGATGGAAAAAATTCCATGTGGTGTGGGTAATTAATTTATGGATATAGAAAAGAACAAGTTTCATCTATAAAAGTTATCCCAATAAATCCCAAATATTAGATATAAGTTGGGAAAGACTTTAGTCAGTTGCCCTCCAGGTTTCTTAGCAAAAGGGGTTTCCTACTTGGCTATAGAAAATAATAAAGGGAAGAGCCTAGTTGCAATAAAAACTTTGTTTCTATTTTTAGAAATTGATTAAATGCCATTCCACTTACCGACACCCCTTTAGTGTGTCAAGCCCATTGTGGCCTTCATATTCAAAATGAATGACTTAGCTGTTGTCTTCTACCTGTTACCCAAAAAGGGAAAGAAGGCTACAATACCTCTTTTTTCCCCTTCAATTTCTCTCTCCTTAACCCTTAAATGTCCTAAAAAATGCTTCTAGGGAGGACTTTGCAGGCTTGCCTATACCTAGTTTCCCATGTTTTCGTGTGGGATTGAGACTTTTCCCAATCCACTATGGAGTTAGAACTCCATTAAATATTGGTTGAGCTTCCTCCCTATATAAAGTGGGGGACACCTAATTTGTGAAATGAGAGCATCAAATTGTGATTCCAACTGCTCGAGGAATCGTGCTCTACCTCCAATTCTATGAGAGAAGCTGCGGCCTCATCCTTTAGCCCTTGAACTCCTACTCCTTGATCTCATCTCTGGCCTTCCCAACTCCCGTCGTTGAGCACCACCAGAAAGGAAGCCTTTAGGTCCATGATGCAACGTAGAAGCACCCTATCATTTTAAGAATATTTGTTGGTGACCTGAAGAAAAGACTCAACTATGAGGTTCACTACCTCTACAGTGTCATTGGAATTAGGACACATTAACGAAGGTAGAAGAAAAGGGTATGCAAGATTACCTTTTTATCCCAGGGCGCTTGGAAAGGTAAGGTTTTTTGTGTGCCTTTTGTTCCTTCTCTTATGCGGGCCACGCAGGTGCAACTCCCCACGATGGCACGAGCCTATTGGCTCGGCCTGAATCTTCATACCATATGGATGATGAGCAGGCTACTGATTTCGCCTCTTCTAATTGGCCGTGACCTAGTAATCCCAAATTAATCATAAATAATTATTGGTAGTTGCAAAAATAAAGATATTATATATCATTTTGATTAAGAAAATGAGAGGAAAATAAATAAAATATAATTGATACCTAATTTCGATCATAGTTCTAAAAGTAGGACCAATGCATGATGAAGTGGAGATTAAAGCATATGAACCCTAGTTTTTGATGAATAAACCATCAATCATTTTAAATACGATTCCTTGAGATATAATTGCTATTTATGAATATAATTATAATCCAATATGATGATGAAAATGATGATGTTTAATTAGGGTTTCCAATGTAGATGACCATTAAAATGTGTAATTAGGGTTTTGAAGGCAAATGTCATAACTTGCTATGTTATTAATGCACCTAATTGAATCTAAGTGATCATAATGCAAGTATATGATAGATCTGACAACATGGGTTAACAACTCTGATAAAATATGGTATGTTGGAATTAGGGTTTGTACCCTTATTCTTTATCCAAACCCGAGACAATCCTAAACCCTAGATTAAGACCTGAGTAGGGTTTTATCTGAATCATGTGATGGTGACACTCTAGGATTTACATACATGTAGATTAAATGTTGAATTTCTTGTATTCCTATTTGCTTGCTTGATTGGATGATATGCTTATGATTTCATGATCAACATGGTTCTACATTGAGGTACATGGTTATAATTAAGACTACTCACAATATTGATTGCCGAGGATTTCTCAAAGATTGTTGAAATAATTTGTTGGGTGTTTATTTACATTTTTACAATTATAATGTCGCTAGGAGTATCACGTAAGATAAGATATCATATTCTTAACCCTAGGATGACATGTTTGAAAGGGTGATTTATGCGAGCCATGGAAGGGACAAAGATCACACCCAAGAAGGATATCTATTGTAGGTTAGAATTTGTGATGAAATCCCAGTTCTTATTCGTAAGTAATTGATTGATTATATGTTGTTATGTACTTGCACACTTTTGCATGCACCCCACATACACAATGTAGTAATATAATGATCCATGTTTTGTTTTATGCCATTTTAGGTATGCGATACATGAAGATATCAAGATATGATGAACCAAATGAAATCAATTGAAGATATTAATGCTAACTAAATGAGGATTTGTTAGATACTTCTTCTCATATGTAATAGTTCTCATGTTAAAAATCTCATGTAACTCCTTAGAGGAATATCTATCTACAATTTGTAAATAATATTTTGAATCAATGGAAATTATTTGCTATTATTTGTTATTTGGATAAATTTGGATCTTAGAAATTTGAAGTATTATCTCTCAACTTTAAGGTCCTTTCTTAATTGGGGATGTTGATAAGTGAGTTCGTTACATTTGGTATCAGAGGCACAAATCTTTCAAATAATATTTAATAGTTTTTATTTCAAGTCATCTGTGGAAATATCAGGAAAATGATTAAAGCATGACCTGATGGTAATGGTTTCTAGAAAGGATCATGTTTTTGGGGCTGGAAATATTTTCCTTCGCACCATTAAGTTGGTATATGAGGACTCCCTTAGCCAAAGTGATACTATCCTGGCCAGAACCTAGGGTTTTCCTGAAGTAATGTTTCCTCTAACTTTTCTCATCTCTAATTCCATCCACTTCTCATCCTCTTGCTTAATAAACCCTAAAAGATACTTCACTCCTCATCACAAGTTAGGATTTTTAAGAAGAAGTAGGATTAAGATATTTTCTTCCAGTTAATGTGCATATAATATGGAAATAAAGGTAAAGTAAGGAAAACTATTATATGGGTTTTTTCCTTACTAGAGTAAACCCTAGATGGGACTAGAGTTGGTTTAGGAAAAACCCTAGTGGGTCAAGGGAGATAGAAACCCTAATATGCAGGGTGTAGTCTCTAACCCTAACCCAAAACCCTAATCTTGGGAAATGGGAGTTATGTGGTGATATAGTAACCCTACCCATATGAACCCTTATTAGGGTAAAGGGAAAATCCAAATGAGTTTAGGTGACCCAGTCTCCCATGCATACATGTATGTCAAGCAAGACGTTCATGTGAAGAGATTCTAAGAAACATAAGCAATACAAATGAAAATATGAAACCCTCAATTCAACTGTTACAGTTTGTGTCCCGACCTAAGGTGGATCAACCCAATAGTGTGAAAAGGGCCTATGGGGGATGCAAAACCATAAACACATGGGGTCAGGTTGTGGCTAGAGAGCCTAACCTCCTCCTCTGGTCCAAGAAGGCACCCAACATTAGGACCTTCCCTAGAAGGATGAGTTGACCAATTTGTTTAAGAATTGAGGTAACCTTGAATGTCACCTACATCCTCAAAAATTAAGTATACAAAATATGAAAGCACATACATTCCTTGAACTAGGTATGCCATCTTTGAGGGATATAAGGGAAGTCACTAAGGAAGTGGTTGAAAGTATGTGACCAAGTCGGGAAAGGAAGGTCACTAATAGGCCAATCCGGAAGAGGAAGGCCAATAAAAAAGAAATTCATTGCAATGATTGGTGATCAAGCCAGGATAGGAAGGTCATCAATAGGCCATACCGGGAAAGGAAGCTCGATATAAAAGGAAGTCATCACAATGACTGGTGATCAAGCTGGGATGGGAAGGTCACCAATAGGAAAAAAATGGGAAAAAAGGGCGACATAAGAGGAAGTCATCGCAATGACTAGTGACCAAGCCGGTAAAGGAAGCTCACCAAAAGGAAAAGTTGGGAAGGGAAGGCCGATATAAGAGGAAGTCATCACAATGAATTGTGACCAAGCCAAGAAATAACTTTGATAATATGGGTTAATAACTCTGATAAAATATGGTCTGCTAGAATTAGATTGTATACCCTTATTCCTTATCTAAATGACAACCCTAAACCCTAGATTAGCACTCGAGTAGGGTTTAATCTGAATAATTTGATGGTGACACTTTAGGATTTACATACATGCAGATTAAATGTTGAATTGCTTGGATTCCTCTTAGCTTGCTGAATTTGGATTATATGCTTACAATTGCATGATTTGCATGGTTTTAGATTAAGGTACATGGTTACTATTAAGACTAGTCACAATATTGATTGCTAAGGTTTGTTGAGGATTTCTCAAAGATTGTTTAAATAAACTATTTGATGTTTGTTACATTCTGTTCAATTATAATGCCAATATGCATATTGTACAAGATAAGACATCATATTCTGAACCCTAGGATGACATATATCAAGGGGTGATGTATGTGAGCCCTAGAAGGGACAATAATCACACCCAAGATAGCATCACGGGTTAGAATATGTGGTGAAATTGTCAGTTCTTACTTGAAAGTAATTGATCGATTATATATTGTTATGTACTCGTACACTTTTTCATGCACCCCACATACAAAGTCTAGCAATATACTGATCCACCTTTTGTTTCACGCCGTTTTAGGTAAATGTTATACACGAAGATATTAAGACATGATGAACCAGATGAAATCAATTGAAGACATTAAATCTAAGTAAAGGAGGATTAGTTAGATACTTCTTCTCATATGTAATAGTTCTCACATTATAAATTTATTTAACTCCTTAGAGGAATATCATTCTACAATTTCTAAACAATATTTTGAATTAATGGAAATTATTTGCTATTATTTGTTATTTGGTTAAATATGGATCTTAGGAATTTTAAGTAACGGATCTCAACTTTAAGGTCCTTTCTTTATTGGGGGATGCTAAAAAGTTAGTTTGTTACAAATTGCTCCCAACTATTGATGGAGTTCCCTGGAAAAGAGGAACGACACACCTTGGCTTATCTCACAAGGTGAAAGGAAAAAAAGAAGGCACATCCCACCAATAGGAACATCATTTATTTTTAAAGTGCTAAGATACTGCAAATATTCAACAATGTGGAGTTTCAGATGCTCTATTGGTGTCTCTCCAAATCCATTCTACTGTATCATCAATGTAATGGCATGGCTGATAGAAAAATGATCTACCTCGATTTTGGGGCTATTGATAGACCCACTAATATTTATAGCAACTAGAATAATGAAGTCCTTAAGGGGACAATCTTCTTCCATGATTTGTTCTTCTTATTGAGCTAGATGTTTAGGTGAAGATAATGGTGATGAAGGTTGTGATTCCTCTAATTCTGGTTGAGGTTCACTCCTCCTTGATTTTTAAAGGCTGCTAATAGTGTGCCAGTTTTAGGGTCTAGAATTATGGAAGGTTCAAAGCCCCTTTTGGATTACCACATATAACCAAGGGAATCTAGATTAACATCAATATGTATTTTAGACAAGCACCTCTCATTTGTACGTGCAAGGTGACTAATGCTTGAGTTCAATTACAATCATCTAGTATTAATGTTACAAACATTCATCTCAAAGTCTTTGTATAAAGATCATTAGATGTTTGGGCGTTTACCATACAACATCAATTAAACCCTACTAATCACATTAATCATATCAAAATAGGGTTTCTTAACCTTTAATCCATTAAAATTGATAATTTACACTACTTTTCGAATTGCAATTAGAATCATACTTCAATTATATTTTTAATGGATTCCCCTCAATTTTCTGAGCAACTTTCATATTTTATGCGTATCTATCCGAGCTACAGATATTTAGTTACGATTTTTGTAAGATTTCACTTACTAGAGTCAATTACAGAGCGCCACGTCGCCTTGGTCCATGCAATGTGGCTTGTTGGAGGTTATAACCAAGTTACCATTATGCCCTTGGTGCGGCAACTCGCTTCTTGTATCTTGGAGGGGTAGCTTGGTCCATCTGACTTCTGGGTCGTCTTCTACCCAGCGCAACCCTACGCTCCCGCGAACTGCAGCGCTTTGCGGTCATCTCCCTCCGCCTCCAAGCCCAAAACTCACCGGCACCTGTCCCTGTGACTCTTCCTCTCCCATCTGCATCCATCAAGGTCTCTTGTCCTGAGCGTAACGGCCAAGGACAGGAGCTTTAAGGCTGCAAATTACAGTTCTCTGCAGACAAGTTGTTGTTGACCAAGGCGTAGGTTTCACACGAAAAAGGTCAACGTAGTCATGCAGATTGAAGGGGAAACGTTTGGACTTCCTTCAAGCGCCCTCTGTGGCACCAGGGATGGAGTTAAGCTCAAGGTTAGGGTTTGCACGATGAAGAACAAGAAGAAGATGGGGAAGAGAGTTGGAGAGGTGGGATCTCTCTAGAACTTGAACCAGAGGGGCTACCCTTTATATAGGGTGAGGAAAGGATCCTTAGGTCAGATATACATGAATCAAGAAGTCTCTTTCCAAGTAGGAAATCAATTCCTTCAATGAGAAGTATATTCTCTCTCTCCTCTCTATCCTTTGTATATTTCATATTACTTGGTTATATAGGAATACAAAAATTCCTTCCCTTATTCTCTTTAGTCTTTTCTTTTAATCCAATGATCACGAAATTATATTCTCCTCAAATAGGAAATACTTCTTTTTAACAAAACCGCATAATTCCATTAATTATGTATTCCCATTATCCTTTTATTTTGCAATTTTTGGTATTTTCTCTTTCTTTTCTCCATTGGCGATCCTTGGACCCTAAGAAGCTCAAATAATTCGAAATTCCTTTTTAAGGAATACTCATTATCTTTGTACATGCATCAATATGCATTATTCTTCATTATCATGTATATTTCTTATTAAAATATCTCTTTTTGAGAATTTCCCTTTATTTCTCTTTTATTTTCCTCATTGGTATTCCTTTTAACATTAGTAATCCTTGGGATACGAAATTCTACCAAGGATAACTCAATGATGCCTCTTTTCACTTGTTTTCCACATTTTTCCATTATTTTCAATTTCTTTATTAACAAGGAAATACTCATTTGCTCTTTTCTTTTCTTATTGTATTCTTTATGAAATTTTGGACTCCTTGGAATCCAAGGAACTCAAGAGACACGAAATCCATCCTTGGATTACATTCTATTGCCTTCTAGAGGTTTCCACACCTTTCATTCCTCAAAACTCAATTATTCATTTATTAATTGAATTTCTTTGTTAATGGGCCCAATAGCCAATAAAGCCCACAACACAAACATCAAGGCTATTGTAAACGAAATCCATTTATTTGCAACAAATTTTATCATCATTTGTCCAATTATCTTTAATGTGAGAAATTATATTTCTCACCCAATGAACCCAAAAAATGGGGTTGTAACACCTTGTCTAGTCACTTCATCCCACTTCATTGTCTCCACTTCCTTCAACACCTTCTCCCTCCACCTCAAAACCCTAAGACCTTTCCATTTCCATTCTTTATCAAACACATGTGCCAAATTCTAATCCACATCTTAGGAGGATCAATAAGGATATAGAGGACCTATAATCTTCATTATGTTCTAGACATGCATGACTTTCTCCCTCTCACTCATCTCTTTTGTTGTAGGATTGATCATTTAAATCTAATTGAATAGTCGGCTCTATGAGTGATGGGTTGATTAGGTTTTGTATATTGTCTTTTTATTCTACTCATAGATATATATTCTTTGTACCTCATTTTTGTTTGAATGTGTGAATTTGGAAATCAAAAGCATTGGGAAAAGGTGAGTAGGGTATTGTGGTGAAAAGGATACAAGAATCCTTGTATGGGATTGGTTCTTCACTCCACTCTCCTCTTATCTACATTCTACACTATCCCTAAGTGAGAGATCTAGATTGGTAGGTGATTTTCCCTCCTAGCTTGACAAGTTGCATCATAAGGATTGATACAGAGTGATATTGGATTAAACGCTACCATATACTACCATCCATGCCCATCATGAGGGTCATAGTAAATCATTTGGAAATATAAACCCCTACATATATAGGTAGTCTTATGTTTTCCCTTGATAAGTAAGCATAATGAGGTTTGATTTGCAGTGATATAAGATCTAAAACTCATTTATACCACTCATATCATAAATACCATTAAGTAGACGGTAAAAATAACTAAAACAATGTATTTATCGCTTTGTCTAATGGAATGTCTGGAGCCTTATGATATACAATAATTCCTAGATTTATAATTAGATCAATACAAATTGTCGAACACCCACTTACACATCAATAGTTCAAAACCTCATTCATTTTACTTGATAATTGATTTCTCATTGCCTTAGTCAATTTTTTGCATGATTTTGGCTAGTAGAATAGTTTTAGTCCATAGTTTTCAGAATTCATATGATTAATAGTTAGTAACTTATGCTCATAATAGTTAAGGACACTAAAAACTTTTGATTAGATAATTGATTTGCATGATTCATACCGCCATTTTGCCCACTCTTGTATGCCCTTCTCAATCCATTTCTTCTTAAATGTGCCTCTAATTGTGCTAGATTTTCTACTTTATTGTTATCTTTACTTTCTCCATGGTTTTGATCATAGGTGTAACATTATGGAATCAAGATGGGGAGAGAAAGAACATCACATCTCCACTTAAACATCCCCAACAATGCACATTTTTAGAAGATCAATGATGCAGAAATTGTCAACAACACACGATGTTGAGATATTAACACCTCATGTTTTCAGCAACATATCGTGTTGAGATATGGACAGCTTGTATTTTCAGCAACACACCATGTTAAGATTTCAACACACCATGTCGTAGTGCTGAATCTAGGTCTATAGAAGTCAGTAGTTACTAAATTCCAATAACAGTCTGTGTTGAAATAACATGTGATGTCAACTCATTCTAGAATTTTCCAAAACTCCCTAACTTGAAGTAACATGCCATGTTGGCCAACCAAAGCACCATGTCACCTTCCATTGAGGTAGTTACATTTTGGAAACTACAAGTGACATGTTGAGTTAACATTCCAAGACATTATGTTACCTATAGTTTCTTTGCAAATCAAAAGATAAACCATCCAAATCTTTTAAATACGAATAGGGCTAACTTGGGATGGATCACAGATCATTTGATGCAAAAAATAGAGCTGAGCTGAAAGGGTTTGCAAACAATTTTAGAGAATACAGGAGCAGTTACTCAAGAGAAAACCATCTTCCCTAATTCTACTTCAACATTTGAAATAGGGATCTCTGTTCTCCATTCCATTTGCTCGGGATAGAAGGTTTTTGGAGAAAGTTCAATAGAAAGGATAAAATTGTGACCTCTATTCAAAGTTCTTCTTTGTTCTACTACTCCTTTGGATATTTTTGTTTATTTCTCTCTCACTATGTCATGTGCCATTTTCTACTGGTTGTATATGCACTTTTTACACATGGACGAGTAGAGCTCTTATTCTTGAGCATGGGGGAGTAACTCCCATGTCATAACTTTTTTAAACACAAATTTCATACATAATGATAGTTATTTATCTGTTCTAGTGTTCATTTATTTCCATTTCTTCTTACATGCATGTTATCCACTTTGTAGCTCTTTGTACAATCTAGGAAGATATGCACAGAGGAAGGATATGTACCTTACCTACACTAACTTAACCACAACAGTGGATGGAGAGTGTTGGAGAGCAAGATTTGTAGTCAAATATGAGTATATCAACGAGACATGTATACAAAGTTTGGAATGTTCTACACAATTGAGAGGTGGGTGTAGGATACAGACCTCCCTTAGTATTAATATTAGTATATTTGATTTTTTGTTCTTCATGTTATAATGTGGATGTGAAACCTTGTTCTCAAGATCCTCTCATAAAATTGAAATATTTGAATCAAGTGATCCTTAGTCTAGTTTCTCTCTCTAAGTAGTTTAGTTTCTAACATAAAATCAAATCACCTTTTATAAACCGACTACATTGTTGAAGTTCAATACTCTCATGTTTATAATAACCTTGCTCCTTGGATGATCTTGAATAAACTTCATGCACCCATATACCTGTGGGTTAGTGATAGAGTTATAATCTTAAGATTTGTGCACACAGTTTAGAAGGTTTTGGTGTCATTTCCGGGGAGCATCAGTATTTTATCTAGAGTAAGAAATATTGATTACTAAGCAAGACTAGATCACACCACAACCCATCATATCCACCATCATGATCATCATCATTATCATATTTATGTATCTTTCATTTTTTATTTTGTCCTTCACTCACCTTCTTTATGTGTAGTTGATATTAACCTGTTAATCATAAAGAGATACATTAAGATCGAAAAAAATGAATTTTGCACGAAATTAGTTAATTTAGAGTTTCATGTGCATGAATATACTTTAATGGGCCTTGAAACCCTAATGTTGGTAATTAGGACTACTAATGGCTTTAATTATTCGATTTCATGTATAGAACTGAGTTTTCATGGTTAAAAGCTATTGTGAGCATTAAAGTTCCTAATTTGTGGATAAATAACCTTAATATAGAAATTAGGGTTTCTGAATGAATCAAGATGGAATTAATGACAAATAGAGTTCGCATGTGAATCCAATCATAATAAACTATGAATTGACGATAAATGAGCATAATGATCTTGTTATATATTAAAAGGATGAAAATTGTAGATTTAATTTAAAAGAGGCTTAATGGACTTATATAATGGTTAATTATGCCTTAAATCCGAAATTAAGGATTTGATGTTGAGATAATTAGGGTTTGTGATCAATTGTGTTAAATTAGGGTTTAAAATAGTAAAAGATGAAGGGAAACCCTAATTGCAATTGAAACCCTAAAAGTGCACTAGAAACCCTAGGAAGCGAGCTAGATTTAATAGATCTTAATGACATGAGTAATAAAAGGAAATTGTAGAATTGTTTCAGGATCTTATTGAATGCTTGCTTTCCTATTGGTTGATTGGATTGTTTCTATCTCACATCAACTTGATAGGTATGTGGTTACGCCTATGAATATCCCGAATTAGATTCCTGAGGATTTTCGAGGTTTTATCGATGACTTGAATTAATCTGTTGGATGCATTTAATTCTTGCAAATTATAATGTAAATATGACTATCACCTAAGATATGTGCCTACTAGCTCAGATACTAGTCCCCTCTGTAGCTTCATAGATTGACATAGTAAATGTCTACCAATGGGGTAGGTCCATCAGGTCATTGAATGACTTAGTAAATGGCTACCAATGGGGTAGGACCATCAAGTCATCATGAGTCAGGGATTGGGCTACCTTTGGGTAGGGCCATGCGGCTCCATAACCCTAGGAATTGGCTACCTGTGTGGTAGGGCCATGGGGGTAAGGATATACCATATGAGAGAGGTGGTATCCATGTCCACTGCATGGATGGTACAGAGATAGGGGATATGCAAGGATTGAGTAGTATTGCTTAAAACGTAATTTTGGATGTTAAATGATATTTGGTTGACTACATTGTTAACATAGTTGCACATTTATTGTTTCCCCCACATACCAGCTTCTTGCTGACTGACGTTTCATTTGTCGACGTTTTAGGTACAAATGAAAAGAACAAATAGTAAAGTGGCATATGTGGAACTAAATGAGAAATAATGTACACAGGGGGATTAGTTAGACTGGTATCTTCATGGATAGAAGTTTAGAAATCCCAACTTTTAAAAGGTAAGTAAAGTTTTTATTTTATACCAGTTTTTAGTTTAGTAGTAGAGTTTCATAATTATTATTGATTATTTTCGAACCTTTGATCCTGTTAATTGAATAACGGCTCTGACCTTCGGGTCTCCCTTAATTGGGGGTTACCGGGAGGCGGGGTCATTGCAATTGGTATCAGAGCATAGGTTCCTCATCTAATCTTTAATAATTATTAAATTTTACAAATTCTATAGAACCCAAGGGAGTTATTAGAGGATTATCTGAAAGACAAAGGTGTCTAGAAAAGGATCACGACCGGGGGCTGGCAATATTTTCCTCCGCATCGCTAGTCAGAATACGAGGACTCCCGGACCCGTGTGACTGCCTGGCCAAAGTCTTAGGGTATGAATCGAAATAAGATACCTTTAGGACTCTCTCATCTTGTTCATCCCTTCTCAACTCAAATTCTATTAAGGACCTTAAGGATTAGGGTTTCCTCTCTTCTCGTCACCCTCTTGAGGTATGGGTAAGGTTGACAAGGGTTAAGGAATCCTCCACCAAATTAATAAAAAGTATGTAAATAAGATGTCATGGACATAAGCTTAATAGAGTAAGCGTAAAAGAATAGATACATGCTTAGGTCGTATGACATAAGTTGTCATTGCCCTCAGGAAAGACCTGAGGCTAGACCTTCTTGTCAGGAGAATGAGTAGAGAAAGTTAGTCTTGGAGGTAGAGATCTCCATTCAAGTAGAGACCTAGCACATCCTCTGAGGATGACGTTTAACCCTAACCCTAAGTGGAGTTTTAAGAGAGAGATGACATGATGAGTTAGACGTCATGGTGGACCAGGTGTTCATATAGACATGCCTTGGATGCCATATGAACCATGAGAAGCTGATGACCGAGTACCTTTGGAAACCCAACCCTGGGAAGGGTCGTGCATGTTTGAGCGAAGGATAGCTCCTTCATGGATGAAGATAGAGAAGAACCTATAGAAACCTTTTGGGCTGTTGCAAGTAGGATATAGCTTGCACCCAGAGTGCATCAGTAGTGTAGACAGTTGAATTAAACCCTAGACAAGGGATCATGATGGATGGCTTATGAGATAAGCATAAGGGGTTATGGATAATCTTGAGTAAACATAAGTTCGAGTATAGGCTTCACTCAGGTAGGGGCATGCTTATGAGCTTGATACTTCATGAAGAAAGGACCTCTTATAGAGAGGTTGGTGGTAGGATTAACTCTAGAGAGAGAGCAGACCTCAGGCAAGAAGGTTGGAAGTCTAAAACCCCGAAACTTGAGGAACAATGGGAGTTGAGGATGATGCGACCTAATTGGATGATAGTGGTTGCCGTATGCTTGACCCTTGGAGGCTAATGATGTCTTGGTTTCCATGAGAGGAACCAAACCCTAGAGAGAGGATGAGTCTGCTGGTACCTCTATGCCTATGGTATATGTGTTTACCTCCTGAGATAGGGAGAAGAGTTTCTTAGACTTGGAGAGGTTTAGTAGCAGGATGTGAGGCCTTATACCTAGTTGGTTGTCCTGGAAGAGGACTCAACTCCGAAGTGTTGCTCGAATGAAAGGATGACATACCTTGGACATGCTTGATTCGTGGTTAAGAGGTCGAGCATGCAGTTGGACACCCAAAGGTGGACCTAGGGTTTCTAGGCCTAAGAGGGGAAGCAGTGTACCCGATGCTCATGATAAGATTTGAGTCTCTATAGCTTCAAGCATGTGTAGAGGAGAAAGAAACCCCTTAAGTTAAAGGTATGTGTGATGAACTAAGTTGGTCTAATGTTGAGGATGAGAACAAGTGTGACCTAGCATGGTTTAGTAGGTACGCTTGTGCCTTAGTAGTTGCTGGATTAAGCATGCTCATGTGAAAGTAAACCCTAAGGACGCTTGTGACCTTTGTTATCAATGTGTGGTTTCCTCCCATCCTGGGAGAGGGACCCTTTAGTAGGGAGTTTACCACTTTGGTTGGTTTTGAGGTAACCTAAGGAGGTTTCATAGGATCTTGAGAAGCTAGGTGAAGAGTACATGGCATGAGAATGAACCTATAGACCCATAGATAACCATCTCTATGTGCATGTGGGTGTGTTACCATGGAGGTAATCGGTATGGGGCTTGACCAAGGTAGGTAGGTTGCCATGACCCCTATGAAGGGATGAATGTCAGTCATGAATGTAGGGAGAGATGATGAAGGATTGGGTAAGGTTCTAACTTGAACATGTACTATAATGGAATCCTAAGTCTATCCTAGGGTCAGGTAGGGATGAGACCGATGGAAGAAGGAGTTTCCTAATTCCCTAGTTGCACATGACCATAGGGTCAGGAGGTAACAACTATCATTGTCTGAGGGCCATGGGTCAGGAGATTGATCACCTTCATAAACTCATGGGACCCAAAGGGTAGATGGGTAGGGCACTCTCTAGATGCATGAGGGAAGAGGGATGACCCCAAAAGTACTGAAACCCTATAGACCTAGAGGAGATGACAAAGGATTGTGTGTGGATCCAAGTAGGTTCGAGACCAGTTTTCCATGGAGGAAATTTTGATATCATGATGTTTGTGATGTAAAGATATGAGTTGCACATTTCAACTTAGATTTGAAGGTGTACTGGAAAGGTGGGATGTACCATCTCTACTCTTAGAATGGGAAGAACTCTGTATTTGGACGGCCGCCAAATGCTTATTTCTTCTTGTTATGGGAGTGAGAGATAGGACAGTACGCATGCCACACACTAAGGGTAAAGATGATGTGAGTTGGAACGTTGCTATAAGGAATGAGGAGAGAGATGATAACATACCTTGGCGGAGTGAATGATACATGGATAGTTTACAAATACTAAGAGGAATAGTGTAGTTATCTTATGAGGATGTTTTATCAAGAGCTATGTGGAATTTGCAAGTTAACCAAGCTTGAGTTTGATCACCATGAGGATGAGCTCAGAGTTTCTTGATGAAGACAAAATTAGAGTTTGAGATGAGATGATAAGTATAATACATGGAGGTGTATGTCTTCGACATTACCTAATACCGAAGGATGTGAAGTGGTAATGGATGCTCTGGTGGAGATATAGCTGTCTGGGTTGGCTAGAAGAGGTCATTAGGCTAACCCTGAGTTTGGAAAGAGGATGTGTTTTGGCTAACACTTAGATGTAATGAGATAGGTTGAACAAGTTAATGATTGTTTTGTTAGCCAGTCTAGTCCTTGACGTAATGAAAGGATGTATGAAACCCTGATTAGAATGGTTTAGGATTTCTGAGGTATTAAGCTTGAGGGAATCATAACAATGCAGTAGATCATGATATACCTTGGTACTACAAAGATAGTAAGTGATAGTAGTATTTTGGATGTCTAAGGTGAAGTGGCATGGGGTATGTAGCCATGCAAGCCAGGAGGTGAAGGACGAACACCAGTAACCCAGTGTATTGATATAAAGAATAAAGAGTCCCCGAGAGGGAATGGGAGTTCATCACTATGGATGATGTGGAAAGTCTCCCCTGGACCAAGGAAGGTCGAGATGCAATATGGGTTATGGTAGATCGCCTTACCTAGATGACATGAGAAAGGAAGAGTTCTATTAAGGACATATCTGGTTGAACTACCCATGAGAAAGATGGTTCAACTACACCATGATGCGAGTTCAAAAGTTCTTGGGTATGACCAAGGTTCACTTCCATGAGGTGGAAGTAGATAGATGAAGAACTCGATAATAGAATAGTTTATCACCCCTAACTAATGGTTAGTACGATCCAGACGAGAGGGTCTGATGAGAGCATGTGTGCTCATATAGGGTGATACATAGAGACAATTCTTATCCTTTGTAAGATGTGATGATGACCACCATAGCCTTTATTGGGATGCAAGAAGTTCTTTAAGGAGGTTGTGTCGGTCACCACTTCATTAAGATAATGTTGGTGAAGGAGGCCTCACGAAGGCCAAAAAAGAACCACAGTGTGTGTAGAAGAAGTCGCTTTGATCGTGAAATGGCTGAGAGAGAGCCTAGAGATGACATGAGTCGTGAGCTGATGCAAAGCTGACTGAAATGCAGTTCACTATGGGAGAATATGTGATGTAAAAATACGACCCCTCTAAGCTACAGCTGAGAAAGCTAAGTCCCCGATATATGGGCCCATTTGAGATGGATTGGTGGACAAGGTTGTGTTTATCCTTACCCCTCAAGATAACATGATGTATAATGTGTTCCATGAGTATGATCTAGAGCACTATGTGAGGTACCCAAGCCATGTGCTGAGCCCTGAACCTATTCAGCTTTTGAGAGGTTGAAATGTCCTGAGTCACCTATGAGGGTACGATATACCAAGGTAAGAAAGAACTCAGATGGAAGAATATGAGATGATGAAGGTTCTTGGGAAGCACCATGGAAAGGGTGAAGCCACATGGGAGCCCTGATGGACATAAGAAAGGCTTATCCTATTTGTTTGCTTGCTTGATGGAATTTTGAGGACAAAATTCTTATAAGAGGGGAAGGATGTTACAACCCCAATTTTTGGGTTCATTGGGTGAGAAATGAAATTTCTCACATTAAAGATAATTGGACAAATGATGATACAATTTGTTGCAAATAAATGGATTTCATTTACAATAGCCTTGATGTTTGTGTTGTGGGCTTTATTGGCTATTGGGCCCATTAACAAAGAAATTCAATTAATAAATGAATAATTGAGTTTTGAGGAATGAAAGGTGTGGAAACCTCTAGAAGGCAATAGAATGTAATACAAGGATGGATTTCGTGTCTCTTGAGTTCCTTGGATTCCAAGGAGTCCAAAATTTCATAAAGAATACAATAAGAAAAGAAAAGAGCAAATGAGTATTTCCTTGTTAATAAAGAAATTGAAAATAATGGAAAAATGTGGAAAACAAGTGAAAAGAGGTATCATTGAGTTATCCTTGGTGGAATTTCGTATCCCAAGGATTACTAATGTTAAAAGGAATACCAATGAGGAAAATAAAAGAGAAATAAAGGGAAATTCTCAAAAAGAGATATTTTAATAAGAAATATACATGATAATGAAGAATAAGGCATATTGATGCATGTACAAAGATAACGAGTATTCCTTAAAAAGGAATTTCGAATTATTTGAGATTCTTGGGGTCCAAGGATCTCCAATGGAGAAAAGAAAGAGAAAATACCAAAAATTGCAAAATAAAAGGATAATGGGAATACATAATTAATGGAATTATGTGGTTTTGTTAAAAAGAAGTATTTCCTATTTGAGGAGAATATAATTTTGTGATCATTGGATTAAAAGAAAAGACTAAAGAGAATAAGGGAAGGAATTGTTGTATTCCTATATAACCAAGTAATATGAAATATCCAAAGGATAGAGAGGAGAGAGATAATATACTTCTCATTGAAGGAATTGATTTCCTACTTGGAAAGGGACTTCTTGATTCATGTATATCTGACCTAAGGCTCCTTTTCTCACCCCTATATAAAGGGTAGCCCCTCTGGTTCAAGTTCTAGAGAGATCCCACGTCTCCAACTCTCTTCCCCATCTTCTTCTTGTTCTTCATCGTGCAAACCCTAACCTTGAGCTTAACTCCATCCCTGGTGCCACAGAGGGCGCTTGAAGGAAGTCCAAATGTTTCCCCTTCAATCTGCATGACTACGTTGACCTTTTTGTGTGAAACCAACGCCTTGGTCAACAACAACTCGTCTGCGGAGAATTGCAGTTCGCAGCCTTAAAGCTCCTGTCCTTGGCCGTTACACTCAGGACAAGAGACCTTGATGGATGCAGATGGGAGAGGCAGAGTCACAGGGATAGGTGCCAGCGAGTTTTGGGCTTGGAGGCGGAGGGAGATGACCGCGAAGCACTGCAGTTCGCGGGAGCACAAGGTTGCACTGGGTAGAAGACGACCCAGAGGTCAGATGGACCAAGCTACCCCTCCAAGATACAAGAAGCGAGTTTCCGCACCAAGGGCATAATGGTAACTTGGTTATAACCTCCAACAAGCCGTGTTGCATGGACCAAGGTGACGTGGCGCTCTGTGATTGGATCTAGTAAGTGAAATCATACAAAAATTGTAACTAAATATCTGTTGCTCAGATAGATACACATAAAATATGAAAGTTGCTTAGAAAATCGAGGGGAATCCATTAAAAATATAACTGAAGTCTGATTCTAATTGCAATTCGAAAAATAGTGTAAATTATCAACTTTAATGGATTAAAGGTTAAGAAACCCTATTTTGATATGATTAATGTGATTAGTAGGGTTTAATTGATGGTTAAAGTTGATATTAACCTGTTAATCATAAAGAGATACATTAAGATTGAAAAAAATGAATTTTGCATGAAATTAGTTAATTTAGAGTTTCATGTGCATGGATATACTTTAGTGGGCCTTGAAACCCTAATGTTGGTAATTAGGACTACTAATGGCTTTAATTATTCGATTTCATGTATAGAACTGAATTTTCATGGTTAAAAGATACTGCGAGCATTAAAGTTCCTAATTTGCGGATAAATAACCTTAATATAGAAATTAGGGTTTCTGAATGAATCAAGATGGAATTAATGACAAATAGAGTTCGCATGAGAATTCAATCATAATGAACTATGAATTGACGATAAATGAGCACAATGATCTTGTTATATATTAAAAGGATGAAAATTGTAGATTTAATGTAAAAGAGGCTTAATGGGCTTATATAATGGTTAATTATGCCTTAAATCTGAAATTAAAGATTTGATGTTGAGATAATTAGGGTTTGTGATCAATTGCGTTAAATTAGGGTTTAAAATAGTAAAAGATGAAGGGAAACCCTAATTGCAATGGAAACCCTAAAAGTGGACTAGAAACCCTAGGAAGCGAGCTAGATTTAATAGATCTTAATGACATGAGTAATAAAAGGAAATTGTATAATTGTTTCAAGCTCTTATTGAATGCTTGCTTGCCTATTGGTTGATTGGATTGTTTCTGTCTCACATCAACTTGACAGGTATGTGGTTACGCTTATGAATATCCCGAATTAGATTCCCGAGGATTTTTGAGGTTTTATCGATGACTTGAATTAAACTGTTGGATGCATTTAATTCTTGCAAATTATAATGTGAATATGACTATCACCTAAGATATGTGCCTACTATCTCAGATCCTAGTCCCCTCTTTAGCTTCATAGATTGACCTAGTAAATGGCTACCAATGGGGTAGGTCCATCAGGTCATTGAATGACTTAGTAAATGGCTACCAATGGGGTAGGACCATCAAGTCATCATGAGTCAGGGATTGGGCTACCTTTGGGTAGGGCCATGCGACTCCATAACCCTAGGAATTGGCTACCTGTGTGGTAGGGCCATGGGGGTAAGTATCTACCATATGAGAGAGGTAGTATCCATGTCCACTGTAGGGATGGTATAGAGATAGGGGATAGGCAAGGATTGAGTAGTATTGCTTAAAACGTAATCTTGGATGTTAAATGATATTTGGTTGACTACATTGTTAACATAGTTGCACATTTATTGTTTCCCCCACATACCAACTTCTTGCTGACTAACGTTTCGTTTGTCGGCGTTTTAGGTACAAATGAAAAGAACAAACAGTAAAGTGGCATATGTGGAACTAAATGAGAAATAATGTACACAGGGGGATTAGTTAGAATGGTATCTTCATGGATAGAAGTTTAGAAATCCCAACTTTTAAAAGGTAAGTAAAGTTTTTATTTTATACCAGTTTTCAGTTTAGTAGTAGAATTTCATAATTATTATTGATTATTTGTCGAACCTTTGATCCTGTTAATTGAATAACGACTCTGACCTTCGGGTCTCCCTTAATTGGGGGTTACTGGGAGGCAGGGTCGTTACACAAGGAGTGATGGTGGTGGCTTCCCCCATTTAAGTGTTATATAGGTGGGTGTATGTTGGGCATTACCATAATACTTGAATTGGAGACTAGGTATTTTAGTGAGATAAATAAGGTTTCTAGGTGCACCGTGACTATGGTAAGTGGATAAGATTGTAGTGGGGTATTTTTTAGATAGGTGGTGGCTGAATGACCACAATCGTCTAATTATTTCTCTAAAAGTTTGGGATATCAAGACTAATTGAGGTTCTCCAACTTGGCCATGGTTGTTGGCAATGTCCTTCATTGGACTCCCATGGATACGACCCTGGATAAGAGCAATGATTGTGGTGGGTTAGGGTTAAAGCTATTGGATTCTCCAATCCTCCAGGGTGAAAGTGCCACAATCATGAGAAAGCTAAATTATCATGGATAGTCTCTCTGGTCATGCACGTGGCTGCTTCCCATGGCCATGGTTAAATTGACCATGCCTTCTTGACCTTGATGACCATATCCATGGGAAATACCTATGGTAATTGCCATGATATGGTTTATTATCCTAACCCCACACTTCTAATGGCAACAAAGCCAAAGGCAAGTGGACCTGGGCATCTGTCGAAAGAATGGCACATAGTTTCATACAAGCAATATATATGAAAAAGGCAACAACAGAACTAACGAGATAACAAGATACTAAACATGGATATAAGAGATACATACCCATTTCTATATCAATACTACCCATTGGTGTTTCATTTTAGAACATAGAGTCTTCAGTGTGACATATCTTCATTTGGAAAGTAAAAAATTGGTAAACATAATTTATTAATGCTAAAACATCAAGTACACCATGAAAGGACATGCAAACTCAATTGAAGAGTAATATAAGAGTTGATTGGAAATAAATGTCATAATAAAAAAAAGTAGAAACACGACAAGAACACTAAACAAAATTATTTTATACAAAGTATGTTTTAAGTTTCTTTTTAGATTAAAATTTGTGTGATGGATCCTCAGTTGTACCATCTTGCTTGGTGAAAAATATTTAGCTAAGAAAAATTTGAGGAGTTCCAAGCAACAATTGATGGAGTTCCTTGGCAAAGAAGAGAGCCACACCTTGGATCTATCTCTCAAGGTGAAAGGTAAAAGAAGAATGCTGATCCAATCAATAGGAACATCATCTGTCATGAAAGTGCTAAGATACTATAGAAATTCAACAATGTGGAGTTTCAGATCCTCTATTGGTGTCCCTACAAATCTATTCTGCTGTATCATCAGTATAATGGTAGGGTTGATAGAAGAATTATCTGCCTCTATGTTTGGTCTATTGATAGCCCCATTGATATTCATAGCATCTGGAACAATGGTTCTTAAGGGGATGAGTGTCTTCCATGTTTTGTTCTTCTTGTTGAGATGGATGTTTAGGTGAAGACACTAGTGATGAAGATTGTGAATTCTCCAATCCTGGTTGATGTTGTGGAGATACAAGGTTTATCTATCACTTTGAGAAAATTCATGATATGGCTCCTCAATTGTGTAGTATTGCTTGGTGGAAAATATTTAGCTAAGAAAACCTTCAGGAGTTCGTCCAAGTTATTGATGGAGTTCCTTGGCAAAGAAGAGAGCCACACCTTGTATCTATCTCTCAAGGTGAAGGGAAAAAGAAGTAGGTAGATCCCATCAATAGGAACATCATCTGCTTGAAAGTGCTAAGATATTGTAGAAATTCAACAATGTGGAGTTCCAGATCCTCTACAGGTGTCCCTCCAAATATGTTCTGTTGAAAAATATAATATCCTCAAATTTGGTGATTTTAATTATATAAACATAAGGCTTGAATTGATAAGTAAATTCCCCAACTGTATTATTGATAGAATAATAAAGCCATCCACTTTTTGGCATGGGTGCAACCCATGGCCCAAATGAGGCCCATGAGACTATTTGCTTTGCAAATAAGTCCTTGTGGCACAAGTTTTAATAAATCAAAGGATTTCCTGCATATATAAATAGTAATGGCTTTATGAATTGTTGGATAATAGGAATATGAGATAATGGGCAAGTTTCAAAAAGAAGATTAGATATGTGGTATTTTAGACAATTGAGGGAGTAATTATCCAACCATAAATGGAAGCTTAGCTATGGTATTCTACCTCTTCCTAAAAGGGAAAGAAGGATACAATACCTCATTTTCCCCCTTGGATATCTCTCTCTCCTTGACCCATAAATGTCCCCAAAAAAACTTCCATTGAATATGAAAGGACTTTGCAAAGTTGCCTATACCTAGTTTACCATTTTTTGTGTGGGATTGGGACTTTGCTCAATACTATGTGGATCTAGAACTCCATTAAAAACATGCTGACCTTCCCTCCCTATATAAAGTGGGGCACTCGTCATTTGTGAAACGAGAGCATGAAATAGCAATTCCAACTTCTCTAGGAATCACACTCTGCCCCCAATTCTATGGTAGAAGTCCTGCCCTTATCCTTTAGCCTCTGACCTCCTACTCCTTGATCTCGTCTATGGTCTACCCAAGTCCCGTCACCAAGCACCATCAGAAAGGAGGCCTAGGTCTGGGATGCAGCATAGAAACTCCCTAGATTTTTAGAATCATCACCGCCAGCTTAAAGCAAAGACTCAATTGTGAGGTTGACGTCCTCTATGGTGTAGTAGGGTTTAGGATGTATGAATAAAGGTAGAAGAAAAGGCTATGCAAGATTACCTTTCTACCCAAGGGCGTCTGGAAAGGTAAGGGTTTTTTTTCCTATCTTTTGTTCCTTTGCTTAACACATGCCACGCAGGCATGACTCGCCATTATGGCATGAGCCTATTGGCTCAACCTGGCTCTACGATCCGTATGGATGGTGAGCGGGCTACTAATGTTTCCTCTTTTAATTGGCCGAGACCTATTAATCCCAAATTGATCATAAATAATTATTGATACCTCTGAAAATAAAGATATTATACATCAGTTTGATTAGGAAAATGTGAAGAACACAAGTAAAATATAATTGAGACCTAATTCTAATCATAGATACAAAAGTAGGACCAATTCATGATTAAGTGGTGATTAAGGCATATGAACCCTAGTTTTTGATGAATAGACCATCAATCATGTGAAATACGTTTCCTTGAGATATAATATGTTATTTTTGAATATAATGATAATCAAAGATGATGCTGATAATGATGATGTTTAATTAGGCTTTCCAAAGTGGATAACCATTAACATGTGCAATTAGGTTTTGAAACCAAAGATCATAACTTTCTTTGTTGTTAATGCACCTAATTGAATCTAAGTGATCATAATGCAAGTATATGATAGATATGACAATATGGGTTAATAACTCTGACTAGACATGGTCTGTTGGAATTAGGGTTTGTCCCTTGTTCTTTATCCAAACCCAAGACAACCTAAACCCTAGGTTAAGACCCAGGTAGGGTTTAATTTTAATTATGCGATGGTGACACTTTAGGATTAACATACATGTAGATTAAATGTTGAATTGCTTAGATTCCCCTTTGCTTGCTTGATTGGATGATATGCTTATGATTGCATGATCTACATGGTTCTACATTGAGGTATGTGGTTACAATTAAGACTACTCATAATATTGATTACAAAGGTTTGTCCAGGATTTCTTGAAGATATTTGAAATAAACTGTTGGATGCTTATTTACATTATGTTCAATTATAATGCCACTTTGAGTATCACATAAGATAAGATATCATATTTAGAACCCTAGGATGACATGTATGAAAGGGTGATGTACGCGAGCCATGGAAGGGGTAGTGATCACACCCAAGATAACATATAGATTGTGGGGTACAATATGTGATGAAATTTCCAGTTCTTATATGCAAGTTATTGATTGATTATATGTTGTTATGTACTTTTACACTTTGGCATGCACCCCACATACACATTATACCAATATACTCATCCACATTTTATTTCATGACATGTTAGGTAAATGTTATACATGATGATATCAAGACATGATGAAAGAAATGAAATCAATTGAAGACATTAAAGCTAAGTAAAGGAGGATTAGTTAGATACTTCTTCTCATATGTAATAGTTCTCATGTTAGGAATTCATGTAACTCTTTAGAGGAATATCTATCTATTGTTTGTAAACAATGTTTTGAATTAATGGAAATTATTTGCTATTCTTTGTATTTGGTTCAATATGGATCTTGGGAATTTAAGTAATGGTTCTTAACTTTAAGGTCCTTTCTTAATTGGGGGATGCTGAAAAGTGAGGTCGTTACATTTGGTATAAGAGCCACACAATTTTCAAATAATATTTAATAGTTTATAATTTCAAGTAATCTGTAGAAATATCAGGAAAATCATTAAGGCATGACCTGATGGTAATGGTTTCTAGAAAGGATCATGATTTTGGGGGCTGACAATATTTTCCTCCGCACCATTAAGTTGGTGTATGAGAAATCCCTTAGCTGAAGTGATACTGTCCTGGTCAGAACCTAAGGTTTGCTTGAAATAATGTTTCCTTTAAGTCTTCTCATTTCTAATTCCATCCACTTCTCATCCTCTTTCTTAATAAACCCTAAAATATACTTCCCTCCTCATCTTATGTTAGGATTTTTGAGAAGAAGTAGGATTAAGACATTCTTTGCCAATTAATGTATATGTAATACAAAAATAATGGTAAAGTAAAGAAAAATGTTTTATGGGTTTTTCCTTGCTAGGGTAAACCCTAAATGGGACTAGGGTTAGTTTAGGAAAACCCCTAGTGGGTCAAGGGAGATATAAACCCTAATATGCATGGTGTAGTTTCTAACCTTGACCCAAAACCCTAATCTTGGGAAATAGTAGCAGTGTGGTGATATAGTAACCCTACCCATATGAACCCTAATTAAGGTAAAAAAACCAAATGAGTTTAGGTGACCTAGTCTTCCATGCATGCATAGTATATGGATCAAGGCATTCATGTGAAGAGATTCTAAGAAACATAAGCAATAAGAATGAAAATACAAAACCCTTAATTCAACTTGTAGGGTTGGTGTCCTGACCTGGGGTGGGCCAATCCAATAGTGGGAAAATGACCTATTAGGGATGCAAAACCCTAAACCTGTGGGCTTAGGTTGTGTCTAGAGAGCCTAACCTCCTCATGTGAGACAAGAAGGCACCCTATGTTAGGACCTTCCCTAGAAGGGTTAGTTGACCAATCTGTGTAACAATTGATGTAACTTTGAATGTCACCTAAAGACTCAAAAATTAAGTATACAAAATATAAAAGCACATACATTCCTTGAACCGGATATGTCATATCTAAGGGATATAAGGGAAGTCACTAAGGAAGCAGCTGAAAGTATGTGACCAAGTCGGGAAAGGAAGCTCACTAATAGGTCAAGCCGGGAGAGGAAGGATGATTAAAAAAGAAAGTCATTACATTGGTTAGTGATCAAGCCGGGATAGGAAGGTCACCAATAGGCCATGCCGGGAAAGGAAGGATGATATAAAAGGAAGTCATCACAATGACTGGTGATCAAACTAGGATAGGAAGGTCACCAATAGGCCAAGATGGGTAAGGAAGGCTGATATAAGAGGAAGTCATCACAATGACTAGTGACCAAGTCGGTAAAGGAAGGTCACCAATAGGCCAAGCTGGTAAAGGAAGGATGATGTAAGAGGAAGTCATTGCAATGACTAGTGACCGAGATGGGAAAGGAACATTACCAATAGGCCAAGCGGGGAAAGGAAGGATGATATAAAAGGAAGTCATTACAATGACTAGTGACCAAGTTGGGAAAGGAAGGTCATGAATAGGCCAAGATGTGAATGGAAGGCTGCTGTGAAAAACCAATCCAAAAGGGAAGGTCTCCATGAGACCAATGCAGGGACATAAAGTGAAAAATGTGTACCCCCAGAGATGAAGGAAATCAATGTTAAGAATTACCTAAGAAAATAATGTGCTAAAAAATTATTAAAGTTGTGATATCTCAATAATACCTAAGCAAGTAGAGCCCTAAGTCAATCCTAAGGGAAAATAAAATGTTTAAAGGTACATACGACCTATGAGGTTAGGAGGTCATCATGAACTAAATGAATAAGACCATGGGGTCAAGAGATAGCCATCCATGTTACCCGAGGCCCATGGGTCAGGAGACTGGCCACCTTCATTAGTTCATGAGGCCCAAGGGGTAAATGTGAGATGCACTCCATAAGTGCATAAGGCCCATGGGGTTAAGAGGAGATCAATCTGAAGGTACCTGTACCCCTAGAGATCCTAAGGAAGTGACTAAAGTAATGAGACATGAGATGTAGATGTAGAATATAAGAGGACATATAATTATGTGTGAAAAAATCATAAAGGGAGTTGTGCATATACTCAAGAGTGAGAAAGACACTAACCCTTAAGTTCATGAAATATAAGAATATTGTGGAATTCAAAAAGTATTCATGATTTGGAATTATTTTTAGGATAATTCAAACAAAATGCAAAATTTCAAGATAATGTGTGGATACACCATATCTGCTCTTGGAATGGGATGAACTTTGTATTTGGGTTGTATCCAAACACTAATTTCATCTTATTATGAGTGAAAGAGATTGGGTAGACACGTGTTATGCTTAAATTAACATGTGAAGAAGGAATATTCTAAGATGAATTCAATGAAATAGTCTAGGGTTTGAGGTGTTACCTCACCCTTATTGTGGCAACACATCCCATTATCATACAGATAACGAGCTGTTACGTGAAAACGTGTGGAAATCACCATAACCACAGATTATCAAAATATAGGTTAATTAAAACCGATTGCGGAAAACTGATAAACTGGGAAATTATTACATTCCAGTCCTCATCCTGCACAGAAACATGAAATATATATCTACATACATGAGATCTGATACGTGTTCATAGCTTACTGAAATAGCTGTTCATCCATCACATGAGATCACCACCTGTTCATATACATAAAGGCCCTCATCCGGCCAACAACAGGATATACAAACATCATCGATCGTTCAATGTGAAACATCGTCAAAACACTGCCAAGGACCTGAGAGTACAGGGATGACTCTAGACTCTACTGCAAAACATCCAAAACATCAGCATATCCATCGCTTGCCTTCTACTGCTCGTCAAGCTGCTCGTCCGCAACACCACGACCACGACCACGTCTAGCTCGACCACCTAAAAAGGGTGTAACCAGCGGGGTGAGACAATTGAACATTGTCCTAGCGGGAAACATAACTCCCAACCGCAACTACAGAACCTCAGCAAGATAAACTATAAAAGCAGATAACTAACAATAGATATAACAAGAGCAGTATATATATATAGGGCAAAGCTATTCTTACTGACAAGCTTACCAGCTGTACAAAAGCATATAACCAGATGTCTTTCAATGGAACATGATTGACAAGATAACATGTATACTATGTAACATGATTATCAGAACAAGACATATTGCCACATAACTTGCAAGATATAATAGAGATATTACACAAACAAGGCCTCAACCAATGTTTCGTGTTTAATATAAGCAGTAAATACTAAACAGCTATATTACGTATTATTATGCCCTGAGGATTTGAACCGTATCGTTCCAATCCAACCTTCGGTTACGAAACCCAAGCCGGTGCCATACAAGGTCAATGGAAGAGCCGGACTCCACGACCTCACACCTTGTGATCAGTACACGAGTACAACACAAGCAGTACCGTAGTCACATGCTGAAGTGGTCTAAGCCACAGGGTCAACTCCATAGGCTACCCTCACTCTAGCCCACCTTGGTACAGGTCTCGGCGCTAGTAAAACTGAGCCACAGGCCTGTTCACCGTGCTCTGAGTCATGAACACATTCATGCTCCTCATATCACATATCCTGAGCCATGGGCCTGTTCACCATGCTCTTTATACATCTTTGAGTCTGTAACCGAAGTTACACTCTTACCTCCTCATTTTCAAGCTAGGAGCAACCTACACATATTCAACAATATGCACTTCCAGGTTAACCTATAGGAGAACCCGTTTCACCATCACCAATACCTGACAATGATGGATCTATGGCCAGGGCAAACTACATAATATATTTCACTGTAATTATTTAGTATCTTTTAGATGGATTGCAAGATTCAACCAAGTTGTATAACATGCAAGATATAACAGAAAGGAATTAACATAAACTCATCATTATATCATTATTGTAAGTTACATCCACCTGATCCATCTCAAGGATCCAACATCACATGTTACCACTTGGCCTCTTACCAACAATCTAGATCCATCTCAAGGATCATCACATACCATGGGATCTCAAATCCTCACCATGTATTGTCAATGCCTCTTCAAGGCTCACATCAACATCATGGGATTAACACATTATACATACAATCTCAGAGAATAATTATCAAAGGGATATTACTCATCACATATGTCTCATAGCCTTTTCAGGGCTAATCATCACCTGCATGGTTAGGATACACAATAATCATAGATTCAACATAAGAATCATACTTACTATAACAAGAAGACATTCAAGATACTATACTATCCATCTTACACTATTTGGTAAACAAGTGTATAAAGCACATCATTAACAAACCATATTCCTGCTTATCATTATCTCAGGGTTATGCGAATAATCAAGATGTTCACATCAAGTAAGTAGCCATGTTAAGTATACAGAACAAGCACTACTATTACCACTATCATTACTGTCACCATTCACTAACTATCACCATTCTCTTTATTATTAACAACTAAGCATAAGGATCACATCATGTATGTCATTACCACTACCTTCTTCATTATCATCACTACTACCATTATCACCATCATTATTATTATCAACATCATTACTATCATTAGCATCGTTACTGTTGCAAGGCATCACCATCGTTTGTGCATAAACATTCACTTCCATAACACATGAGACCGTCACTATAGGATCACATAACCCTCACTGTAACTCCTCACAACCCTCACCTATACACTGCTCACAACGGCTAAAGCAAGGAGTGCAGCAACACTGCGTTGCTACCCAGCACCCAACGCATGACACAGCGTCACAAGGGTTGTCGCGCGTCAGGGGTGTCGGACATCCCAAATCTATCAGGCAACGCCCGTCACATTCCCTGTCGGCCGACACTCATGGAGGTGTGACGCCTGTCACAATACCCCAACCGCAACGCCCGATACACTCCTACCAAAACGGCCAGATCACAACCATCCCAACCACCAAGAGAGAGAGAGGGAAAGAGAGAAGAAACACTCCCTCAAAACGTGCTACCAACAAAACCATCCCTATCAGCCGACACTCTCCAAAGAGAGGGGCGTGATGCCCGTCACAACCCAACCCTATTGGCCGTCACACACCAAAGGCTGTCACTCAACACACTCCTATATCGTCCATCATAAGAACAAAGGTGTTGCTCAGTACAAGAAGGACCATATCGTCCAACAAGGGTCACCATATCAGCCAACACTTCTTCTAGCTTAACCTATTGCCCATCACAAGGGAAAGGATGTCGCCCAACACCAAGAACGCTCATGTCATCCTTCACAAGAACAAGGGTGTCGCCCAACACTCCAAAACAAGGTAGGATATCGCCCATCTCAGGTCATCATCAACCTCCAGCACAAGGAAACTCAAACCCTCGAAAGCAAGGTATACAAGGAAACCCTAAACCCTAAGGAGGATTGGCCACCAAAGGTACCAAAAGCAAGGAACAAATCTAAGCTACTAACATATGAACAAGAACATAGTAAGAGGTAATGGAGTTAGGGTTAGAAGCTATGCAACCTACCTTAAGCTTCAAGCTCCAAGGAAGAAGAAGCACTCCAAGGTCCAAGGGATATCGTCCACCAAAGCTCCTCCAAGGGGGTGTATCAGCCACCACTGCTACTCCAAGGAAGTGTATCGGCCAACACAAGCAAAGAGGGAAGGAGTGTCGTGCACTCAAGGTGGAGGGGAGACCAAAAGATCAAAGGAAGCTAAGGCAAGGGAAAGAACCACATATATAGAAGGAAAGGGAGGAGAAAACAAGGTAGCTCCATGCTATGTGTCATCCACCCAAGGGACACTTGTCCTAGGGTTCAAGCCAACACTCTAGCACACCATGAGACACTTGTACAAGATATGCACCAAGTGTCCACCAAACATGGTCAAGGCTGGACCAAGCAACATGGGCGACACAAGCAGCAACTCAACTGGGCGACACACCAAGGTACATGGGCGACACACATGGTTATTGGCTGACACAAACCACTCTAGGTCGACACACTACTCACCTTGGGCGACACAAGCAAGTCTCGGCCGACACAAGGCTCAAGCAAGCCCAAACAAGGCACCTCAAGGCCCAAACAAGATCAACCAAGGCCCAAGAAACTCAAACAACAAGCCCAAGCCTTCCTCTCAACCCTAAAGGAAGCAAAGAGAGGGAAACATTTCACAAGATGGAAAACTTGCACACAAAACCCTAAACTTGGGTTATTTGCAAGTAGCCCCTCGAACTCTCCACAAAGCACAACAAAAACCCTAATCACCACTTAAAGGTGATTAGCAAGCACCAAAGCACCAAGATTAAGCAAGACAAATAGGGTAAACCCTAAACGCAGGTCAGGGTCCTTACAAGCTAACCCCCTTTAAGGGATTTCATCCTCGAAATCCGAAAAGAGAGGGATACTTCCTTCTCATCTCTTCCTCAAGCTCCCATGTGGCTTCCTCAACGCCATGATGCTGCCAAAGAACCTTCACAAGAACCAGGTCCTTCCTTTTCAGCTTCTTGATCCTTCGATCAAGGATCGCCACAAGACCTTCCTCGTAGGTCACATCTGCATCAAGCTCAACCTCAACTGGCTGTATCACTGTACCTGAATCCGGATGACTTTTCTTTAGCATACTAACATGAAATACTAGATGCAACCTGTGCAACTCTGGAGGCAACTCTAACTCGTAAGCTACGTTGCCAACACGTGCTATGACTGAGTAAGGCCCCATATACCTGGGAGCTAACTTACCCTTCCGTCCAAACCTTATCACACCCTTCCACAACGAGACCTTAAGATACACTTTGTCTCCTACCTGGAACTCTAAAGGTCGTCGGCGATTGTCTGCATAAGACTTCTGCCTGTCCTGTGCCACTTTCAACTGTTTCTATATCACTTTGATCTTATCTGTTGTCTACTGTACTAACTCAGGACCCAAAAGCTGATACTCACCATACTCATACCAACACAAAGGAGATCTGCACTTCCTTCCATACAAAGCCTCATAAGGAGCCATGTCGATGCTCCGCTGATAGCTGTTATTGTAGGAAAACTCTATCAAACTCAGATGTACATCCCAGTTGCCTAGAAACTGCAGAACACAAGCTTGAAGAAGATCTTCCAAAATCTGAATAGTCCTCTCAGACTGTCCATCTGTCTGCAGGTGAAAAGTTGTACTGAACCTCAACTGCATTCCCAATGCCCTGTGCAACTGTTCCCAAAAACGACTCGTAAACTGAGGACCTCTGTCGGAAACTATCATTGCTGGCACACCATGCAAATGTACTATCTCATCCACATATACTCGAGCGAGTTTCTCAACTGTATAGGTCGTCTTCACTAGTAGAAAATGGGCAGACTTAGTCAATCTGTCCACTACCACCCAAATGAAATCATGATTCCTAGTTGTTCGGGGTAGACCAACTACAAAATCCATGGTTACATGATCCCATTTCCACTGCGGTATCGGAGAAGGTTGCAACGTACCTGCCAGCTTCTAATGCTCAGCCTTCACTTGCTGACAAACCGCACATCTCGCCACGAACTCAGCGACATCTCTCTTCAAACTGGGCCACCAATGCAAGTCCTTCAGACTATGATACATCTTGGTGATACCTGGATGCATAGCATACATCGATGTATGTGCTTCCTCAAGCACCAACTTCCTCATATCATCAGCATCTGGAACCACCATCCTATCACGATAGCAAACTAGTCCTTCCTCAGACTCATGAAACCCATCACGCTTGTCGCTGCCGAACTCTGATCTGATCAACTGTACTGCATCATTTGTCTGCTGTGCATCCTTGATCTGCTGTCTCAACGTAGGCTTAACTTGCATCTGTGTGAAAAGACCAGACAACAGAGAAACTTCCATCTGCACATTCATCTGCCGCAGAGAAACAAACATATCTCGCTTATGGCATACCAGAGAACTCAACTGTACCTTCTTTGAAGAAAGAGAAGAAGACTTCCTGCTAAGCGCATCAGCTACCACATTCACCTTACCAGGATGATACTCAATAGTGCAGTCGTAATAATTGATCAACTCCATCCATCGTCGCTTTCGCATGTTCAACTCTTGCTGCGTAAAGATGTACTTCAGATTCTTATGATCCGTAAAGATCTGACACACTTCCCCATACAGATAGTGTCTCCAAATCTTTAACGCATGAACCACGGCTGCCAACTACAAATCATGAGTCGGATAGTTCTCCTCATGCTTCTTGAGCTGTCGCGAGGCAAAAGAAACCACATGATCTTCCTGCATCAACACACAACCTAAACCTTTCTTGGAAGCATCACAGAAAACAACATAGCCTTTCCCAGGCTCGGGCAAAATCAACGCTGGAGCACTGGTCAGCTTCTCCTTCAAACTCTGGAAAGCTCGCTCACATCGATCATCCCAAACAAAAGGTACATCCGTCCTGGTTAACTTCCTCATCGGCAACGCGATCACACTGAAGTCCTTGATAAACCTCCGGTAGTATCCTGCCAAACCAAGGAAACTACGAAATTCTGTCGGCGTCTTCGGCTGTTCCCAATCCGCAACAAATTCCACCTTCTTCGGATCTACTTTGACTCCTTCAGCAGATATCACATGACCCAAGAAAGTCGCTTCCGCCAACCAGAACTCACACTTACTGAACTTGGCATATAACTGATGTTGACGAAGAAGAGTCAACGCTTGACGGAGATGTTTCTCATGCTCTAGCCTGTCCCAGCTATAGATCAAGATGTCATCTATAAAGACTACTACAAACTGATCTAAGAACGGACGGAACACTCTATTCATCAGATCCATGAAAGCAGCAGGTGCATTGGTTAACCCAAACGGCATAACCACGAACTCAAAATGACCATACCTCATCCTGAAAGTTGACTTTGGTATGTCATCCACCTTTATCCTCAACTGATGATATCCAGACCGTAGATCGATCTTCGAAAACACTGTAGCACCACGCAACTGGTCGAACAGATCATCTATCCTCGGCAACGGGTACTTATTCTTGATTGTGACCTTGTTCAACTGCCGGTAATCCGCATCGAACCATCCTTCTTCTTAACAAACAACACGGGAGCACCCCAAGGTGATGTACTCGGTCGGATAAAACCTTTCTCCAACAACTCTTGCAACTGCTTCTTCAACTCTACCATCTCTGTTGGAGCCATCCTGTATGGTGACTGTGCAACTGGCTGTGTTCCTGGAACCAGATTGATCTCGAAATCAATCTCTCGGGGTGGAGGAACACCAGGAAACTCCTCAGGAAACACGTTTGCAAACTCTCGAACTACTGACACCTCCTCAAGACTGGGACCTTTCACCTTGGTAACCACAAAGGTATCCACCACATGAGCTAGGAATGCCTCACATCCTTGTCACAACAACTTATCTTCCACCATAGCTAACACCAAACATGTCAGAAGAATCTTCCTATCTCCCTAGAAGATCCACTTCTCTCCAGCAACATCAAACACTGCCTGCTTGGAACCACAGTCCAAGACAACCTTATACTTCTCTAAGGTATCCATCCCAAGGATAACATCGAAACCATGCATATCAAGTGGTATAAGATCCACTTGAATGCGGTGTCCTGAGAAAGACAAGACACAAGATGGACACTCTTCTCAAAGCAAAGAGGAACCATCAAGAGGGGTTTCTAACAACAAGCTATCCTTCTTACAGCTAACAGGTAAACGACAGTTTTCAAGCATACTATAGGCGATAAAAGAGTGTGTAGCACCCGGGTCAACCAGAACAGATATAAAGCAAGAAGAAGACATATCAGAATGAAATAACTCCATCTGACCTGTCACCACTCGCGGGTTGACTATCGCCTCTGGCTGACTCATGGCATAGAATCGAGTCGTTGCTTGCTGTCCACGACCTCTGCTTCCCTGAGCAGACGATCCAGCCTGAGACGCTTGACCGCGTCCTTGTCCTCTGCTACCACTGGGCGGTGGTCTCTCTGACCTCTGAAGACTCTGCCTTGGCTGCTGCGTCACTTCAACGTTTCTACTCAGGCAATGCGACTTGAGATGCCCGGTCTGTCCACAAAGATAGCATGCCCTATCTTCAAATCGTGGCCTAGCTGGCCTTGTCACTGCCACAGAAGCTGAACTGTGCGCCTTAGATGGTGAAGAAACATAACCTTTCCCCTTACTCAGAGACCACTGAGATGGTACACCAGAACTTCTCATCGCTGACGGTGCTGAAAACCTAGGCTTCTTAAAGCCACCAAACCTTTGTCCTTGAAACTGAGCAGGTCTTTTAAGAGACATAGACTCTCTTTTCTCCCTTACTGTTCTCTCAATCCGTCAAACTGATTCAACGAACGTAGCAAACCGCTCTCGGTTTTCCAACGCAGACACCGGGGTTGTCAACTCAGCACTCAAACCCTTCTCGAAACGTCTGATCCGTTCCTCATATGTTTCCGCCATGTGAGGACAAAACCTCAACAGATCCATAAACTTAGCTTCATACTCGGTGATGTTCATCGTTCCTTGTCTCAGGTTCTCGAACTGACTGACCTTCTCATCCAGATACGTCTTGGGAAAGTATATGGTGACGAACTCTCGTCGAAACACTTCCCAACAGATCACCTCACCGGGCCGCTTCTCTTCTTCGATAGTCCACCAGTGACCAGCACTACCTTTCAGAAGGTAGACAACATGCTTTACCTTGTCTGCTCCGGGGATGTCAAGAATCCGAAAAGCCTTCTCGAGACTTGTCAGCCACAGATCTGCATCCACTGGATCAGCCGTTCCAGCATAATCCGAAGCTCCAACTCGGAGAAGCCGCTCGAAGGTCATCCCAATACCCGATGCTTCTCCATGGGGAACCTGTGCTCGCGGAGGAGGCACTGGTAATCGCTCAACCATGAGATTCATCGTAGCCATTAACTACCCCATAAGCTGTTGGTAAGCAGGATGTTCAAGTATGGCTGGGTTAAATTGGGGAACCTCAGGCACCCGATCTTCATGTGCCTGTCCCTCTGCTCCATCAACCGATGCAGCATCATTGTACTCAGCAGAGTGTTCTTCATGGTTTCCAGACATCTTGGCTTTTCTTCCGCTGAGGGTAGAAGATTTTGGTAAGAACACCTGGAAACTCATAAGAACAGACTCAACCTAGTCCTAAATCCCTGTAGACTCACTGAACCTATAGCTCTGATACCAAAACTTGTGGCAACACATCCCATTATCATACAGAGAACGAGGTGTTACGCGAAAATGTGCGGAAATCACCATAACCACAGATTATCAAAATACGAGTTAATTAAAACCGATTGTGGAAAACTGATAAACTGGGAAACTATTACATTCCAGTCCTCGTCCTGCACAGAAACATGTCATATATATCTACATACATGAGATCTGATACATGTTCACAACTTATTGAAACAATTGTTCATCCATCACATGAGATCACCACCTGTTCATATACATAAAGGCCCTCATCCGGCCAACAGTAGGATATACAAACATCATCGACCGTTCATCGTGAAACATCGTCAAAACACTGCCAAGGACCTAAGAGTACAGGGATGACTCTAGACTCTACTACAAAACATCCAAAACAACAACATATCCATCGCTTGCCTTCTACTGCTCGTTAAGCTTCTCGTCCGCAACACCACGACCACGACCACGTCTAGCTCGACCACCTAAAAAGGGTGTAACCAGCGGAGTGAGACAATTGAACATTGTCCCAGCGGGAAACATAACTCCCCACCGCAACTACAGAACCTCATCAAGATAAACTATAAAAGCAGATAACTAACAACAGATATAACAATAGCAGTATACATATATATATATATAGGGCAAAGCTATTCTTACTGACAAGCTTACCAGCTGTACAAAAGCATATAACCAGATGTCTTTCAATGGAACATGATTGATAAGATAACATGTATACTATGTAACATGATTATCAGAACAAGACATATTGCCACATAACCTACAAGATATAACAGAGATATTACACAAACAAGGCCTCAACCAATGTTTCATGTTTAATATAAGCAGTAAATACTAAACGGTTGTATTACGTATTATTATGCCCTGAGGATTTGAACTGTACCGTTCAAATCCAAACTTCAGTTACAAAACCCAAGCCGGTTCCATACAAGGTCAATGGAAGAGCCAGACTCCACGAACTCCCACCTCATGATCAGTACACGAGTACAACACAAGAAGGATCGTAGTGACATGCTGAAGTGGTCTAAGCCATAGGGTCAGCTCCATAGGCTACCCTCACTCTAGCCCGCCTTGGTACATGTCTCGGCGCTAGTAAAACTGAGCCACATGCCTGTTCACCGTGCTCTGAGTCATGAACGCATTCATGCTCCTCATATCACACATCCTGAGCCATGGGCCTGTTCACCATGCTCTATATACATCTCTGAGTCTACAACTGAAGTTCCACTCTTACCTCCTCATTTTCAAGCTAGGAGCAACCTACACATATTCAACAATATGCGCTTCCAGATTAACCCGTAGGAGAACCCGTTTCACCATCACCAAGTCCTGACGATGATGGATCTATGGCCAGGGCAAACTACATAATATATTTCACTGTAATTATTTAGTATCTTTTAGATGGATTGCAAGATTCAACCAAGTTGTATAACATGCAAGATATAACAGAAAGGAATTAACATAAACTCATCATTATATCATTATTGTAAGTTACATCCACCTGATCCATCTCAAGGATCCAACATCACATGTTACCACTTGGCCTCTTACCAACCATCCAGATCCATCTCAAGGATCATCACATACCATGGGATCTCAATTCCTCACCATGTATTGTCAATGCCTCTTCAAGGCTCACATCAACATCATGGGATTAACACATCATACATACAATCTCATAGAATAATTATCAAAGGGATATTACTCATCACATATGTCTCATAGCCTTTTCAGGGCTAATCATCACCTGCATGGTTAGGATACACAATAATCATAGATTCAACATAAGAATCATACTTACTATCACAAGAAGACATTCAAGATACAATACTATCCATCTTACACTATTTGGTAAACAAGTGTATAAAGCACATCATTAACAAACCATATTCCTGCTTATCATTATCTCAGGGTTATGCAAATGATCAAGATGTTCACATCAAGTAAGTAGCCATGTTAAGTATACAGAACAAGCACTACTATTACCACTATCATTACTATCACCATTCACTAACTATCACCATTCTCTTTATTATTAGCAACTAAGCATAAGGATCACATCATGTATGTCATTACCACTACCTTCTTCATTATCATCACTACTACCATTATCACCATCATTATTATTATCAGCATCATTACTATCATTAGCATCATTACTGTTGCAAGGCATCACCATGATTTGTGCATAAACATTCACTTCCATAACACATGAGACCGTCACTATAGGATCACATAACCCTCACTATAACTCCTCACAACCCTCACCTATACACTACTCACAAAGGCTAAAGCAAGGAGTGCAGCAACACTGCGTTGCTACCCAACACCCAACGCATGACACATCGTCACAAGGGTTGTCGCGCGTCAGGGGTGTCAGGCATCCCAAATCTATCGGGCAACGCCCGTCACATTCCCTGCCGGCCGACACTCATGGAGGTGTGACGCCCGTCACAACACCCCAACCGCAACGCCAGATACACTCCTACCAAAATGGCCAGATCACAACCATCCCAACCACCAAGAGAGAGAGGGAGATAGAGAAGAAACACTCCCTCAAAACGTGCTACCAACAAAACTATCCCTATCGGCCGACACTCTCCAAAGAGAGGGGCGTGATGCCCGTCACAACCCAGCCCTATCGGTCGTCACACACCAAAGGCTGTCACTCAACACACTCCTATATCGTCCATCATAAGAACAAAGGTGTTGCTCAGTAAAAGAAGGACCATATCGTCCAACAAGGGTCACCATATCGGCCAACACTTCTTCTAGCTTAACCTATCGCCCATCACAAGGGCAAGGATGTGGCCCAACACCAAGAACACTCATGTCGTCCTTCACAAGAACAAGGGTGTCGCCCAACACTCCAAAACAAGGTAGGATATCGCCCATCTCAGGTCATCATCAACCTCCAGCACAAGGAAACTCAAACCCTAGAAAGCAAGGTACACAAGGAAACCCTAAACCCTAAGGAGGATCGGCCACCAAAGGTACCAAAAGCAAGGAACAAATCTAAGCTACTAACATATGAACAAGAACATAGTAAGAGGTAATGGAATTAGGGTTAGAAGCTATGCAACCCGCATTAAGCTCCAAGCTCCAAGGAAGAAGAAGCACTCCAAGGTCCAAGGGATATCGTCCACCAAAGCTCCTCCAAGGGGGTGTATCGGCCACCACTGTTACTCCAAGGAAGTGTATCGGACAACACAAGCAAAGAGGGAAGGAGTGTCGTGCACTCAAGGTGGAGGGGAGACCAAAAGATCAAAGGAAGCTAAGGCAAGGGAAAGAACCACATATATAGAAGGAAAGGGAGGAGAAAACAAGGTAGGTCCATGCTATGTGTCGTCCACCCAAGGGACACTTGTCCTAGGGTTCAAGACAACACTCTAGCACACCATGAGACACTTGTCCAAGATATGCACCAAGTGTCCACCAAACATGGTCAAGGCTGGACCAAGCAACATGGGCCACACAAGAAGTAGCTCAACTGGGCGACACACCAAGGTACCTGGGCGACACACATGGTTGTTGGCCGAAACAAACCACTCTAGGTCGACACACTACTCACCTTGGGTGACACAAGCAAGTCTTGACTGACACAAGGTTCAAGCAAGCCCAAACAAGGCACCTCAAGGCCCAAACAAGCTCAACCAAGGCCCAAGAAACTCAAACAACAAGCCCAAGCCTTCCTCTGAACCCTAAAGGAAGCAAAGAGAGGGAAACATTTCACAAGATGGCAAACTTGCACACAACCCTAAACTTGGGTTATTTGCAAGTAGCCCCTCGAACTCTCCACAAAGCACAACAAAAACCCTAATCACCACTTAAAGGTGATTAGCAAGCACCAAAGCACCAAGATTAAGCAAGACAAACAGGGTAAACCCTAAACGCATGTCAGGGTCCTTACACTTATGTGGAAATAAATGAATAATATGTTGAAAACTAGGTGAAAAGGTAGTCACCAAGAAGTCACAAATGAAAATGTAATCACAAAAAGATGATATCATGTAAGGATATGGGTATACTTTGAATTGAATTTGGGCCCCAATCTTAGTAATGATGTGAGAAATTTTCATATGAATAAAAGTTGTTAAAGATAATCCAAGAAGGGTTGTTAAGGTTTGAAGCTAAGGTGAGGGATCATTCCCCTTGACCTTATGTGGTGTGAATTTTGGTGACAAAATTCCTTTAAAGAATGGATGAATGTAATATCCTCAAATTTGGTGAATTTGAATTATATAAATATAAGGATTGAATTGATAAGTAAATTCCCCAATTGTATTATTGATAGAATAATAAAGCCATCCACTTTGTGACATGGGTGCAACCTATGGCCCAAGTGAGACCCATGAGATTATTTGCTTTGAAAATTGGTCCTCGTGGCACAAGTTTTAAGAAGTAAAAGGATTTCGTATATAAATAGATAATATTACTTTATGAAATGTTATATAATAGGAATATGAGATAATGGGAAAGTTTCCAAAGTAGAATAAGATATGTGGTATTTTACATAATTGAGGGAGGCATTATCTAACCATAAATGGAAATACAACTTTCAAGGAATCAACCAAGAATTTATTAGTCCGGATTTTGGTATACTGGAAGATAATAAAAAAAAAGAATTCTATAATTTGAGGGAAAAAGGACTTTCCATGTGGTGTGGGTAAATAGTAAAGGATATGATAAAAGAGCAAGTTTCATCTACAAAAGCCCAATAAATCCCAAAAATTGGATATAAGTTGGGAAAGACTTTACCCAATTTCCCTCCAAGTTTCATTGCAAAAGGGGTTTGCTACTGGTCTTTAGAAAATAATAAAGGAATAGGGGCATGGTTGTAATCAAAACATTGTTTCTCATTTTAGAAATCAATTAAATATCTTTTTTACTTTATCTCTGGTTACTGACACCCCTTTAATGTGTCACACCCAATGTGTCCTTCAGATCCACAATCGACAGCTTAGACATTGTCTTTTACCTCTTGCACAAAAAGGGAAAGAAGGATACAATACCTCATTTACCCCCTTCAATCTCTCTCTCTCCTCAACCCATAAATGTCCCCAAAAATGTTCCATTGAATCTGGAAGGACTTTACGGACTTGCCTATACCTAGTTTCCCATGTTTTCGTGTGGGATCAAGACTTTTCCCAATCCCCTGTGGAGTTAGAACTCCATTAAAGACTAGTGGACATTCCCATGATGGAAAGAGCCTATTGGCTTGACCTAGCTCCGTGTCCCATATGGATGATGAGTGGGCTGTTGATGTGGCCTCTCCTAAATGGCCGAGACCTAGTAATGACAAATGAATCATAACTAATAATTAGTAGCTCAGAAAATAATATATTATATATCATTTTGATCAAGAAAATGAGAGGAACACAAATAAAATATAATTGAGACCTAATTATGATCATAGTTCTAAAAGTAGGACCAAATCATGATTAAGTAGTGATTAAAGCATATGAACCCTAGTTTTTGATGAATAGACCATTAATCATGTTAGATATGTTTCCTTAAGATATAATCTTCTATTGTTGAATATAATGATATAAGATTACAATGACAATGATGATGTATAATTAGGGTTTCTAAATTGGATAATCATTAACATGTGTAATTAGGGTTTTGAAACCAAAGGCCATAACTTGATATGTTGTTAATGCACCAAATTGAATCTAAGTGATCATAATGCAAGTATATGATAGATATGACAATATGGGTTAATAATTTGATAAAATATGGTCTATTGGCATTAGAGTGTGTACCCTTATTCCTTATAAAAATGAAAACCCTAAACTCTATATTAGAACATGAGTAGGGTTTAATCTAAATAATGTGATGGTGACACTTTAGGATTTGCATACATGCAAATTAAATGTTGAATTTCTTGGATTCCTCTTTGCTTGCTTGATTGGATAATATGCTTATGATTGCATGATTTGCATGGCTCTATATTAAGGTACATGTTCACTATTAAGACTACCCAAAATATTCATTGCTGAGGTTCACTGAGGATTTCTCAAAGATTGTTGCAATAAACTGTTGGACGTTTATTTACATTTTGTTCAATTATAATGCCACTATGAGTATCATATAAGATAAGACATCATATTCTTAACCCTAGGATGACATATATGGGGTGATGTTTGAGATCCCTAGAAGGGACATTGATCACACTCAAGATAGCATATCAATTGTGGGTTAGAATATGTGATGAAATTGCCAATTATTACTTGCAAGTAATTGATTAATTATATGTTGTGATGTACTTGTACACTTTTTCATGCACCCCACATACACAGTATAGAAATATACTAATCCATGTTTGTTTCATGCCATTTTAGGTAAATACTATACATGAAGATATCAAGACATTATGAACCAGATGGAACTAACTGAAGTCATTAAAGCTAAGTAAAGGAGGATTAGTTAGATACTTCTTATCATATGTAATAATTCTCACATTAGAAATTCATTTAACTCCCTAGAGGAATATCATTCTACAGTTTGTAAATGATATTTTGAATTAATGGATATTATTTGCTATTATTTGTTATTTGGTTGAATCTCGATCTTGGGAATTTTAAGTAATGGCTCTCAACTTTAATGTCCTTTCTTAATAGAGGGACGTTGAAAAGTGAGGTTGTCACAAATTAGTCCCAACTATTGATGGAGTTGCTTGGCAAAGAAGAGAGACACACCTTGGCTCTATCTCTCAAGGTGAAAGGAAAATGAAGAAGGCAAATCCCATAAATAGGAACATCATACGTTTGAAAGTGCTAAGATACTATAGAAATTCAACAATGTGGAGTTTCGAAACCTCTATAGTGTGTCCCTCCAAATCTGTTCTACTATATCAGTAGTGTAATGGCATGGCTGATAGAAAAATTATCTGCCTCGATTTTTGGGCTATTGATAGCCCCATTGATATTTATAGCAGCTGGAACAATGAAGTCCTTAAGGGGACAATCATATTCCATGATTTGTTCTTCTTGTTGAGTTGGATGTTTAGGTGAAGATAGTGGTGATGAAGGTCATGATTCCTCCAATATGGTTGACGTTCACTCCTCCTTGATTTTTGAAGGGTGCTAACAAAGTGCTCAATTTTAGGGTGTAGAAATGTGAAAGGTTCAAGACCCCTTTTGGATTGCCACATACAATCCTACAAGTAAAGAAGGCGAGTGAAGTACAAAAACAAAAATGAAAGATATAAAAAATATGATAATGATGATGGTTATGATGGTGGATATGACGGGTTGTGGTGTGATCTAGTCTCGCTTAGTAATCAATGCTTCTTACTCTAGATAAAATATCGATGCTCCCTAGAAATGACACCAAAACCTTCTTAACTGTGTGCACAAGTCTTAAGTTTATAACTCTAGCACTACCCCACAAGTATACGAGTGTTGTAATATGTTTAAGATCATCCAAGGAGCAAGGTTATGTTAAACACGAATGTATTGAACTTCAACAATCTAGATCGATTTATAAAAGGTGATTTGATTATATGATATAAACTAAACTAATTAGAGATAAAGAAACTAGGTCAAAGATCACTTGATTCAAATATTTTAATTTTATGAGAGGATCTTGAGAATAAGGTTTCACATCCACATCATACAATGAATCAAATATACTAACAATAACACTAAGGGAGGTTTGTATCCTACACCCACCTCTCAGTTGTGTATAACTATCCTAACTTTGTAGACCACTCCCATTGATATACTTAGATTTGGACTACAAAACTTGCTCCCCAACACTTCCCATCCATTCCCGTGGTTAAGGTAGTGCAGGTAAGGTACATCTCCTTATTATGTGCATATCTTCCTAGATTATACAAAGAGCTACAAAGTGGACAACCAAGCATGTTAGAAGAAATGAAAATCAATGAACCTTAGAACAACAAAATAAATAGAATTATGTATGAAATTTGTGTTCAACAAAATAATGACATGGGAGTTACTCCCCCATGCTTTAGAAAAAGAGTTCTACTTGTCTATGTAACATCCCTGGCCTGGGTTATAGCTTAACCCTAGAAGTTTTGCTTAAGTAAGTTATTTACAAACTTGTTCTAATCTTTTGCTCGTGTATGTATTTCATTTTAAATAAGAAACCTTGCTCCTCAACATAATCCCAGCCACTCTCACGGTCAAGGAAAAGTTCTCCATACTCTCAAACACATCTTCTCATATTATGAAAGAAAGTATAAAACATGCAAGTATGATGGCCAATCACACAAACAAGCATTTCAGATCTGAAACAACTCTTGGAATATGCAAGAAACTAACATTTAGTACGAAATTCATATGTTCATACAAGCTATGACATGGGAGTTTCTCTTCCATGCCCAAGAAAAAGAGTCTACTCGTCCATAATGATGTACATCAGAAAATGTGCAGAAATTTCAGAGTTAAACATGGTTTAGAGAAGGAAAAACTAAGTAATCCCAAGGTGTAACCAAAGGAAGGTAGAATTCTGGCTTGAGGACAAAATCCCACTTCTACAACTACTCCAAACCGGACAAACTTCCCTCCCGAGAAGCTTTGTGGAGTGGAGAAGCTCTGTTGCACCTTGGAGAAGAAGCTTGGAGAAGAAGAGAGGAAGAATGGGGTTTCTTTGGCAAGAAACCACCTCCTTTCCCCTCAAAATCGCCCTCCTATGCTCTAGGATTGCTCTAGGACGAGAGAACTTCCGCAAATGACCGGGAATAACTGCCCATTAAGTTCCCACTTCGTTTTAAACAAAAATTCATATTTTTCAAAATGCTGAAACTGCCAGGTGCACGCCGTGCACTTAAAGTGCACGCTGTGCAACTTTCCAGAAACGTTCAATTTGCTCCAGAATGCATTGTGCATGGCGTGCACTGACAATTTTAATTGTACTCTCCTTCTTTCCCAAAAATGATATGATAATGGATTATGGGTTCCGACACTTGGCTGCTAATGTAGGCTTATGCACACGTGGAATGTCGGTTGGGGTATTTTACCCTCTTTTAAGACATACCACCTAACCATCGTGGCCAGATCGGACTTACACTAGGCTAGCATGATATGTGGGCGGTTTAGCCATCTTTTATGGGGTATAAAGATGAGATAAGCCAAAAGTAATTTTAAATTTTTTTTCCAAAAGATAGGAGAGTCAACTAAATTTGCTAGAACAACTGACCCAGCAGACGCATATTCATGGCTTACCGAAATAGAGAAAGCCTTTAGGATCCTTGACATTCCAGAGGCTGATAAAGTTAAGCATGTTGTGTACCTTCTCAAAGGGAGCACTAGGCATTGGTGGGCCATTGAAGAAGAGAAAAGACCTGGTGCTGAGGTCAGATGACAGGAATTCTGACAAGAATTTGTCAGTAGATACTTTCCCAAGACTTATCTGGATGAGAAAATTTCACAGTTTGAGTGGATTAGACAAGGACCAATGAAGATTAGCGAGTATGAAGCTAAGTTTATGGAGCTTCTACGGTTTTGTCCACACATGGCTACTACAGATGAGGAGAGAATTCAACATTTTGAGAAAGGGTTGAACGTTGAGTTAACCACACCTATATCTGCTCTAGAGAATAGAGAGAGGTTTGCCACCTTTGTGGAGTCAGTTAGGCAGATAGAGAGGTTTGTGACTGAGAAACGTGAGGCGAACAGTAGGAAAGTACCTGCATAGTTCTAGGGTCAGAGGTCTAGAAGTTTTAAGAAACCAAGCTTTACTGCACCAGTGGAATCACAGAGGTTCAGTGCTCAGACATAGTGGAAGTCCAGTAGAGGTAGAGGCCATAGTTTTCCACCAAGTGGAGCCCATAGCTCAGCATCGATGTTAGTGATAGGACCATCTAGGTCGCAATGGGAGGACAGAGTCTGTTATAGGTGTAGGCAGACAAGACATATGATAAAGGATTGTCCATTTAGAGACAAGGAAGTAACCTAAGAGTCAACAAGGATCTCAGAGACAACAATTCAGTAGTGGCACATGAGGACATGGACAAGCATCCCAAGCTAGATCATCTACACTAGCTAACAGAGCACGGGGTTGGCAACAAGCAACAATGTGATTCTATGCTATGAATCAACCAGAGGTAGTGGTTAATCCACGAGTTGTGACATGTTAGATGGAACTATTTCATTCTGATATGTCTTCATCCTGTTTCATATCTATTTTGATTGATCCAAGTGCTACACATTCCTTTATCACTCGAGAAGTGATTCATGACTACTATATAACTGTCAATTGTAGAATGGATAATCTGTTATTAGAAACTCCATTTGTCGGATCTGTAGTGTCGTGGGAGGTATGCTCTCCTTGTGTTCTTTTTTTTAGAACACAACATTTAGGTGGATCTTATACCACTTGATTGTTCATGAGATATCACTCATCACTATATCGAGTTACCCATCCTCTTGGGTTTCATATCGAGTTTAAGGCACTTCAACCCTATATTGAGTTGTATCATGATGATGTCACCATAATCGACCTCTAGACTATTGTTATTACTATACTAGTTCATGGAAAATAGTCCTAACATACTTTTGGAACTCAAAGGAACATCAATTAATCAAGTGTTAACATTCTTTCCAGTTGTTAAAAGAAAGGTTGACTAGTGCACCTGTGTTGGTTCTACCTGAGCAGGGAAAGGGATATGTTGTTTTTTGTGATACTTCTAAGAATGGTCTAGACTGTGTGTTGATGCAGAGTGATCATGTAGTTTCTTTTGCTTCTTGACAACTTAAGAAACATGAGGAGAATTATCCAAAACATGATCTAGAACTAGCTGCAGTGGTTCACGTGCTAAAAATCGAGAGGCATTATCTCTATGGAGAAACATGTCTGATTTTCACAGACCATAACAACTTAAAATACATTTTTTCACATCATAAGTTGAATATGAGACAACTTCATTGGATGGAATTAATCAAGGACTACAATTGTATAATTGATTATCATCCCGAGAAAGCCAATGTAGTAGCAGATGCACTCAGTAGAAAATCTTCGTCTCAACCCACAGATAAAGCACAATTGAATTCTTTAGTGTGCTATAAACGGGACATGTTTGTCTCTTTGAGACAAATTAATGTGCAGTTAGAAGTATCTTTGTTAGCCGGATTGTTAGCTGAGATGCATGTGAAACCTACTCTGAAAGAGCAAATCAAAGAGGAACAACAGGTTGATATTGTGATTGATCAGCAGATTAGGTCAGAGTTGGGCAGTGAGAAACGGGACGGTTTCCATGAGTCAAAGGATGGGATAGTCTGTTACCATGGTAGGATGGAAGTCCCTGATGTCAATAACTTAAGAAAGTTAGTTATGGAGGAAGCTCACTCATCCATGTATGAAATGCATCCATGGAGTACCAATATGTATCATAACTTAAAAGATATGTATTGGTGGCCCAGTTTGAAGAAAGATGTAGCTTTGTTATGTAGTGTCCGATGTGTCAACAAGTTAAGGCAGAACACCAGAAGCCTGTAGGAACATTGCAACCCTTACCTATACCTCAGTGGAAATGGGATCACATGACAATGGACTTTGTGGTTGGTCTACCCAGAAAAGCCAAAAGTCATGATTCCATCTGGGTGATAGTTGATAGGTTGACCAAGACAACACAGTTTCTTCCTGTGAAAACAACCTATACTGTTGAGAAACTTGCACATGTCTATATAGATGAGAAAGTACGGTTGCACAGAGTTCTAGCTACAATTGTATCTGATAGAGGTCCTCCATTTATGAGCCGTTTCTGGGAATGACTACATGAAGCCCTGGATACTCAGTTAAAGTTTAGTACAACTTTTCACCCTTAGACAGATGGATAGTCTGAAAGGACTATATAGACTTTGGAAGACTTGCTTAGGACATGTGTTCTTTAGTTTGTAAGAAGTTGGGACTTACATTTGAGCTTAATAGAGTTTGCCTACAATAATAGTTATCAGGCTAGTATTGATATGGCACCATATGAAGCATTATATGGTAGATGTTGTAGATCTCCATTATGCTAGTTTGAGATAGAAGAATACCAACTTTTGGGTCCTGAGTTTAGTGCAACAAACAACTGAAAAGATTAAAGTAATACAACAATAGTTGAAGGCTGCACAAGATAGAAAAAAGTCTTATGCCGATAAACGACATAGACCTTTACAATTCCAAGTTGGAGACATAGTGTATCTCAAGGTCTCTCCTTGGAAACGTGTTCTTAGATTTGGGAATAAGGGTAAGTTAGCTCCTAGATTTATGGGACCTTACCCAATGACAACACGAATTGGAAAGGTAGCATATAGGTTGGAATTTCCACCTGATCTACATAGACTACATTCAGTGTTTCATATATCTATGCTGAGAAAGTGTCATCCTGATACAGAGTTGGTATTGCAACATGTAGAGGTAGAATTGAATGAAGATATCTATAATGTGGAAGGTCCTATGATGATTCTTGACAAAAGAGCCAAGAAGTTGAAGAAGAAAGACATAGTTCTTGTGAAAGTTCTCTGGCATCACTGTGGCGTTGAAGAAGCCACATGGGAGCTAGAGGAAGAGATGAGGAGGAAGTACCCTTCTCTTTTCTCTTGAGATTTCGGGGACAAAATCGTTTTTAGGGGTTGATAATTGTATCATCCCTGACCTGGGTTATGGCTTAACCCTAGAAGTTTTTCCTAAGTAAGTTATTTACAAACTTGTTCTAATCTTTTGAAAAGTAATTAAGACTCTTTGTGAAGTTTATTTTCAAGTTTGATATTATTTGCAAACTAATTGTGCATTATATGATAGTCTGAGTGTAAAGTGCAATTTATCCAAGATGAGGAGTTATATTGCAAAATGTCACATGTTGAAAGTACCTTAAGTGTTTTAACATCATAACAAATAATGATGCTAAGTGGTGGCTTGTGGAAAGCCTAAATTCCAAGTTAAAACTTGTTTGAATAATGCTAAGTGCTATGTGCATCAATTTTGGTACAAATTGTAAATAATCTAAAATAAAGGGTTGATGTGCAAATTACCACTTCTAGAGTGTCCCTACTCCTTCCTAGTATCATTTAGAGGAGATATAAATAAGGATACACCATGTTTTAATCATCTTGGAGTGGTAACATTCTTGGTGATGAAAAGACCAAGGAACTTGTATAGTTGAAATCCTTGCATAAGTTATATCGAGTTGAAGACTTGAAATGGGAGTTCCTATCGGCCAAGGAGCCATAGAGGGAGTCTCCTATCAGTTTGTTGATTCTTTTCAAAGCTCATGACAGGTTAAAACACTTCAAGGAAGTCATATGTATCGGTTTGCAACTTTTCTTTGGAAAAGGTTGTATTGAATTATGAATATAATACTAATGTGAGTGGTAGTAGTTTGCCCTAGAAGATAACCAAAGGGGGCGACCCTTATCCTTTACATTATCCTCAAGTTTTTATTTTTGCATGGCAAGATAAATATGGGATACATGAAAATACATGTGTCAATCTATGCATGGCCATGTGACACTTAGTAGAAATAAGAAGATGACACCTCTTACACTCTTTTTCATAAACCACAACTATTAATACCATTCCCTTCACCTATTAATAAAATTTTCAGATCTTACTATCATCTTTCACTTAGATATCATGCATACCATCTTAGTATCGTGCATAAGTGAAGGAGTGTCAAGTATAGAGCCTTGGTATCGGCCATACAGAAGGGATATCAGCCAAGCAAGGTGATATCAGCCACAAGTGGTGAAGATATCATGCATAGTTCTAAGGAGCTCAAGTCTTGGATCTTTGATAGGCTCATATTCAACCTTGGGAATGTGAATACTTGGAGCTTGGATCTTGGAGCTTGGAAGTTGTTCTAGAGGTGGGTTATATAACTTAAACCCAACTATGTTGTTATTCATCTTCAATCTTGTTGAATTTGTTGATCTACTTTCAATTTTGAATCCTTTGATTAATTGATGTTCCTTTGAGTTCCAAAAGTATGTTAGGACTGTTTTCCATGAACTAGTACAGTAAGAAAAATAGTCTAGAGGTTGATGATGGTGACATCATCATGATACAACCCAATATATGGTTGAAGTGCCTTAAACCCGATATATAACCCAAGAGGATGGGTAACTCGATATAGTGATGAGTGATACCTCATGAACGATATGAGGAATATCTTATGAATGATATGGGTGATACCTACGTACACCTTATACATGATATGAGGTTAATTCCATAGCTCATGCATGATATGGCGTCAATTGTACACTTTAATTGTTGAAACCCTAGATGATGGAATGAAACCCGATACACTTTGGAACTTCATACCCCTATCATTTTTATAATGGGCTGTTTTAGAAGAGCTCATATAGATATCCAGCTTAATAGAACTGATCCTTTGAAAGGCATGAAAAGTTATGAGTATAATGGTCTACCCAATATGCTAACCTGACATGATAACCAATAGGTAACCCGATATACCAATCCAATATGGTAACCCGATATGGTATGGTGTATACACTACTAAAACGATACCATAATGAAGTACATACCCTATTCCCAACATGATGCACACCTTGTGCACGATATGGTATCAAGTATGCCCTTATACCCGATATGAGGTCATGTATTCAGTTCATACATGATATGAAGCTAAGTATCTCTAACTTGAGATGATAAAATGTAAATGATAGCCAACCCGATATGGGTACAAGTTATGGTAATAGGGGATACACCTTAAAAAGATATGGTGATGTGGTTACTCCACATGCCCAATATAGATGCATGACATGATGATAAGGTTGCATCTCAAGCACGATATGGTAGCATACACACACCTTGATACCCGATATAGTTGGAATACCTCAATCTAATGATCTTGATTGAGTGATACATGTTGTGTGTTGTGTCAAATGCAACATTAATATGTAATGAGTTAATGCAATTTGATACTTGTGAGCTAATGTATCTTAAAGAGGATAATTGAGCCAACTTAATAAAAGTATGGTGCAATCAACATCCTAGTAAGGATGAAAGAGAAACTAAGATTTGAATATTAACCATGTATTAAGTATATGTTGATACTTCTATTATGAATGGAGCATGAATTAGGGCTTGATCTTTTATGATGCGATCTTGAAACCCTAATTGGTTAATAAAGGTAATTGTTAACCCTAAATGGGTGATGAGATATTTTGAAACCCTAATCGGTTGATGAAGAAAAATCCTAACCCTAAATAATGGAAAGAATGTACCTCTTTTGCATTGCATGGTTATGACATGTATTTGATATTTTTGTTATCATAAATACTAACCATGCAGGTATCATGAGACGATGAGCATAGAAAAGTAAGAGCTATGATATCTATATGATACAAATTTAATGGGCTTTGTGAACTATGTGAATTATTGTGCAATAAGTATAATGAATACCTTGGTCTGATGGCCTAGAGGTAATGATTACCTGATAAGTGGTAACAATACGCAATGATGAATTAAGGGTTTGAATTCCCAAGCATGATGATGATAAGAGATCGAGATCCTAAGTGTTATATGTGTCCCAAAGAATCATGAAAGTACTTGATAAACATATTTACCTTTCTTTGTAGCATCTGATATAATTCTTGCTTGCAACTTGATTGATGTTAAAAGATACTATAATACACTTAATTAATCAAGTAAAATGTTATCATGTAGTTTCCCATACCATTGATCCATTCAGTTTCAGGATTTGTTGAATGGTGAAATGAGTTTAACTCGGTATACATATGATTGATTATGTAAATTATACCAGGGTTGCTCATTGGACTCCCCAACTACACCAGGTTGCTCAGTGGACTTCCTGATGAAACTAAACTAGGATTGCTCAGTGCACTTCTTAATAAAAAACAATCTATGAAAGCTCAGTGGTCTTCTCCCGAAGAGAGTACATGTTGTGGATGTAAGTCTATAGCGAAGATACTAGTATACCATGGCAAGCTAATTGCAGTAGACACAAGATGTCCTACTAGTTATCTCATACTGACCGAGATAGGTGAGGTCTTGACAGCCGGCTCTGCCACTAACATTGTAGGGTACCAATTTCAACTTAGTAGTGATCGGTTGGAGCATGAGCAGTATACCTCATCTCCTCTGGGCATAAGTGTGAATGTGAACATGTAATAAACTATGTAGTGTATTTGCTTAAGGATCGAATATGGAAAATATTATTTGATGCTTCATTACTTTATAAATCTTAGTATATAGACGTTATGCATGTTCTTCATATTCCTTATAAAGAAAATAGATGATTTATAGCTCTATTAGGAATAATTGAATTATCTTATCAATGATATTGCTTTGCACTATAAATAAACCTGCTTATATAAAGTATCCTCTACTTAGTTTTATTCTATTTCTTGTGATAATAATATGGTTGGCAGAGAGTTATATCTCTCGCTGGGACAATAGTATCACCCTGTGGGATCTTCAATTTTTAGGTGGATGTGGATGAGGGAGTAGAAACTGGACTGTAGAGGAAGGACCATATCGGCATGGACAATAGTAATAGCTCAGGTCGAGTGTATTGTCTGTCATGTCTTGTAGATAGAAGTCCTATGTGTCATCTCTGTACTATCAGGTCCTTGGGAGATAGTTCTTAGTGGTTTTTATGAACGACTTGAGATTTTGGCTTGTTTACCTCGAGGTTTTATGTTGATGTTGTATATGTTGAGTAAAGCAACTGTTACTTGTTATCCTCGAGATGAGATGGTACAATGTATGTACTATATGAACCAGGATGTATATAAGGTTTTTTCCGTTCTATAAGAGTTTCCTGGAAGAGGATCTCTTTGCAAAATGGTTTTAATTCGTAGTGATTTTTTTTAATTCCACTAGTTATGGTTATTCCACAATTATTACTAGTGATGACTTGCTTTGTTATCAGGTCATCACAATCCATGGGTAATAAGTGCATATAGAAGCAGTCGAAAATGACACAGGACATAGTGTGAGAGAAATAAACAAAAATATCCAAAGGAGCAGTAGAACAAAGAATAAATTTAGCTAGAAGTCACAATTTCGTCCTTGTTATTGCACTTTATCTAACGAACTTCTCTCCTGAGCAAATGGAATGGACAATAAAGATCCCTATTACAAATGTTGAAGAATAATTAGGAAAGAAGATAGTTCTCTCTTAAGAAACCGCTCCATCTTCTCCAAAATCATCTCCAACCCCTTTTGGCTCTACTCTATTTTTTTCCATCAAATGATTTGTGATCCATACCAAGTCAGTCGTGTTTGTATTTAAAAGATTTGGATGGTTTATCTTCTGATTTGCAAAGAAACTATAGGTAACACAACATCTTGGAATGTTAAAACAACATGTCATTTGCAATTTCCAAAATGGAACTACCTCGATTGAAGGTGACATGGTGTTTTGGTTGGCCAAAATGGCATGTTGCTTCAATTCAGGGAGTTATGGAAAATTCTAGAATGAGTGGATATCTCATGTTATTTCAACACTGATTGTTATTGGGATTTAGTAACTACTGAATTCTCTAGATCTAGATATTGCACTACGAGATGACATGTTGAAATCTCAACATGGTGTGTTGGTTAAAATATAATGTGTCAATATCTCAACACGGTGTGTTGCTAAAAACATGAGGTGTTAGTATCTCAACATGGCATATTGCTGACTATTTCTGCATTATTGATCTTCTAAAATATGTGGATTTTTTCAGATGAGTTAGTGGATGATATGATGGTGTTTCTCTCACCATCTTAATTCCATAATGTTACACCTATGATAAAAACCATGGAGCAAGTAAATATAACAATAAAGTAGAAAATCTAGCATGACTAGACACACATTTAAGAAGAAACAAATTTAAAAGGGCATATAAGAGTAGGCAAAAAGGTGATATCAATCATGCAAATAAATTATCTAATTAAAAGTTTGTATTGTTCTTAACTATTATGAGTGTAAGTTACTAAATATTACTCATATAAATTCTAAAAACCATGGACTGACATTTAGATGAGTAATATTTAGTAACTTACACTCATGCAAAAATTTGACTAGGCAATGAGAAATCAATTATCAAGTAAAATGAATGAGGTTTTTATCTATTGATGGGTAAGTGGGTGTTCTAAAATTTGTCTAGATCTAATTATACATCTAGGAGTGATTATATATCATGAGGCTCCAGATATTCCATCAGACCAAGCTATCACTACATTGTTTAAGTTGTTTTCACCTTCTACTTAATGGTATTGAATGGTATGACTGGTATAAATGAGTTTGAGATCTTATATCACTAAAAATCAATCCTCACAATGCTTACTTATCAAAGGAAGGGAAAACATCAGACTACCTATATATATGTAGGGTTTTTTTTAATTTCCAAATGATGTACTATGTCCCTCATGATGGGCTGGATGGTAGTATATGGTAGTGTTTCATCCAATACCAATCTGCATCAATCCTTATGATGCAACTTGCCAAGCTAGGAGGGAAAATCACCTATCAATCTAGATCTTTCACTTAGGGATAGTGGAGAATCTAGATAGGGGGAGTGTGGAGTGAAGAACCAATCTCATACAAGGATTCTTGTATCTTTTTCACCACATTCCTCTGCCAATCTTTTCCCAATGCCTTTACTTTCCAAATTCACACATTCAAACAAAAATGAGGTACAAAAAATATGTATCTATGAGTAGAATAAAAAGACATTGTAAAAAACCTAATCAACCCATCACTCAAATAACTGACTATTTAATTAGCTTTAGATGATCAATCATGCATCAAATGAGATGAGTGAGAGAGAGAAAGTCATGCATGTCTAGAACATAATGAAGATTACATGTCCTCTGTATCCTGATTGATCCACCTAAAATGTGTATTAGAATTTGACACATGTGTTTTATAAAGAATGGAAATGGAATGGGCTTAGGGTTTTGAGGTGGAGGGAGAAGGCATTGAAGAAAGTGGAGACAACGAAGTGGGATGAAGTGACTAGACAAGGAGTTATGGCAGTGGCCTCCCCCATTTAAGTGTTATATAGGTGGGGGTATGTTGGGCATTACCATAACACATAAATGGGGGACTAGGTATTTTAGTGAGATATATAAGAGTTCTAGGTTCACCATGACTATGGTAAGGGGATAAGGTTGGGGTGGTGTATTAGATAGGTGGTGGCTTGATGACCACAATTGTCTGATTATTTCTGCAAAAGTTTGGGATATCAAAATTCATAGAGATTCTCCAACTTGGTCATGGTTGTTGGCGATGGCCTTCGTTGGACTCCCATGGATGTGACCCTAGTGAGGAGAAATTATTGTGATGGGTTAGGGTTAAATCTATAGGATTATCCAATCTGATAGGGTGAAAGTGCCACAATCATGAGCAAGCTTAATGACCATGGTAGATCTATCTGGTCATGCATGTGGATTCTTCCCATGTCCATGGTCAAATTGACCATGCCTTCCTGACCTTGATGACTATCTCCATGGGAAACACCTATGATCATTGTCACGTCACTGTTTATTACCCTAACTCCACACTCCTAATGGCTACAAGCCAAAGGCAAGTGGACATGGGATTATGTCCAAAAGAATGGCACATAGTTTTGCACCAGCAATATATATGAAAAAGGCAACAATAAAACTAAAGAGATAACAAGATACTAAACATGTATATAAGATATACGTACCCATTTCTATATCAATAGCACCCATTGGTGTTTCATTTCAGAACTCAGAGTCTTGAGTGCAACAAATCTTCATTTGGAAACTAAAAAAATGATAAACACAATTTATTAATGCTAAAACATCAAATACACTATGAAAGGGCTTGGACACACAATTTAAGAGTAATGTAAGAGTTGATTGGCTAGAAATGTCATAATAAACAAGAAGCAGAAACATGATAAGAACACTAGTTGATATTATTTTATACAAAGTTAGGTTTCTTTATCGATTATATCAACATTACATATTTTGACCACTTCCCAAGGAAGGATACATAGGGTAATCAGAGGCTCAAAGCCAATGTGTCAACCTATTTATATGTGAGGGACCTTTAGACCAAATTAAATGAGCTAACCCTATTATAATCATGCCTTGTGCCCTTACCTTGAGAATCTAAATAGGTACACAAGGGTTATATAATAGATTTCTCTATACTATGTTAAAGGTTTGTCAACATAGTACAATCAAACATGGAAGTACTTTTTATTGGAACGATAGCTCAACCATGTAACTAGCCATCCAAGCATTCATATGTGCATACATACAAACAATCTGATATCATAGTAGGTTCAAGAGATTAAGCATATCTTGTGAGTAGAGTACAACTCATAAACAAGGAGTAAAACTCTAGGAGGTTCAAACCCCGAGGGGACCTAAGATATAAAAAGACATAATAGTGGGTCCTAAATCAGTAGGGTACAAACATATGATGAAAGGTATTAACCATGTCAAAATTAAAGTAAATTTACTGAGTTAGGGATACGATCATGTTTTAGAACATAAGAGATCAAGGTTGAAAACTTAGTATCATAAATCATCTTCAAAGGCTCCAAAAAAAGTATTGAGAAAACAATAGAACTACAAGCAGATTTGGGTTCTAAAACTGGATGGATAGATCATGTCGAGAGGATCAAAAATCATATATTATATGCCATATTTTGGCCAAAGGATTCATTAGATACCCATTTTAAAATATTTAAGATCAAAATTTAGTTAAGAAAGGAAATAAAGCATTACATTTACTGAGGAATGGTGAGGGTGGATGTGGGTCCATAGTGGACCCAGCCATATCCAACAAGTGGGGGCAAGAAGCACACACTCACTGTAGTGGAGAGAGGAGGGGAGGCAGGGGAGGGTCCCATGGGCTAAACTCAATCGTTGCCTGAGTTGGACCACTGTGGATCCACCCAAGATCTATGGTGTCTACTTGTAGATGCACCAACTGAGGTGTACATGAGCGAGTTGCTTGTCAACACCGAGAGGCTGTCGGAGTCATGGGTGGGGTGGGTTGCAACCACTCGAGGTTTTATAGAGTGGCTGACTGACTCCAGTCGATCATTGCAGACTAGGAATCCGTCCTTAATAGCACTGTAGGCAACCAAGATGAAGAAACCCCTTTGGTCAATCGCAATAGTGATGCTTATACTATAGGTGAAAATGAAGGGGATAAGCGGAGTTGAAGGCATGGAAGTAGGAAGAAAAAGAGGAAAAGAGAAAGAAAGGAACAAAATTGAGAAAATGGAGTGAAAAAGGTCCCGGAAGAGGTGCAGAATGGCCTCTACCATGGCTAGTCGAGTAGCCTAGTAAAGCTTGTACACCACCTGTGAAAGGAGAGGACAAGTTCACAACCTCTGGATGGAGGTGTTATCCTTGCCTTCTAGATCCAAGGGTCATATATGTGTCCTGAGAAATCCTATCTTGCAATTATTTCATAAGATTTGGACCGTATTGTCAAAGGAAGGAGGGGAGCAAATGGACCATGCCCAATTGGGCCTAAAAGGTCTAAAATCATTCAAAAAGTGTTAAAAATCTTGTTCAATCAATACAATTTTAAATGAACATATTTCATTCATCCTAGCTCTGATTTGGATGAAACAAAGTTCGTTGTAAATGCTAAAGAGACCCCTACACCATTAAAATAAGTTAGGGTAAGTAGAGACCCATATATGGTATCAAAAGTGGATGAGAGAAAATGATGTGTAATTGGATGTAACCTGGATTTTATATCAAATTGAATGTCCCCACTTGTCACGCGAACACAACATAAACTCAATGAGCATTAAAATAAGTCAAATAGTGAAATCGATGGAAAGAGTTAGGAATTAGTACAATGATGATTTCAAAGCTAGGTTTTAGGTTCCTACCTAGACCATAGGTGTAGTCATTCATCCACATACAACAATCAAGCAACACTAGAGTCATATTCAAGCACCATTTTGAGATATTGATATTGAGTTCATTATCATGGTATTTAAGATTGATGAATGATATAGACCTAGGTCTTTGTAGGAAGTCAACCACAAGCTATAGTCAACATCAACATATTTTAAGGTCATAATAAAATAGAGATTCATGATCGAGTATCATTATCATCTTAGATCTGACCTATTAGAGATTTAGGTCAAGAAATCAAAATTAAGGGGAACAAGTTACCTCCTAGAACTCCAAAAAATCAACAAACTAAAAATTTAGAGGAAGTTATAATATGAATGCAACCTAGGTTAGGGGAGCATAAGTCAACTACCACCCTAATCTATCACATTAGTCTACATTAGTCATGATCCAAAACAATAACCAAATAGGGAGAGTATCAATTATCAATTTTACTTCATAAGGTCATGCGATCAAAGATCAAGATCGTAATAGGGAAACCATATATCAAAATTTTGCAAGATCAAGGTCATGATTGCATTCCATTCCTTTCATGATCAAGGTAAGGTTTATTCTAGAAATCAAGAAGCCAAATTGGAAAATTAAAAGTATGATCATAATAGGGCAAGATTGAGATCCACATGCATCATAATATTCAAAATCCTACTTATAAAGGGGCATATTAATCAACTTGTATCAAAGTCTTTCATCATGATTTTGAGAGTCCAAATCCTAGCTTTAAAATTTTTGGACCTATGACTCTGATGTCCAAACTTGACTCTCGAAACTGATTTATGAAATCCTGACTCATGATTAATGATCTTGATATTTATTTAAATCCTATGAATGCCCTATTTGGATCTTGATATCACTCTTGATATATGATTAATGAATTCCATGTTCCAAAAACTCAAAAATGTAAAATTATGATTATGTTGACTCACTCGATTTCTGACCTAGGGCTAAGATCCATGTGCACTAGGGTGGGACCTTCCATCAATTTTGAGCACAAAATCATGATGTTGAAATATGGTGTTGTCTCGAACTATTGAAATATGAAATCTCAATCATGGATGTATAACCCCACCTAGGCAAATGTGAAGCAATAACCCTAAATGTTGGAAATGAAAGTCATGCCTTACTCTTGGAATATATCCAATTTACTTGAAATGTGATCTCTTTAAATTTGGTGATATATAGGATAATCTCTCCAAGATTGTGACTCATGTGATGATACTTCCAATTTGACGATCTATGTGACTATGATACTTCCAAATTTAATGATCTACTTGAGTATGTGTAGACCATGATTCCCGATTGATTGATTTTAGAATTGGTGATGATACCTTATGATAACACTATGATGATTTTGATTTTGAATAGGAAAACTCAATGCTGATTGATGAGTTGATTTAATTTTGGGGACAAAATTGCTTTTATGGTGGGGAGGATGTGATAACATGGATTTTCTTTCATTGAATTTATGTACATCTTGACTCATTAGATTCTCTATTGAACCCAATAACCTTACTCATCCCCAATTTGATGAATTTGTGTTACTTTATGCGCAATTGATGAGTTGGGTTTGATTAAATATCACATTTTACTTATATAAGCTTTTAATTTAAGTTTTGAACTAAGTGCCATGCTTAATATGTGTAATAAACTTGTAATAAAAATGGACCCCATTCAATAAACTCTCTATGATATCAAATGTATTTCATGATGTAGAGTATTCAATTGTGAATCCATTCATTCAAAAATCACCATAATCAGACATTCACCATAATCAGACATCCAAATCCCAAGTTATGGACCATTAATTTTTGGGACAATTACATGTATTTTAATTGGATTTTATTGATTTGTGACCCTAATTGGGCCCATTTTGGGGGCGTGTGGTCCGCTTAACCCTCCCCTTTTATTTTCTTTTAGAAATCTGGATCATATAGTTTGGACCAATCACTTCTCTTAGATGCAAAGGCCAAGGATTGAGACCCCAATCATTAGCTAGGAAGGGCTTCCTCTACCTCGGTCCACTGAAGCAACTTCTTTTCATCCTACAATCCACAATGTTCAAGCCTTTTTTTAGAGCAATTGAAACCCCTTTTGCATCCACCTGGACCTCCTCTTTACTTTCCCTATCTTTTATCCTTCTCTCACACACCCTATCTCATACACACTCCTTTTCCTCCCTTCATCCATGGCTACCACCATGAATGACCACCTTGACCTTTCTCCTTTCACACCTTGCCTCCATGATTTGAGACCATGGTTGGCTCCACACCAATGAGGAGGCCTTGGATGGTGGCTTTCCTAGAAGATCTGGATCCTCCCTCCCCAGCATTGAGGACCATCCGGTGAGCAGGTTGTGGCCTCTGCCATAGCATCGAGGAGCGCAGGAACCCAGAAGATGAATCTCGCTTTGTGTGGACTTTTGGTCAAGCAACTCACGAGAATAAATGAGTGACTGTGACACAGTATCAACCCCCACCCAACCCCTCCTACACCGGCTATTAGATGCAAGAAGCAGACACTGCTAGATCATGAGGGTCGCGTCGTGGTCCCACATCCAACAGTCTGAGTTTTTCTTAGTTAAGAATCTCTATTATTACTCATTGCCAAGATTAGTCAAAGTTGCTAGTTGTTCTTTCTAAACAATGGTTAATTTTGTGCTATACTCAAGGTACATTTTCCTATTGACCCTACTATGATATTGGATTGTCTATATGTATGCTCGTATAAATGCTTGGCTACTTACTTACTTGGTTGAGCTATTTTGCTATGATTACTACTTTCAAAATTGATTATCCTATGTTAATATGATGGATACATAAACCTAAAATATGCTTCGTATAAAGAAATCTAATTAAGCATTGTCGCATTGTATATACTTTTTACCCATTGTCATGTTTATATCCAAGCAACTTTTATATCAATTTTTAACAGTTCACATGCCTTTTTCATAGTGTACTTAATGCTTTAGCATTAATATGTTTTGTTTATTGGATTTTGTATTTGCCAAATGAAAATTAGCTACACTCAAGGTTCTAAACTCTGAAACGAAATACAAATGGGTATACTTGAATATAGAAATGGGTCCGCGTCTCTTGTATCCATGTTTAGTATCATGTTATCTCTTTAGTTTGTATTGCCTTTTCATATATATTGCTTGTGTGAAACTATGTTCCATTCTATGGACGGACGCCCAATCCCTACTGCCACTGACTCTATAGTCGGTGGGGATAGTAGGAGGGTAACAAATAGTTCCATGACAAGAATACACTCTAAGCTTGAGAAGAAGGTACCTAATCCTATCTTGGATTCACTTTGGGTAGGTAGGTGTATAGAGGAACCTCAGCCACCACATTAGTCAGATAAGAGGTGATTACTAGACAAAACCTCTACATTTAACACCATGCCTATTACTTTAGTTTCACCATTATGGGTTTTGGTTCTCCCTAGGATCTTATGATGTGTCATGTCTTAAACATATATATAGTCCTATGTGTATGGCTCTGGTACCATTTTTCATGATATTTTTTATTACCCTAAGTCCACACTCCTAATGGCTACACATCCAAAGGCGAGTGGACATGGGCGTCCATCCCTAGAATGGCACATAGTTTCACAGAAGAATTATATATGAAAAATAAAATAACAAAACCAAAGAGATAACAAGATACTAAACATGGAGACAAGAGATAGGTACTATATCAAGAGTACCCATCGGTATTTCATCTCAGAGCTTAGAGTCTTGAGTGTAGTAAATTTTCATTTGGAAACTAAAAATTCAATGAACACAATATATTGATGCTAAAGCATTAAGTACGCTATGAAATTCCATGCAAACATAATTTAAGACTAATTAAAAATTGCTTGGCTCAAAGCATCATAATGAACAAGAAATAGAAAGAAGGCAAGAACATTTAATGACATTCTTTATGCAAAACATGTTTTAGGTTTTTTAATTATGTCAACATTAGGCCTTTGGACCACTTCCCAAGGAAGGGTCCATGAGGGACATTTGAGACTCAAATCCAATATGTCACCCTATTTATATATATGTGAGGGACATCATGACCAAAATCAATGAGCTAACCTTATTTCAATCATGCGTTATGCCCTTTCCCCGAGAATTCAGGGATGTACACAAGTGTTATATAGTAGATTTCTCTAATTATGTTCAAGGTTTGTCAACATAGTGTAGTCAAACAAGAAATAAATATTCATAGGAACAATATCTCAACCAAGTAAATAAGTATTCAAGCATTCATACAAGCATACATACACACAACCCAATATCATAGTAGGGTCCAGAGATTAAGCACACCCTGTGAGTAGAGTACACATCATAAATCATCAGCATGATTCTAGGAGGGCCCAACCCAGAGGGGACCTAAGATATAAAAAGACATAATGGTGGGTCATAGATCAATAGGATTTTTTTAATAAGATAAACATCATATAAGTCATGTTGATGTTCCCTTAGATCTAGGTTTCAAGTAGTTCAAACTTAGTTCCAAATGTTTCAAACGTGCTTGCAATTATTCAACATAGTCCAAGTATCAAGTTAAGACCTAGGTATAGGTGAACCATCCACATTATGAGAGTTACTAGATAAATATACATATCTAATTTGGTAATAGGGAAAATATGGTGTTTAGATAATTATCATGGTTTAAACATGCAATATCACAACTAGTCGTTGTAGATCCATTTCATGCAACATGGTCACATTTCCAAGTCATAGAAGCATTAAGGTGATCAAGTTAGTATTTAGAGCTATAGTATGATAATGCTAATGATATGAAGTCATTAAGATAGCATGGATAACATTGGAGAATCACTCATACAAGATTAGAGTTTGAAAGATTAACATGTACATTTAGAGAATGCTTGGTCTCATATGTAGGTCATATGTCATCAAAGATAACATAAGTGTGTTGCATTGCATTTTAGTGTCCCAACTCACTATAGGGTCTAATATGAAAGTTAACATAGAGGTTTTAACATTTAGGATCACTTTTGCATAAGTATTAAAGATTCAAAGCTATATGTACTGAAGCATTACATGTTAGGGCAAACTAGTGTACAAAGTCAAGTTTTTATGTCATAAGAGTGATTCATGGCAAAGAGGAATACTATATTAGTGAAACCATACATGAATCCTTATATGTCTACTGATCCTGAAGTGGATGGCCATATGATAGCAATATTGGCTAAAGTTCCAATCTGGATTAAGTTCCATCATCCACATACAAAAAGGGGTCATTTTTAGGTCAAGGCATCATTTGAGGGAGAAACATATGATTCAAGGCATTAATCATGTCAAAAGTGAGTACGTTTACTAATTTAGGATAAAATCCTATTTTGGAACGTAAGAGATCAAGGTTGAGAACTTAGTATCATCAATCATCTTCAAAAGCTTCAAAATGAGTACTTTTTGAGAAAATAGTAGAACTACAAGTAGGTTTGGGTACTAGAACTAGTTTCAATGGATAGATTTCATTGAGAGGATCAAAAATCATATATTATATTCCATATTTGACCAAAGGATGCATTATATACCCATTTTAGAAGATTTAAGGACAAACTTTAGGAAAGGAGGGAATAAATGGTTACATTTATTGAGGAATGGTGGCCATGGATGTGGGTTCCAGGTAGACCCAACTAAATCCAATGATCTGGGGCAAGAAGAGATAGGTGAGACATGGGAGGGTCTTGTGGGCTGAATCCAACCATTTTTTGAGTTGGACCACTGTGGATCCACCTAATATTGATGATGTCTTCTTGCATATGCACCAACTGAGGTGTACACAAGATGCTCGTCACCACCTAGAGATTGCCAAATTCATGGCATGGGGCTGGTTTCCATGACAGTGGGCTTCACAGAGTGCCGCCTGAATCCAGTCAACCATCATGGACTAGGAACTAGTCTTTGAGTGTGTTGTGGGCAACCGAGATGAAGACGCCCCTTTGGGAAATCACAATAGAACCTCCGACAAGGTGGGTGAAGACAGAGGGGGAAAATGGGGCTAAAAGAATGAAAGCTGGAAGAAAAGGATGGAAAGAGAAAGAAAGGAACAAAATGGAGTAAAATGGAGTGAAAAGGTCCAAACTGAGCCAAAAATAGCCTCTGCCATGGCTGATCGAGTAGCCTGGTAAAGCCTCTACACAACATGTCAAAGGCAGAGGACAAGTTCACGACCAATAGATGGATGTGTGATCCTTGTTTGTTGGATCCAAGGGTCAGATGTGTGGCTCGAGAAATCCTTCCTTGCTATTGGTCCATAAGATTTGGAGTGGACCACCAAGGGACGGAGGGGAGAAAATGGTACATGCCCAATTTGGCCCAAAAGGTCTAAAATGATTCAAAGAGAGTTTAAAACTAGGTTAAATAAAGACAATTTCAAATGAGCATATTTCATTCATCCTAGCTCCAATTTTGATGAAACAAAGTGCATTAGAAATATCATAGAGCCACCTACACCACTAAAATAAGTTTAGGGTAAATATAGACCCAAAAGGAGATGAGAGAATATGACATGTAATTGGATGCAACCTTGATTTTATATCAAATTGAATGTCACCACTTATCATGTGAATGCAACATAAACTCAAAGAGCATTAAAATAAGTAAAATTGTGAAATCAATGGAAAAAGTGAGGAAATGTAAAAAGATGAAGTAGATATCACATACATGAGTAGAGAGAGAAATCTAGGTTATTATAGTCATGGTGATGAAGTTTGAGATCCACTTTGTCATGAGTTTATTAATTTTTAGGTTCTTAAGCTTCGATTATCACATCTTGGTCTTGGTTCAACATAGGAGCTGTAATGTCTTCTCTCTTGCCTTCATGTAGAATCTAGGAAGTTTTTGTGGTGTCACTTGCCCAATATCTAAATCTTACTACAAGTATGTAAAAAGAACACATAAGCACAATGTAGTCAATTGGGGATGTTTACATATTCTGTTATCTCTTGGTATTGTACGTATGCAATTTAAACATCAAGTGGAGAGGGATTCATCAAATACATATTTATATTGATATAAAATATAAGAATGTACATACAAAATAAAACTTTTGATGGAGTACCACAGTTTACATGATACATTGTAAGCCATATAATTTTTTAGAACATAATAATAAAAAGGCACTACATAAATCATAAAAACATTATAGAGAAACACATTCTTGACTTCTTTTATGAAAAAAACACATATAAGTACTTTGTTTGGATTCCTTCTATGAGTGCCGACATGGCGTGTCAAATAAAAACACGTCGTATATGCATGAATTTCTACAGAAATTGTCTTCTTATCAGCACCTGCAAAAGTGATGAGATGAAAATATAAGTGTCTAAATTATTACATTCATCCATGACAAGTTTATTTTGGGAAATTAAAGATTATTCTTGACTCAAACTACTTAAAGAAAATATATCCTAATGTGGGGTCAACTCCCACGAGTTCCTCCATTTAAAGTTCGGAGTAAGACTCTTCAAACTTGTTGGTTAAACATCTTGGAGGGAGCAAGAGGCTCCCTTGTCAATTTCTTCTCCGGCGGTGTACAACTTGTATATTTGTCCATTGACTTTGAAGGTTGATTGCTTCCCTTGCAGCTCCACTATCCCATATGGAAATACTTGTAAGACTAAGAATGGCCCAGATCACTTGGATCTTAATTTTCCTGGAAAGAATTTGAGTTTGGAGTTAAACAACAGAAGTTGATCTCTTTCTTTGAAGTCCTTGACCTTGATTCTTTTTTCATGCCAGCTTTTAGTTTTTTCTTTGTAAATCTTGGCGTTCTCATAAGCATCCATTCTTAGTTCTTATAACTCTTAGAGTTGCAACAATCTTTTTTCTCTTGCCTTCTTGAGGTCATTGTTCAGGAATTTGATTGCCCATAGTGGATTGTGCTCCGATTTTACAGGTAAATGACATGATTTTCTAGTAAATAAGTTTGAAAGGAGTTGTTCCAATAGGAGTTTTAAAAACTGTCCTATAAGCCCATAATGCATTGTCTAACTTCAATGCCCAATCCTACCTTGAACTGGAGACCATCTTTTTTAGGATAGCCTTTAGTTTCCTATTTGAGATTTCCACTTGACCTGATGTTTGAGGATGATAAGGTGTGGACACCTTATGATTCACTGCATACTTTATAAGCAGGTTGTAGAAATTCCTTTCATTAAAATGGCTGCCACCGTCTGATATTATTTCTCTTGGAACTCCAAATCTTGGAAAGATGATCTTCTGAAATAGTTTTATGACTAACTTTATATCTGGAGCTTGAGTGGGGATTTCCTCCACCCATTTGGAAACATAATCATAGGTCACTAAGATGAACTTGTAGCTGCAAGAGGATGGAAAAGGGCCCATATAATCTATGCCCCACACATCGAAGACTTCTTTTTCTAAAATTGAGTTCAATGGCATTTCATCCCTCTTTGAGATTCCCCCAACTCTTTGGCAATTGTCACAAGCCTTGACAAATGTGTGTACATTATGGAATAAACTTGGCCAATAACAATCAGATTGAAGGATCTTAGTTGCAATTTTGTTCACTCCAAAGTGTCCACCGTAGGAAGAGGAATGGCAATGTGAAATCACACTAGCAATTTCTTCATTAGGGATACATCTGCTAATGAGTCCATCTACACATTGCTTGAACAAAAGAGGGTCATCCCACTAATAGAATTTAACATCATGAAGGAACTTCTTCTTTTGTTGGTAAGTGAGATCAGGTGGAAGACATCCAGTAGCTAGGTAGTTTGCAAAATCAACAAACCATGGAAAAAGAAGAGAGTTTATTGCATACAACTTCTTAATGGGCAACTTGTCATCAATAGGAACTTTGTCTTTGACACTAGTAGAAAGATGTGAGAGGTGGTTAACTACACTATTCTTGGTTCCCTTCTTATATTTGATTTTTAAGTCAAACTCCTGTAATAACAATATCCAGTGGATGAGGCAAGGTTTGGCATCTTTCTTGCTCATAAGGTATCTTATTACAGCATGGTCCGTATGCATAATGACCTTAGTGCCCACTCGATACTGTCTGAATTTATCAAATGTATAAACAACAACAAGCATCTCCTTCTCTATAGTAGCATAGCTAATTTGTGCTTCATCAAGGGTCTTACTTGCATAGTGTATAGCATGGAGTTATTATCTTTTCTTTGTCCTAAGACTGCTCCTATGGTGTAGTCTCTGGTATCACACGTCCCTTCAAAGGGAGCACTCCAATCTGGTGGTTGGATAATAGGAGCTAAAACTAGAGCATCTTTTAACTTCCGGTAGGCACTTTGGCAATCATCATTGAAAACAAACTCAACATCTTTTGCAAACAAGGAACATAGAGGCTTTGCAATATTTGAGAAATCCTTAATAAATCTCCTTCACATTGGTTGGAGCCGACATCTTTTCAATAGCCTCCACTTTAGCTTTATCCACTTCAATCCCTTTGTTCGAAATAACATGTCCTAGAATGACACCAGTCTGCACCATAAAGTGACATTTCTCCCAATTAAGCACGAGGTTGACTTGTTGGCATCTTTGTAAAACCTTAGTTAGATTTAACAAACAATCATCAAATGAATTGCCATAGACACTAAATTCATCCATGAATATTTCCATATTTTTTTAATGTAATAAAAAATGGCCATCATATACCTTTGAAAAGTAGCGGGGGCATTGCAGAGCCCAAAGGGCATCCACCTATATGCATAAGTTCCATAGGCGTAAGTAAATGTGGTCTTTTCTTGATCGGGTGGATAGATGGGAATATGAAAGAATCTTCTATACCCGTCAAGATAGCAAAAATAGGAGTGGTGAGCAAGTCCTTCTAGCATTGAATCAACAAAAGGTATAGGGGAATGATCTTTTCTGGTGGCTTTGTTCAATTTTCTATAATCAATGCACATTCACCATCTGGTGATGATTCTTGCTTGTATTAATTCATCATTTTTTCCTTTAATTATAGTTGTTCCTCCTTTCTTAGGCCCAACATGTATAGGACTCACCCAAGGACTGTCACTTGTTGGATAGATGATTTCGACATCTTTAAGTGTTAAGATTTCCTTTTTTATCACTTCCATCATGTTTTGGTTAAGTCTCCTTGGGGGGTCTATGCATGATTTGACATTCTCTTCCAAAGCTATCCTATGCATACAAATGGATGGGTTAATTCCTTTGAGGTCATTAATGGAATAACCTATCACATATTTGTAGCTTCTAAGTTCATTCAAAAGTTTTTCTTCTTGGTCATTGTTCAATTCAACATTTATAATGATAGGAGAGGAAGAGTTTGGGCATAATAAAGCATACCTTAACCCTGGTGGGAGGGGTTTTAGTTCTACCTATTTGCTTGGAGTTGTGGATTGCTTCCTTAAATATTTTTTGAGTCTTCTTCACTTGGTGGAGTCTCTAAAGTTTTAGGACTTTCCTCATTGAGAATGGTATTTGCATCATCTTATTCAAAATCATCTAAGGCAGTTTCAACATAATTCTTTTCCTCTTCAAGCAATGTATTGATGGTATCAACGAGACAAAGTACTCCTTGGAGTTGGGTGCCTTCATGGCATCATAGACTGAAAATATTAGTTCCTCATCTTCACCCTAACTGTGAGCTTTTCTTCTCTAACATCGATTAAACAACCTACAATGCACAAGAAGGGTCTACCAAAAAGGACTGGATTGGTTGAGTCTTCATGCATGTCTAAAACCACAAAATCACATAGAATAAAGAACTTTCCTATATGAACAAGTACATCCTCAATCACTCCCCTTGGGTGTTTAATGAGAGGTCAGCTAGCTGAATTGTCATAGATGTAGGCTTCAAATCTCCCAAGTCTAGCTTTTCCCACAAAGAGACAAGGATCAAGCTGATGCTAGCTCCAAGGTCAATAAGGCCTTTATCTAAAGTGGAGTCTCCTATCTTACAAGGGAGAGTAAAGTCACCTTGATCATCTAGTTTCTCAGGCATACAGTTCTGGATGATGGAGCTTAGTCTTTCAGAAAGCATAACCGTTTCTACCTGTCCAAATCTCCTATTCTTTGTTAAGATATCCTTTAAGAACTTGGCATAGGAGGGCATTTTGGCTATGACTTCAACTAGGGGCAGATTTACATACAACTTGTTCAGAATATCCATACATTTGTTGAACTTCATGTCATCTTTGGTGTTAGCAAACCTATGGGGAAAAGGGGCAGTTGGCTTGCTATATGAATCACCTTGATGCAAATTTTTGGCATATTTCTTCCTTTGATTTTCAGCAATATCTTCAACATTAGTGTCAGCAATCTCTATTGATTTCCTCTTAGATGGTGGTGCAGATCCTCCTATGACTGCTCCACTTCTCAAGGTCATAGTTTTACAAGTCTCCTTGGGGTTCATAATAGGTTGACTGGGTAAAGACCCTAAAGATGTTCCTTGGTTGGCTAATGCTTGTTGAGCTATCTAATTCTGTAACATTTTAGTGTGAGTAACAATTCCATCGACCTTGGAGGACAGTTGTGTGATAGCATCTTTCAATATGTTGCCATGTGCCAGGAACTCGTCATTTTGCAAGATTTGTGTGGTGAAAAAAAGTCTCAAGAAGGCTTTCCAAGCTTGATTTTTGCGGTGGAGGAGTCACTTGCTGAAATTGATTGAGGTTCCTATTGTTGTTAGAATTGTACCCTGATGGCTATTGGTGGTTGGCATTCATCAGTTGATGGTTGCTCATAGGTTGCTGACCTTGTTGCTGGTTTTGTGAACTGTTGATTCTGTAAGAGAAATTTGGATGGTCTCTCCATCATGGGTTATAGGTTTCAGAAAAGCGATTGTATGCTTGTCTGTCATTGAAATTTCCTACTACATTGACTTGTTCTAGTGCTTCAGTGGCATTCAACTATGGTGCGAAATAAGAAGCAGAGTTATGCCCATATGTTCCACAAGCCTCTCATACTTGCTTGACTGCTTGGACTGAGTGAGTAGCAAGCATTTCAAAATTCTGGGTTAAGGCGTCAAGCTTAGCTGCAATCAAGTCTACGACATCTACAATATGTCTTTCACTGGACTTCTCACTTGAACTAGAGGAAGAGAATGGTTGACTGGTCCTTTCTGAACTCCATTGGCTGTGGTTGAGTGCCATGTATTCAATAATGGCATAGGCTTCACTGTATGCCTTGTTCATCAAGGCTCCATTTGCAGTGACATCAAGGGTCATACAAGTATTGTAGAATAACACACTGTAGAAAGTTTGTAGAAGAAGCCAGTTTTTCAAACCATGGTGAGGGCATAGGAGTTGGAGGTCCTTAAACCTCTCCCAAGTCTCATAAAGTGTCTCACCCTCTTTTTGCTTAAAGTTTGTAATTTGATTCCTCAGCTGGGCCTACTTAGCTAGAAAAGCATTCAACAGATCATCCCAGATCTTTATACAATGTTTAGGCAGTGAGGAGAGCCACGCCTTGGCTGGATCACACAAAATGAATTGGAATAGGAGTAGGCATACTCCCTCAGCTGGAACACCATTAATCTTAAAAGTGTTCATGTACTGTATAAACTCTGCTATGTGAAGATTTGGATCTTCCATAGGAGTTCCCCCGAAGTGATTTTTTTGGATCATCTATATGATTGTAGGGCTGATGGAGAAGTTGTTGGCCTCTATTGTAGGATGATCAATGGCCCTGCATAAATTAATAGCGGTTGGCACAACAAAATCCTTGAGTGGACGGTTGTCCTCCATCTTTAGCTCTTGAAGAGGACCAGGTGAAGGCGGTGGTGAAGGTGAAGATTGCGCTGATGAAGGATGTGATTTCCCCAGATTTAAGAGTTCTCACTCCTCCTTGCTCTTCTACGGCTACTGAAAGTCCACTCTATTTCAGGGTCCAGAAAGATTGATGTCTGTAGACCCCTCTTGGAGTGACACATGCACCCTAAAAAATAAAATCGATTAAGCTTCATAAAATCTAAGAGATACCACGATATGAAATGTTGAAATATTAACTTAGTCTCAATTATTAGTTAACTCATCTAATCTAACTAAAAATTACCATAGCTCCCCGGTAACGACATCAAAAACTTGTTGGGGGTTTTACAAAGAAAGATCTCAACTCACTAATTACCTGCAAGTGTATCGGGTCAATGTAGTGGAGTGTCGAACACAAGGAGCTAGGTTAGTTAGGTGCAAATTTGTTAACTTTCAATAATCCAATTCGGTTTATAAAGTTTAGGTTGATAACACATTTATAAGGCAAGCAAAAGCTCAAAGTTAAAGGATTGAATATGCAATTGAAGGCTTGGACATTAGATTTCACTACCATACCATCATATCATATGGAATTACAAAATCAATATTACCATTAATATGCAAGGAGGTTGTCATCATCGTGCATTTTCCAATGTCACAAGATGGTTCTCAACTTGGCATAACGCTCCTGTGTCTATGCTTAATGTCGAACACAACCTTAACCTTCAATATTCTGAAGCCACTCCCGTGGTCAAGAGCATACTACCATGGATCCTACTCCTTACTTCCTCATACATTCTCCCAAAGTATAAGGTAAGTACAAAACATGTACGAAAGGTGGCCAGACAAATATACAAGCAAGAAACATTGTAGGCATCCATGGAAAAGCAAATTAACTAGAAATAAACTTATATTTCGAGTTCACATGAACAATGGCATGGGAGTTACTCTCCCATGCCCAAGAAAAGAGTTCTACTCATCCATAATGGAAATGTACAGACACAGTGTACAAATTTCAGAGTTTTGTATGCTTAAGAGAAGAAAAAGCTAAATGAACCAAAGATGTAGCCAAAGGGAAGTAGAACTCCAACTAGAGGACAAAATTCCACCCTTGGAGCTACTCCAACTCAGAAATCTTCCCTCCCGGAAAGCTTGAGTGGGATAGGTATGCTCTACTACACCTTCCAAGAAGAAATGAAGAAGAAATGAAGTAGAATGGAGGTTCTTTGCCAAGAAACCACATTCTTCTACCCCAAAATTTCCCTCCCTAGCTCTAAAAATTCTCTTGGATGAAAAACACTTTCAAAATGATGAGAGATAACCGCACATTGTGTTGCCTTGGTCTTTAAAAATGAGGAGTGGTTGCTCTCGTTTCTACAGAAACTGATAGTGACATGACGTGCACTACTACAAAAATAGCTTATAACGTCACATTTAGAGGCGTCGGTTGTATCCAAAAAACCGACGCCTAAATCCTACAATGTCGGCTGAAGACACAAACCGACATCTATATGTGAAGACTGGCCAAACACGGGTATCGCTTTCTATTTAGCGTCAGTTGCATAATATGAAACCGACGCCTAAAATCGCCCGCCAAATCCAATTTTTCTAGTGCAAAAAAATTCCTCCAAAATTTCACATACGGTGTTGGTTGTTTACCAAATAACCGACGACTAAAGATTTTTTGTGAGATAGAAATCGGGCCTACTTATGTCGTCAATTTTCTTGCAATAACTGACGCCGATGTGTTTTCACGCGCTGTCCCCTGAAATTTTTTAGGGTTTAGGTTGCCCAATTGGCGTCGGTTTTGTATGGTAACCGACGACTATGGTCATAATTCAAGAATATTTTTTTTGTCGGCATATGTAGATAGACGTCTTTTTTTTTAGTTGAAACGGATGACTATGATTGAATATAGGTGTCAGTTTTTATGTGGTGACCGACGCTTTTGTATCTTAGGTGTCGGTTTCTGAAACAACTGACGACGATTGTTAACTTAATAGCCCCCACGAAATAGACTCTTCCCCATTCTCTATTTCATCACAAAACACGGCTCGGTCTCTGGCAATTCTAATCGACCTGCCGCTCGTCTTCCGCCGCCACCTGCTCGTGTGCTCAACACTGCTGCCTGCTCCTATGCTCAATGCCACCACTGCCTCCTGCTCAACGCCGCCCCCTGCCCGTGTGCTGAACACCGCCGCCTGCCCGTGTGCTCAACGCCGCCACCGCCTACCCGTGTGTTGAACACCACCACCGCCGCCTGCTCAACGCCGCCGCCTGCCCGTGTGCTCAACGCCTCCGCCTCCACCTGCTCAACACTGCTATATATTATCGGAAAGTTTTCCCTCATTTCCAGTTCTTGTGCTTGGGGTTGCCTGCAGTAGAAAGTGAAGACTTGTTAGCTAGGGTGGAGGGCATTTTGGCAGTTGGCAGTGCAGGTGGGCAGGGGTGATGGGGGTTTTGGCTGTGCTAGGTGTAATGCACTTCTCTACAAAACATATAAAAACTAACTGTATGTATCTAATTCTATACTTACTGCATTAATCATATTACTGTATTCATGTACAATACTTCTACATACCTCTTTATTCTTTGCAGAAGTTAGAGTAACTCTTTGATTCATACATACAATTATAATCTAGTTAGTTATTAGCTGTTATGCTAATTAATTACGACTTTTACAGATAAATAGTATAATAGTTGCTAATTATTACTAGCTATTGACGAGCTATAGTTATGAATTTACATATTAACTGTCTGTGTATTGTCACACTAAGTTAGTAACTACTTTATTAGTACTTAATTACTTGTTATACTTATATATGTTATGTTACTTTATATCAATTTACCCCATATGTGTTCATCTATTCTCCATTACTTGGTATATGAATATATAGTGATATATTATAGCCTCCTATACAATTTGGTAATCTAACTCCTCTCAAATAATTATTAATTCATTAATCACCCTAGGTATCTAATATTATGAATCACATAACCTATAATCTAAATATAAGTTTGGGTTCTTCATAGTCCAATTAGAAAATCTACCAAATTTGAAGTAAATCAGGTAATTAACCCTAGCTATATGTAATAATTGTAGGGAAAAGAGTGAATAAGCATAGACAAATAAACCTAATTAGATGATGATGTAGTAGATCTAAATCATATTGGACTAAGTTCCATCCTTAGGTAGTGTGTCAAGCTCAATATTTTATCACAGGCTCATTATGAACCATTAGATCTAGATCTTAGGGTATCTCTACCCTCCTAACTATGAAATTGGTAACTTGTTTCCTTGTTGAGTATATTGATAATCCTAATCACCCTTCTTGCTTACTGATGAACGCTAATGCACTCATGTGACATGCTTGGAATGTAAATGATGAACTTTGCCCTAGATTGCCAATCATGCTTCTAAAGACATCAATAATCACCCTAACTTGAAGAACTAGGATATGAATGATGAAACTAGGATTGTAGGTATAAGAATGATAACACATGTATTTGTTGGCCTAGAAACATGTCCAAGATTTACTCATTAGGAGTAAATGTTGGATAGTCCCCGGTTTGGGACTGTTCTTGAACACTTAATCTCACTTAGGATGTAAGTGTATAATGTGTATTGGGGTTTCAAGAAAATTTTGGTAGCATTTCCCTATTTGTTCTCTAAGTACATATGTACTTGGAGAACAGCGGGGAAATGCTGCTGAAATTTTCTTGAAAATCCAATACACATTATACACTTACTAGTGAGATTAGGTGTTTAAGAATGGGATAGGTGGTGCACAAATTGTAGGTATAAGAATGACAACACATGTATTTGTTGGCCTAGAAATTCATCCAATATTTACTCATTAGGAGTAAATCTTGGATAGTCCCCAGTTTGGGACTATTCTTGAACACTTAATCTCACTTAGGATGTAAGTGTATAATGTGTATTGGGTTTTCAAGAAAATTTCGATAGCATAATCTCTTAACCCTAGACCCTAATATTTTAACCCTAAACCCTAATATATACTTGTTTTCTCTTTGATCATAGAATGGATAGATCATGGATATCCATTCCAAATCATTGCACCCCAGAGTTTATTTCTGGTCTTGATCAATTTATTAGATTTGTCGAGGAACATAGGAAACAACCTGGAGATATGTTCTATTGTCCATGTAGGCATTGCGGTAACAACTTGAAAGTCAACACTGGTGATGAAATCAAAAGTCATGTCATGTGCAACAGGATTGTACAAGGCTGTACAGAATGGCACTGGCATGGAGAGATTTCAAACCTAAAATCAGTGGATGTCGATAGCAGTGCTTGTGTGGAAGAAGAAATTTCTTCCGATGACGTAGATGTGAACGAACCAGTTCCAGTAGACATCGTTGATGCGATGCTGGATAGTTGTGGGGTAGAGCACATCGATCCACCTCCCATGTTTAGAAACATTGTGCATGATGCTGAGATACCGTTATACACAGGTAATACTAAGTTTATGAAGCTTAGCACTGTGTTGAGATTATATAAGCTGAAAGCTAACAATAGATGGAGCGACAAAAGCTTCACGTCATTGTTGTCTTTGTTGAAAGAAATTCTTCCTGAAGGAAACAAGCTACCAATCTCAACATACTAGTTAAAGAAATTGTTGTTCCCAATGGGAATGGAGGCCATGAAGATACACGCATGCCCAAATGATTGTGTATTATTTCAAAAGGAATATGTGGATTTGAAAGATTGTCCAAAATGTGGTGCGTCAAGGTATAAATTGACGACTTCGGGGGAGTCCAAAACTAGTTCTCATGCCAAGGTGATGTGGTATCTACCTATAATATAACAGTTTCACTGCTTGTTTGCCAATCTGATAGATGCAAAGAATTTGAGGTGGCATGCAGATGTTAAGAAAAATAATGATGGGATCCTACGACGTGTCTGATTCCCCATAGTAGAAGAAGATTGATTTATTGTACCCTAAATTCGGTGAAGAAGTCAGGAATCTAAGACTTGGGCTTTGTACAAATGGGATGAATCCATACGGGACATTGAGCAACCAATATAGCACTTGGCCAGTTATGCTTGTTATATACAATCTTCCTCCCTAGTTGTGTATAAAAAATAAGTATGTTATGCTATCGTTGTTGATATCGGGTCCTAAACAACCTGGAAATGATATCGACATTTATCTTGAACCTCTGATTGATGACTTAAAGAAACTTTGGGGTGAAGGTGTGATGACCTATGATGCTTCACAAAGAGAGACATTTCATTTGCACACTATGTTGTTTTGCACTGTTAATGACTTTCCAGCGTATGGGAATTTGTCTGGATATAGTGTCAAAAGATCTAAAGTGTGTCCTATATGTGAAGAGAACACTGATTCAATACGAATAAAACATGGCGGCAAGACTTTATATCTTGGTCATTGAAGGTTTCTTCTAAAATTCCATCTGTATCGTAGGTTGTGCAAAGCATTCAATGGACGGAATGAAGAACGGAGTGCACCTAAACCTATACCAGGGGAGGTTGTTTATGAAAGAGTAAAATACTTTTCCAATGAATTTGGTAAGAGATCACAATGTACCATGGTCACACGGAGTGACAAATCTTTATTCAAGAAGAAGTCAATATTTTGGGATCTTCCTTATTGGAGTTCTTTGGCAGTCAGGCATTGTATCGATGTCATGCACGTTTAGAAAAATGCCTGTGATAGCGTCATTGGTACTCTGTTGAATATACTAGGTAAGACTAAAGATGGGATAAAATCCAGAATGGACCTACGTGAAATGAGAATAAGGACAGAATTAACAGAAGTAGTTAGTAGCGATCCGAGAACATACTTACCTCCCGCTTGTTACACGTTGACTAGAAAGGAGAAGAAAGCTTTTTGTGAATGCTTGGTAAATGTTAAGGTGCCACATGGTTACTCATCCAACATCCATAGATTCGTATCAATTAAAGATCTGAAGTTGATAGGTCTTAAATCTCATGATTGTCACACTCTAATGAAACAAATATTACCTATGGCAATTCGATCTATATTGCCGAAGCATGTAAGGTTTGAAATCACCATACTTTGTTTCTTTTTCAACAGTCTATGCAGCAAAGTTATTGACCCTGATACTCTCGATAAATTGCAAAGAGAAGTGGTTGTTACCCTATGTTAGCTTGAGATGTATTTTCCTCCTTCGTTCTTTGATATCATGGTACATCTTGTTGTCCACTTGACTAGGGAAGTGAAAATGTTGGGACCAGTTTTCTTGCATTAGATGTATCCCTTTGAACGATACATGGGCATTTTTAAAGGTGATGTTCAAAACCGTTATCGTCCTGAAGGGAGTATTATTGGGGGTTATGTGGCGAGAGAGGTTATGGATTTTTGCAATGACTTTCTGAGTGCTAATGATGCTCCTGCTAATGACAAGAATATTGAGAAGTATTCTAGCAAAGGGATTTTGGGATCACGGATGAAAGTAATCAACCGTGATCAGTTGGAACAAGTTCACTTGTATATTTTATACAACATCGATGAAGTGAGTGTTTATATCAAGGAACATACCAATTTCATCAAGAGACAATATCCTCGAGCCAATTCAATGTGGCTTGCTAGAGAGTATAACAAGAAATTTATTAAGTGGTTTGAAGATAAAGTCTTACATCAACTATCTCAAACACCAAATAATCTTACTGAAATTATCAAATGCCTCATTTTTAAACCAAAATTGAATGTTATGTCTTATGAAGGATTTGACATAAATGGATTCTCATATTACACAAAGCGTCAAGATGATAAGAGTGTCATCCAAAATAGTGGGGTCACCCTTCTAGCGTCTTCATTGTTTTTTGCAAGTGCAAAGGATAAGAGTCCACATGAAGCTAAAATGTCATATTATGGTGTCATTGAAGACATATGGGAGTTTGACTACGTAGATTTCAGAATTCCGCTCTTTAAATGTAATTGGGTTGATAACACCAAGGGAGTTATAGTGGATGAATTGGGTTTCACATTAGTGAACTTTGAAAAGATTGGCGAGAAGGGTGAACCATTCATATTGGCATTACAGGAGAAATAAGTATTTTATATCGATGATCCTATAAATGATAAATGGTCGGTTGTTCTTCATGGTCAAAGACAGTTCATTAAAGATCCTATAGATGAAGAAGAGTACTATGATAAGTATAATGACTCCAATCCATTCTCAGTTGGGTTTCCAACTCCACCAAATATTGAAGCTAATGATGACTTGTATGTGTGCAGAGGTCACAATGAAGGATTGTTAATTGATAAAAGATCGCAATATTAGAGGCATGCGTGTTTATATTTTTTTAAGTGTTTTATTTTTATGAATGTGAACTTTACAATGTTTTATTATCTTCTAGTTATGTCAAATTCTAAATGTTTGATTTTTTTATGAAACTTTCAGATGGTTGAGCATGAGCATGATGACTGTGATAATGATTACTGTGAGGGTGAGGATATCAATGTGCCGCCTCACAATGTAAGTTTTAAAAATATATCCTATATTTCCATTTATAGTTATATCCTATAAGTGTGTTTATTTTGTCAAATTTTAGGTTGATGATGTACCCCTAAAGAACTTGGTGTTGGTATGTATGCCCTGAGAGCCAATCATGGGATGATTGGTGGGATACATTAAGATTGATTTGATAAACATCAAAGGCAAGCTTCCAATTCTTTCTAGTTCAATCATATGAGATAGTGATAGAACATATTTAAGGTCTAGAGAATGATAGTACTCAATGACGTATGCTTTTAGGTTGAGGACCTAAACAATGAGATCATACAGATGCTAAGAGTTTGTACATTCTTGTTATGTCCCTAGTCGGATGTCATTGTGGATGGTAGATTGACAACAATGACACACAAGACTAGATTGTGGTGTTGGTTGATGACAAAATCTCATTAGTCATGATATAGAGATATCAAACCAAACACATAGGTACTTGTTAGAGAACAAGTGTACCACACAGACCCACCGTGAGTTTGACTCATGGAACCATGACATGGTAGTCACAGTCAATACTCACAGTGATGGTGGTGAGTGTGATTCCTTGACCTGAAATCACTACACTCAACACATGTCGTTGGGCACACTTTGACATCATCAAACGCAGTCCTGAAACGTGGGTTGTTATAAAGGTGATGATTGGGTGGCTTTGACACATGGGGCTTTTGAGGGCTGAGTTATAGATATGGGATTTGTCCCTCCTGAGGGAGTTTGATATCCATGGCCACTTGATGAGTAGGATTGAGAAAGGCGTGCACGCATGTGTGAATCAGTATGTGATATTGATGTCATACATATCTCTTCAAATCTACTCTGAGATCAAGAAAGTGAATGAACATTGATAGGATGACTGTTCCATGCCTTGAGTTCATTCGGGATATCAGTGACAAAGGAATTATACATTCACTGTAACACCATTCATGGATTGTAGGATTGAAAGTTGTTCTCCAACTTTCTATTTCACTTGGGTAGCACTGATGTGTGACTAGGCACCGCTCTTTGCTTGTGAAGTCATAAGTGTTATGGACTTTCACTGCCAACGTGAAATGGACGTGCAGGGTCACACACATAGGATTTAACCTGGAAGAGGAGTTTTGTCCACAAACAATGTTTAGATTGATTACTAAAAGAGTTTAGTAGTTCAATTAAACATTCAATTAATTGATAGCTCAATGTCATAATGTTCAAGGTGTTGGACACATTAATTGGAGTATCGGATTGATTAAAACTGTAAATTGACTGATTCTACACAATATGTACTCCCAACCGATCGGCTCATGTGATGAACCGATTGGCTGAGTTTGCTGAACTGATCGGCTCAGATGGTGAGTCGATCGGCTGATGGACAGGGTGAAACAATTGCTGCAAGTGTTGAAACAATCGGTTCAACTGGTCCAACCGAGCAAGTTGGGAAAGTAGGATTGGTGAGAATTTTCCTTTCGTTTCACTTGTCCAATTTGATTGGAACAAGGATTGGTATATGATACCAATTAGAAACAAAATAAGGAAATTCAATCGGGAACTGATCAGGACCACGAACCGACCGGTTCAGAAATGAATCGATCGTTTCATCGGTTGAGGTGTCAACCGACCGGATCAGGTCCCCAACCGACCATTTCAGAAATGAAATGATCGGTTCAGGTTGCGCAGTTGGTTGTTTTTGTGGAAAATCTCAAACCCTTCTACTCCTAATTTAGTCCCATATTGCCCAGGATAGATAACCATGTCCCATGACCCTCCTATATATAGGGGTATTGGGGGCTTCTCAAAGTACAACACAGTGCAACCAGTTGCTATGTAAAGTTGTCGTTCTCTCTGGTTTTGGTAACCGAGAGAGCCCAAGCAAGTGCTACCCGATAAGGGAGGCACAGCAAGGGAAAGACAACTGTAGAAAGCGACTGGTGGCAGGAGAGTGTGTCAGTGACTAGTACGTTGACAGGAGAGTGCGACTCCTTCCAATTCCTTATGAGACAAGGAGATTAGAATTCCAGGTGGTCCGTGTGGACTACTTCAGAGGCGGGAGATTTTTGCCGCTCGGAGGACAGTTGTCAATCCCGACAGTCCCGGTGCGACCAGGAGCTGCACAGACACCGTCCAAGATCGGAGGTGAAGACCGCGCAAGCCACGAGGTATTGTCTTCGAGCAAGCCTCGGGACAAGGTATGATTCCACAAACCATCCCTTTCCTATTGTATAGAAGTTGACGCGTTTCCTTGTTCTGGGTTTGGGGAGGAGAAAATTTTTGTTTCCGTTGCCTTCTCTACCTCCCCTAAAACCCAACAGTGGTATCAGAGCCACGTCAACTGCTCTATACTTTAGGATTATTGATATGATCGATTTTGGTTTGTCGCCTTTATTTATTGCATACGATGCAAATAAAATTGGCTTTATGCATGTCCAATCCTAAATCCACAAATCCCAATTTACATATATGATATGTATTATTAATGCACTCGATACCCGTCTCCCTTAAACGATTTTTGTGGTGGATGTATAGCGTGGTTATGTCCAATAAACCATATCTGTGTATGGTTGTATGTGGTTGCTTGCATCTCAGTCTGCACACCGATCTTCCTTCTCCTATTCCTGATGTAACTCGAAATAATTCGAGATTTCTTTCCTACCTTTGCTCCCCTCGAATGTAACTCGAGGTTTCTTTTTTTTATAATGTAAAATAGGATAGATTTTTATTTCCTGTTATGTCAAAGAACGGAGGACATCCTGACGATAGCTGAGACGATAGGTTCAAGGCGTGAACCGATCGGTTGACGTTCGAGACGATCGATTCAAGGAGTGAGCCGATCGGTTGATGACCGGTTCGAGGAGCGAGACGAGCGGGTGGTAGACATGATGAGATGTACGACAACCAGGCGAATTGATCAGTTGGAGGAGCCAATCGATCGACTGGTGGCAGCTAGCTGACCGGCCTGATGGCGAGCCGATCATTCATGTGATGAGTTGATCAAACCCAGAAAGGTAAAGAACAGAGTTCATCTTGTACAGGTTGCATGTGATGTAGACCTAGATGATCGTGATTCCTCTTGGCTCGAGGAATCACATAAGGAAGGCCATAATAATTTCTTTTATCGTTTTTCATGTTTTCAGTGGGATATAACATGTATATGATACGTACTATGTATTGTGGTGATTGGATATGTATATGTATATAAAAACCAAATCCCTCATTAAATATTAAGTTTTAGATGCCTTCCAAATGCGACACACATGAAAATATTGATCGACCAAGTGTGGACACGCCCTAGCGTGGTGCACCGTCTATCTCGTGGAAGCGTGAAGGATGAATGTGTGGGTCTTCCCTAGCAGGGTGCATATTCATCGTGTTGGCTTTGGGTCGGACTCAACAAGGTGACCTAGATAGGATCTAGCACTTTGAGGCATGGAGATGCTCATGGCAAGGAGTTGCATATGACATCTTATCAAGAGTTGCATATGATGCAATTGGCAAGAGTTGCCTACCTGAGAGATCTAAGTTGTGGGTGACAGCCCAAGCTGGTCCATGACTTAGAGGATTTCAGGATCTTGCCCACTAGAAGGTTGTATGCTGCAATATTCTGAATTGATGGTGAGGGCTATCAATTTGAAGTAAAATAGTAGGAGTGATAATTAATTAAAGGCCTAATTATATCGTCAACTTTTCAAATCAATCAAATAAGTCAAAAATGAGTTTTGGACTAAAATTGCATATTTTCCTTTTGTAGTACAAATGACAACAAACAACAATCACTTTTCTTTGCGATCGGTCCTTGAAAAGGACAAGCTAAATGGGACAAACTTCCACGACTGGTATAGGACATTGAGAATTCTTCTCACTCAAGAGTGAAAGCTCTATGTCCTGGATAATCCAATTCCAGAGGAACCTGCTCCTAATGCACCAAAGGCTGAAAGGGATGCTTACAAGAAGCATTCTGATGATGCCATTGATGCAAAGTGCTTGATGTGGTGCTCTACGAACCACGAGTTGTAGAGACAACATGAGAACATGGGTGTCATTGAGATGATTCAGCATCTCAGGAACATGTATGAAGATCAAGCACAACAAGAGAGATACAATGTCTTAAGGGCACTGTTCAAGTGCGTCATGACAGAAGGAGATCCAGTTGGTCCTCACACACTCACGATGATTGGGTATGTGGAGAACCTGACAAGATTGGGATTTCCACTGAGCCAAGAGTTGGCTACTGACGTGATACTGCAATCGTTTCCAGAATCCTACAAGCAGTTTGTGATGAACTACAACATGAACAACTTTGATAGGCCACTGTCAGAGTTGTTGGGCATTTTGAGGACATCCGAGATACATATGAAGAAGGACAAGCCTAAGTCTGTGATGGTGATCACGAGCAAGAAAGTCAAGTCCAAGCGCAAGGGCAAGGGCAAAGCTAAGAAAGGTTCTGATGCTAGCCAAGAGCCCAAGTTGTCTTCTGCTCTCAAGGCCAAGGGAGGCGTGACCAAGAAAGGCGATTACCACCATTGTCAAAAGCCAGGACATTGGAAAAGGAATTGTCCTCTCTATTTGGAAGAACAAAAGAAGAAGGAGGCGACTTACGTCTCTACTTAAATGTGTCATGAAAGTAAACTTGTAACACTTTTGAGGTATATGATACCAAGATGTAAAGTGTAAAGCACTCAATAAATGGGGCAAGTGTTGCCGCCATAGATAGGAGTACTTTAGTTTATTTTCAGCCTAAAAGGCATGTAATACAATTATGAACTGTTATTTCATATTTTCCAATAGATAGAAACACTTTATTTTTGCATATTGTATGACAATGATGACAATCAATAAAGAGATGTTTCAACGATCTTTGTGGCAATGCCTTGTTTATCTTGTGGTATTTCATATGCATAAGATAAAATGATACCTGAAAGTTATAGATAACTCAAACAATCAAATTAGCATCAATCATGAGAAATTCATTTCCAGTTTCCATGTGATGGATAAATCTAGACTCTTTTGGTTAGAGAACCAGTAAGAGACATGAATATCTTGGACATGATTAATCAATCTTCACTAGAGGTAGTGGGAGAATGATTATCCTATTAGGTATGATACATGTGATGTATTTACATACCTATTGGAACAAATGCTAATACTTCAAATGGTGTTTAGAGAAATACCAATATGAATATCTTGAAGTGTTCAATATTATCATAGATGAAGTGCAAATTTGGTAAAGTGTTAATTATTGATGAGATCAATGAATGAAATACTTGGACCAAATGTTTGAGATCCTTATGAGTGATTATGATAGTGTATCATAGTGAACTCATGATTAAGGCATGGTGATGTCTAAATCAAGGAGGAATCATACTCTAAGGAGTTAGAGAATGATTATCAAATAACCGAATTCTTCTTAATAAAAGAATACCCCACACTAATAAAGGACATTAAGAATCACAAGAAGTTGTAAGTTCTTATACCCTTGACAGATACACCTCGTTTATCTATATGATGAGTTGTTCATGTGATGAGTCAACTATCTAGATGAATACGAGGAACTGAATTTTGAGTTATGGTTTATGACCATTATATCCTAAATGACATCCATGTGAACCATAAGGTATGACCTTGATGGTAGCACCCATTGGAATGAAATCCATAAGTGCAAATGAGTCTTAAGTGTTAAGACACATGGATAACATTTTGAGAAGGATGATGCTTGTTGATTGCAACTTAATGACTAAGACATTTGGCATATGGATACTAAAACCACATTCCTATGAGGAATAAACAAGGGTGTGTACGTGACACAACCTATAAGGTTTATGAATCCACTAATGCAAATAAAGTCTATAAGTTACAATGGACTAATCAATGTGATTGATTGAGTACAAGCAACTCAGAATTGGATCTTTACTTTGATGATATAGTCAAAGGGTTTGACTGATATGTCAAAGATAAAGAAGGGATCTGTGATTTAGTGGGAGCGTGTTCACATTCCACATGTTGATGTGAAATGGAAATGTTCTAGAATGGAAATCCAAAAAAATGGAAATTATCTTTAAGGAAGATAGACATGTTTCCTATGTGATAGGAATAGAGATCTATAGAGATAGTTCTCGAAAACCTCTTGACCTGAAAAGAGAAAGCATACATTGGCAATCTGTATTGAAGGGTTCAGTATGCACAGATTCAGTGGGAGAAAACTTGTCCATGTTACATGGAGTTAGTATGCCAAGGCCAAGTGTCCAATTCTTATGAAGAATGGGAACACTAAGAATAGATGTGGATCTATCATGTATGTAATCATCCCATTATCTTACATGGCAAGAACAAAATGCATTCATCATCTTGTATGTATGACATGGCAATATGATGTGCTCATCCTGATAACTCGTATGTGAGACATGACGAGTGGATGTCTGTCTACTTCTAGTAAGGGTTACTGGAATACCATGAGAACTTGATAAGTACTTGAGAAGTACTAGTTCTATGGAGATAAGGAAGAGTTCAATGTAAAGAGTTACATTGATGCAAACTTCCAAAAGGACAGAAAATTAATCGTAAATATATATATATAGGATATATAAAAGTGAAAGTTTGTTGATAATTGGAAGTGTTCCAATCAAACCATTTAAAAGAAAATGCTGAGTATCTATGTGTTGGAGAACAGCAGTGGATACTATATGGATCTGGAAGTTCATGAGATGAACTTATAGATATTCCGCTCATTGATGACAAGTATGGAATCCTTGATCATGCAATGTGGCTAAAGGTTAGCAAAGGAATACTAGATCTCATATTACGGCAACTCCATCTCATATGCGTGACGTACAGTGAAGAGATGTGAGACATGCAATTTATATTGACTTTGGCAAGGTGTTTCCATAACTCACTATGTTCGCACTAGAGTAGAGTAACATGTGGGACATGTTTGAAGATCACTATGGATATGATTCAAGGGTGATTGGCTCACAGTGCAAGTCGGAGTCTGTTGGTATGTATGCCCTGAGAGCCAATCATGGGATGATTGGTTGGATACATTAAGATTGATTTGATAAACATCAAAGGCAAGCTTCCAATTCTTTCTGGTTCAATCATATGAGATAGTGATAGAACATATTGAATTTCTAGAAAATGACAGTACTCAATGACGTATGCTTTCAGGTTGAGGACCTGAACGATGAGATCATATGGATGCTAAGAGTTTGTACATTCTTGTTATGTCCCTAGTCGGATGACATTGTGGAAGGTAGATTGACAACAATGACACACAAGACTAGATTGTGGTGTTGGTTGATGACTAAATCTCATTAGTCATGATATAGAGATATCAAACCAAACACATAGGTACTTGTTAGAGAACAAGTGTACCAGATAGACCCACTGTGAGTTTGACACATGGAACCATGACATGGTAGTCACAGTCAGTACTCACAGTGATGGTGGTGAGTGTGATTCTTTGACCTGAAATCACTACACTCAACACATGTCGTTGGGCACACTTTGACATCATCAAACGCAGTCCTGAAACATGGGTTGTTATAAAGGTGATGATTGGGTGGCTTTGACACATGGGGCTTTTGAGGGGTGAGTGATAGATATGGGATTTGTCCCTCCTGAGGGAGTTTGATATCCATGGCCACTTGATGAGTAGGATTGAGAAAGGCATGCATGCATGTGTGAATCAGTATGTGATATTGATGTCATACATATCTCTTCCAATCTACTCTGAGATCAAGAAAGTGAATGAACGTTGATAGGATGACTGTTCCATGCCTCGAGTTCATTTGGGATATCAGTGACAAAGGAAGTATACATTCACTGTAACACCATTCATGGATTGTAGGATTGAAAGTTTTTCTCCAACTTTCTATTTCACTTGGGTAGCACTGATGTGTGACTAGGCACCACTCTTTGCTTGTGAAGTCATAAGTGTTATGGACTTTCACTGCCAACGTGAAATGGACCTGCAGGGTCACACACATAGAATTTAACCTAGAAGAGGAGTTTTGTCCATAAACAATGTTTAGATTTATTACTAAAGGAGTTTAGTAGTTCAATTAAACACTCAATTAATTGATAGCTCAATGTCATAATGTTCAAGGTGTTGGACACATTAATTGGAGTATCAGATTGATTAAAACTGCAAATTGACTGATTCTACACAATCTGCACTCCCAACCGATCGGCTCATGTGATGAACTGATCGGTTGAGTTTGGTGAACTGATCGGCTCAGATGGTGAGTCGATCGGCTGATGGAAAGGGTGAAACAATCGCTTCAAGTGTTGAAATGATCGGTTCAACTGGTCCAACCGAGCAAGTTGGGAAAGTAGGATTGGTGAGAATTTTCCTTTCGTTTCACTTGTCCAATTTGATTGGAACAAGGATTGGTATTTGATACCAATTAGAAACAAAAGAAGGAAAGTCAATCGGGAACTGATCAGGACCACGAACCGACCGATTCAGAAATGAACCGACCGTTTCATGGGTCCCAACCGATCGGTTGAGGTGTCAACCGACCGGCTCAGGTCCCCAACTGACCGTTTCAGAAATGAAACGATCGGTTCAGGTTGCGCAGTTGGTTGTTTTTGTGGAAAATCTCAAACCCTTCTACTCCTGCTTTAGTCCCATATTTCCCGGGATAGATAACCATGTCCCATGACCGGGATAGATAACCATGTCCCATGACCTTCCTATATATAGGGGTATTGGGGGCTTCTCAAAGTACAACACAGTGCAACCAGTTGCTCTGTAAAGTTGTCGTTCTCTCTGGTTTTGGCAACTGAGAGAGCCCAAGAAAGTGCTACCCGATAAGGGAGGCACAAAAAGGGAAAGACAACTGCAGAAAGCGACTGGTGGCAGGAGAGTGTGTCAGTCACTAGTACGCTAGCAGGAGGGTGCGACTCCTTCCAATTCCTTGTGAGACAAGGAGATTGGAGTTCCAGGTGGTCTGTGTGGACTACTTCAGAGGTGGGAGATTTCTGCCGCTCGGAGGACAGTTGTCAATCCCGACAGTCCCGGTGCGACCAAGAGCTGCACAGACACCATCCAAAGACTGGAGGTGAAGACCGCGCAAGCCACGAGGTATTGTCGCCGAGCAAGCCTCGGGACAAGGTATGATTCCACAAACCATCCCTTTCCTATTTTATAGACGTTGATGCATTTCCTTGTTCTGGGTTTGGGGAGGAGAAAATTTTTGTTTCCGCTGCCTTCTCTACCTCCCCTAAAACCCAACACTTGGGGCACTTGATGAGCAGCAAAAAAAATTGAGAAAGTGAGGGGCATCACAATGATGAACAAGTTACTACAGCAAAGGGGCAATGGACCCAAACTGGATGTAGATTTTGATCATGCAAGAAATCTAATTGGAGTGAACCGCAACTCATTTATTTCATATATTGGGGTTCTTACTCGTAGCCATTGTAGTCCTAATTTTGAATCTTGGCATAAAGTTCCTAAGGGGAAGAAAGACTTAGTATGGAAGGAACTATGCATGAGTTATTATTATTTGTAATTCTATTTTTGTAGATTACTAATTTTTAGGATACTGTTAATAGCAATTCTATTTTGTAGAGTATATTTGATCTGGATGAAAAGCTGCGTCATAAATGCATGATGCAATGCTGTGGGAGGGTCCTAAGGAACTATAGGACAGATCTCACCTGAGATTACATATGTGATGTTGAGAAGAGGTTCTTGATTGACTTCCTATTCTAGACATTGATCACTTTTTGACTAACTCTACACTAATAATTTTTTTTTGTATTCTCTTTAAAAAATAAATTTAGGAAGAAGGCAGCCACTGAGCAATGGAACTACTTAGACCCCAAAGACTGGCAGGAGTTTGTTACCCAAAGAAAAACGGATGAATTCAAGGTATTAAGCATCACTCCAAATTTAATTAATATATGTTCTTATGTATTCGCCTATTCAAGATTAACCTTTAGTGTTACTAACCAAATCAATGTGCTTACTAACAAGGCTATCAACGATGCTCAAAGAGCAAGGCGTGCACTGAATGTGCATGACCACACAATGGGTCTAAGTGGCTATGCAGGTGTTTTCCAAAGACTACATAATGAGTCAACTGCTCAGTCTGCTGCTACTCAGGAGACTGCAGAGTCGTCTACTATTGGTCCCGCACCTCTGCCTCGCCATGCTATGTGGATAGCTGGGAGGCAAAACAAGAATGGAGATATAACAAAGCCCGTAACTGCTGAGGCGGCTGCAAAAATGGTAAAATTCAACTCTTAGAGCAATTGATGTGGATTATTGTTATGTTTACTTGCCAATTTCTGTTGATGGCGATTAGCGGGAGCTTCACGAGCAGAGGAAGGAAGGAAAGTTCATCCCTGAGGGCACAAGAGATGAATTGACAGTTACTCTTGGTAACCTAGAGCATCCTGGATGTGTTAGGGGTGCAGGCGTTGGTGTGGGCATAAAAGCATTCTTTGGGCCATCACATCGCAAATCTGTCCCAAAAGTGGGACTATCAAATGTTGAGGTAACATGTTCTTTTTTTAGAATATTATTGTGAAAGGGAATTCAATAATCAAAAGCTAGTGTTTCTTTTGTCGATGTATAGGTAGATGAGTTAATAATAAGAAAATCCAAGAAGCAATGGTGAAGTAGAAGGCGTCTCAGGCTGCCACTCAGACAGTATCTATGGCGTGCCGCTCCTCTCCTACTGTAGAGGTTGGGAGTAATCCTATAGACCCACCTAGCACGTCCACTGTAAGTATTTTTATGACATGGTATCTAGTCTTTTCAATATGATATGTTTATGTATATATGTATATAACATTCTTTAAGTAAATTTGTAGGGGTTGAAGCCATGTCGTCTAAAAAGTCAAGAATATATCATTGCAGAGGCACATGCTTACCCATCCCTTCCAGGGGACATTTTTCACGGGACTCCAGTACTAGCTGGTGCGGTTCGTGTGAGCCTGATACATGTACTCCCCAATTCGAGGGATCTTCCATTGCCATATGCCCACCCAGATTTTGAAATGCTTGGTGAGGTAGAAGGCGGAGTGATAATGTGGCCCAAAGCGGATGTCGTCTATACTAATATTGTATGGTAAATTTATATTACGTTAATTTGTTAGTGTGTATATATGAGTCAATTGATCTGAAATTATATATACAGGTCAAAAGGAAGACACCCGCTACATCTCGGCCTCCACCTCCACCTCATGAAGTACCAAGTTGGCTTCCAAGGGACCTACACACCTCGTTACAGGGTATGGCATTATGGATTGGCAAACATGATCCAAATTGCCCTATAAATGTTTCTATTTCAGAGGATGTTGCAGGTGAATCATACGATAACAAGCTATTTATATAAGATATTTTGGAGTTGTTTCATTATGATTGGCTGAATACATCTATGATAGAGCTATGGATATGGTGAGATCTTGTTTATACATCCATATACCTTATTTTATATACGGTGATCTGGTTTCTTATATATTAATGCATACGTAATACATGTTTTGCAACCACTTACACATGATATGTACAGATTTTTCATTTTCCCATGTAGGATTTTTGGTTCCATCTTTGATTAGTCTTGTATATAAAGACCCTTCTTCAGCTACTTCATACTGCTGTGCTGCTTTTAAATATTTTGGCAAAAAGAAGAAGACGGTGATAATAGCTCCATTCAATATCGAGTAAGTTTACTTTCTTTATAATTTAGACTTAATAAAATTACATTTTTATTGTGGATTTTGAGTTATTAATTTTTAACTTTCTTACCTGTAGTGGTAGACATTAGGAGTTACTAGTTATTGTCCCCAAGACATTCACTGTCTATTATCTAGATCCTGCGGGGAAGGAATTGAATACATTATATGGACACACAATGAAAAAGCCATTATTCTCGTGAGAAATATTTCATATTTTTATATCCGTTAACATCTATTATTACATTACTATTTAATTATACAATTTAATGTGCTACATTAATATGTAGGGCTTTACATGAGTTCAAAAGAGCTGGAGGAAAGGTCCCCAAGAAAAAAATCAGCCATTAATTTGGGAGAATGTGAAAGTTATTTCCCGACTCTAATGTATATATTATTTATGTGAACTGTGCTTATTTGTATTTTTGAATATTTTGTATGTTTCAATTTATAGTGTGCTACACAAGACAACGACTGGGAATGTGCATACTATGTGATGCGATTTATGAACCTAATCATCAAACATGCCGCAATGGAAATCAATACCATACATAATGTGTTATATATAGTCTCATTAGATAATATGAAATATATCAATCTTAATATATATTATTAATTATATATATACATCGTTCTCTTTGCAGGTGTTTAAAACTGACTTGAATACATGTGGAAAGTTATTAGATGTACATACTCCCTATACCAGAGAAGAATTAGAAGATGTAAGAGAAGAATAGGCAAAAACCCTACAAGTAGTGGGAATTTTTAAATATAATTAGAATATTGATTGTGATAATGACGATGATGAATAAAGAATGATATTTCTAAACTTTGTTCTCATAATTATTTTTGTGTGAATGTGAATGAATTTTTCTGAATTGTCATGTGTGAATGTGAAGATGATCAATACATGAATGTTTCTACATGTGTCTGAATGTGAAAAGAGATGAAATGAATGGAACTGCAGGTTGCTAAATGTGTATGAAAATGGAGGAAATTGAAAATGGAACAACTGGTTTCTACATGTGTGTGATGAAAAATAATATGAATTAAATGTGCTTATACATGTGTGTGATCATAAATTGTTGTCCATCTTATTAATTTTGCAGGTTTGTGGTATGTTATTAGTTGATATCAATGGATGATGTAAACCTACAGTTCAAAACTGAACTGTAGGTTTTGCATCCTGCTGACCAGCCATATAGCAGGCCTGCAAACTGATAAGAAAAAAAAATCAGAAAATAGGCGTCGATTATTAGTATAAAACCGACAACAAAGACATACAACGTCGGTTATTAGCAAACAACCGACGTCTATATGGCTAGGTCGTGTCAGTTATATATACAAACCGACGCCTATGGTGCCCTTGCTGGCACATTTTATTGGTGGCAGGAAGGGTTATATAGTGTCGGTTTTTGTAAAATGTCAACGTCTTTGACCCGGAAATAGTGTCGGTTTATTTTAATAATCGACACCTATAGTGCCCTTGCTGGCGCGTTTTTGGTGGCGGGAAGGGTTATGGCTTCGGTATTAAAATCGACGATGAATGTTTCGACTTTTAGCGACATCCACTTGGGTGTCGCTTTAAAACCGACGCCAAAGACCTTAAATAACTGACACTAAAGGTCGGTTTTGTACTAGTGGTGTCTTTTAGAGGACACACCGTGTCCCGTTGTGCAGTTTTGCTGGGTCTTGCTGCTGCTGTGAAGTCACGACGTGTCTTAAATAAGACACGTCGTGTGATTTTCTTTTGGAGTCATTTAAAGTGAAAGGCATACGGCGTGTTCAAACAAACACACGTCATATGCGTTGGCAGCAAGTTGTAGTAGGCCTTCAGGTCCAGAGGACACACTGTGTCCTAGTTGGGACACTTCGTGTCACGTTCTTCTGCATTTTGGTGTTGAGACCGCTGGAGACACACACGTTGTGTGTTAAATACCACATGGCGTGTTCTTCATTCTGCGAATATTTCTGTGAAGGGACACGTCATGTCTTAAATAAGACACCATGTGTGTAATGTTGTTTTTCAGGAATAAACTCTGAATTACCTGCAAGTCGGGGAGAAGTCCATTTGGGGTCGGATTTGAGTGGACTATCTCCAATTTGGCACTTTAAATGTGTATCGACAATCAACATCATGCGGTAAGTAAAAATAACTAAAATGTGGCAAGATAAATTTTAAGAGAGGCTAATGGAAAGCAAAATGAACTGAATTTGTTATGTGTGAGATTGTACAAAAAGTCGATATGAAATGCATATATCAAGTATGAAGGTAAGGATGAGGAACATGTGATCTTCCACTACACTAATGCAAGCAGGGTATGGGCATGAACGGATCAAGACTACCTACATATACCTCGAAGGGCGCCAGATAAACAGGAGCTCTTACACCTTCTGATGAACCATGAAGATGAAGGAGAGGCGGCTCGAGTAGCCACGATGATGTGGGTCGCATGGACTGCACACAATAAAAGAATTTTTTAAGAGGGAACAATATATGAGTCGGCCATGGTGTCTAGCTCCTTAGACATGGTAAAAGAGTGTGCAGAGTACCAGATGTGCACCGCCAACCAGACGACGACCACGAGATGAACACCAAACAGCAGATGGCGACCTCTGGTTGAGGGATGTTTGAAGCTCATTGTGGACTCTTCATGGAAACCAAGAGGAAAGGCGACTGTTGGAGCAATTATCTGCGACTCCAATGGTATGATACAAGCTACTTATGAGAATGAAACCCAATACACAACTTCTACCTTCATGGTGGAGGCATTGGCTATGAAGGAAAGCTTGAATACTGCCATCCATGCAAGCTTTCTCCGGTTACAGGTGGAGACAGATAATCTGTCACTAGTACAAGAAGTGAAGAAAGGGGGTTTTGGGAGGGGCTATGAAGATTTATAGTCTGAGACATAGTGGTACCGTGTAACTCTCTCTCAAAGTCTTTAATATTAACCATGTGCACATAGAAGCTAATAGGGCCAACCACTTCCTAGCGAGCAATGTTGTGGGTAGGGTTTCACCTCGCCTTTGTATGGAGAACTTCCAAGAGGAAGTCACTGTAATAGATATGGACGATTTGAGACATTAATAAAGCTATCATTTTACCTTCAAAAAGAAAATCAAAATTTTTCTCTTATTGTGCAGCTTTGAGATGACCCTCATATAAAATATTTTGCAATTTTGTGTATGAAGACAAGATGTTACTTCTTGACTTCTACCACTTTGAGTATACCCCATGTTTAGTTTTAGTGATTTATTTAACTAAACTTATATAATTTATTGTTCAGCCTTCCATTTCAACTTTCTTACAATTTTGTAATTTTGTGAATGAAGAATATGCAATTAATATGGCCAACATTTTATCGAAGTTTATTTATTTTTAAGTGCAAGTGGTAGGGCTGTCAATGGGGAGGGTATTATCCGTTTACCCTTACCCATACCCTGGAGGGTAAGGGTAAGGGTAGAGATTTTTATTACCCTTTACCCATTTACCCGTTCCCCGTTTCCCCACTATACTATAAGGGGAGGGTAAGGTATAGACATTATCCATACCCTTTTACCCTTTTACCCGCACACGATATAAAGGTTACATAAAAATATATTCTAAAGGAGTTTGTATGTAAATGTTTAACCCTAATACTTTATTCTATCATTGGAAAATGACTTGGTGTTGTGCTTGTAATGCTTTCTTGTTGAGGGAAAAACATATATATCTTGCGGAAAATGAGGTGTTGGTGAAACACTTATTTGTTATGTATACTTATGCAAAGGAAAAAAATGATTTATGTATAAAAAATTGTTATTATGTGAATTGATTTAACTTTACACGGAGAAACATATGATTTTGAATTGGATATAATGTTTTATATGTTTTTATCAATAAATTAGTTATAAAATTATTAAAAATCAACACACAATGTGTATAAAACTCTTTTTTTTATCAAAATTACCCGCTTACCCTTTACCCTCCCCGTTTACCCTGTGGAGAAGATGGTAAGGGTAAGGGGAGGGTAAGGAGATTGCTGAGAAGGATAATTACCCTTACCCTTACCCGCTATCCAAAGAGGGTAAGGGTAAGACCTTACCCTCCCCATACCCTCCCCATTGACAGCCCTAGCAAGTGGAGGAGGCTATTTTCTTTAATTTACAGCAAACTATTTTTGAGGTCAGAAAAATTGGTCATTTTGTATTGTAATATATGACAAGTTAATTTTCTAACAAATGTATTGTATGTTTCTTTGAGAACAATGACTATGGTCTCATTTATGAATTTAGCATGATCTCTACGTTAATGAAATTCTTATATTCATGGTATGGTCATTTTTCTTGAACACAAATATATAGTAGTATATCAGTTATTGTTGTGTTTTTTAATGTATTAGTTGGTGGAACTTCTTGTGCACAAACTTGTATATTTGGATACTATTGCTGCCACATAAATCAACATACTAATATGCTATTTTACATACGTAGTTAGTCGTAGTAGGTTCTACTCTAAGTTGACGTTGTCAGTTGCTAGTTTTTCATCTGTGTTTCAGTTTAATTCTTATAACGGGCTCCCATTTATAACACAAATGAAAATGACGCTGGTTGCAATTTAAACAATAGTGGGGCATACAAGTAGGTCATAACTCATAATATGACACCCGGTGGTTCACCTTATTTAATGGCAGTTTTTATATAAATTGTGCTACTTTGAGAATTATTTCATTGAGGACGATATAAAAGAAAATATTTTAACTAAAACATGACGAAAATAATTTTTTCCTATAAAATAATGCATGGAGAAACGTTGAGCGTGCACAACTACGGAAGCATATTTGTGTCCTACCAAGTAACTATATGATCCCTCATATAATAAAGACGTCCGTTAAAATGTGGTTTATAAGAGTGTGGATTTGCTACTACTCCTTTAGGCCACATCCACTACCATCTTTCTACACTAGTATGCACATAAATCAATTGGTTTAAATCAATTGTTGCATCCATGAACCATCGATCAATTGCAGGGTTGCAAGGGTTTACCGTGGAAACTCATCCTTAGACAGAACTTTTGTCCAGCCTTAATAGCTTTCCAGACATGCCCTTTGGCCTAATCTCAAGATCAACTGATCCCTTATAGACACGGAGTAGGTAGACAACACCTCCTACCACATTAATGCCACGTATCCAATGGATTTAAATGAAATCCATTATTTTAAGTACATCTATATATAGATAGATAAACAAAAGTATATTCCCTGGGAAGATTTTTGTATTAGATAACCTTTTAGAGTATGCTTCTTGTGCTGATCCAAACGTCCCTTTCTCACAACCACCAGACAGACACTAACCCATACCAATGAACCTCTTTGATCTTAAACAACACCCTACAACATGGTTTGAACCCCACCATCATACATACACCCACAAACATCTTATGCAGGTCTAAACGTCCCTTTCTCACAACCACCAGACACTAACCCATACCAATGAACCTCTTTGACCCATTCCATGTTTCAAGAAAGCTCGTACACACCATAGCTCACCCCAGATGCCGCCACCGAACACACGGGACCCATGTCCCCCTTACATCCATTTGAGCAGGACTCAGGATCCATGCAATGAGGTGGACCAGGAGACCTTCCAGAAACTGAAGACTGCAATCATTGACGACCTCTGAGCTACATCGAGCCCAGTCTCAATCGATCTCATCTTGCAAACAAGGATCATGAAGCGGTCCTCTCCTACGCAGCTCTGCTGTGCACACCCGAGTCTCAGAAGAGGAATAACTTCTTCGCCATCGATGACTCAGGTACGGACTATCATCAACCCTCTTCTTCAGTTTTGATATCGCCTCGACATTTTTCTCCCACTGATGATCATGACCATTATGTTCCTTCTAGCTCTACATCTAATTCACATGTAGACACGACGATATACATTAAACACATTGCATCATGGGACCACAATGAAGCCTTTATCACTTTCTATCACAACATCGACATTAGCTTCCCCTTTCCATCAGAAGGGGAGATATTCCTTTCTGACATGATCACACAGAATAGATGGATGAACACTAAATCTTGAACACAAACACTTCTCTTGAACACCATTTTAGTAGTTGTGAGGAACAAATTATACACCATGAACCTATTAACCTGGAACATTTATGGAGCGGCATCACCCAGTAGATAAAGAACCATTAGGAACACGATTTACAAACACTGCATCAACATCATCACCATCCAAGAAACCAAAACCACCCTCAATGATTTCCAACTTAAGCAGATGGGAGGGCGTGAGGGCGTCATATTAACAAATGATTTCAACACCCACCCACTAGTTTTAGTGGAGGCATTCTTATAGGATGGAATGACAATACATACCACGCCTCTCAACCCACCATACATAATCACTGTATTACGATTCTATTCTTTCAATCTACCTATAACCAGACATGGCGCTTCACTGACATTTATGGCCCTCCTGGACCAAACAAAGAACCTTTCATGGAGGAACTGCACTCTTTGACCTCAAAATACAAGGATACTCCATGTGTCATTAGGGGGGATTTCAGTATGGTCACATGCCCGGGAGAATGATCCCATGACCCGACAATACAAAGTATATTGACACCGCGTCACGCCAACATTTTCAACTACTTCATCACCTCTCATAACCTCTGAGACCTTCACACTAGTAATGGTTGTTGGACATGGCACAAAGGTATGTCTAGAGCCAGACTAGACCGATTTTTATGTAACAACCTATGGTCACAACTTCACCCCGGGACCCACACAACTCTCATTGCATCAAGTCTATCTGACCACCTACTGGTTCTTTTTCAAACTCAACACTCATAGTGGGGACCTAAACCATTTTGCTTCGAGTGATTCTAGACCCAACACCAAGATTTCATCCCCATGATCGACAATATATTGCTCTCACAACCATCCTCTGACAACCCTCGCATTGACATACATCACAAGCTCAAGATTCTTATACCTATCCTCAAGGTATGGGACCGTACACAATTTGGATCCATTCCCAAGACCATTAAGAGGAAGGAAGAACAACTCCTCACTGCCATACAATAACCCACTGATGCCCACATATCTCTTACCTAAGAGATAAACACCCTCAAGGCACATGAAGAAATCATATGCAAACAAAGAGCCAAGATCAAATGGCTGAAGGAGGGAGATAGAAACACAAAATTCTTCCACTCAACCTACAACACCAAGCGAAATCAAAAGTTGATCACTGATATTGATGATATTGACACATCTATACAACCCATATTGTTACACCCCCATCTCACAATTACCATTAATCATGAGATTAGGGCATAAAATTGAGGATTTATCGTAATACAAAGATCACCCTTAACTTTTTCTTCTTTTTCAAACTCTTTATTTTCTCGCATTGAACCACATAAACTAACTTTACAAGGGAATCTAAACATTCATTTCTTTAATATGATCTCAACATAAACGATACACATCCATACATTCATTCTCAGGTAGATACGACATGATAATCAGATACATTCTCTCTTATTAAGGAAACAAAGATATAAAACATTACTTACAACACTCTCACATCTAAACTAGGACCTAGAGTGATAGGGACCGATTGAACTTAACTAATCTCATACTTAACTCATGTGGTAGATCTACTCTGATGCTTTGAACTTCTTCAAGTCCATGTGGTTTTCCTAAAAATTGTGAGTAGAGGGGTGAGCCTACTCGCTCAGTGAATGAGTACTTCAAAGAAACAGTCTAAAGCACTGATATAATTATAGATATACTTTTGAGAAACTGATATAAATAATAACAACAGTAAGCTTTATAGAGATTGATCATTGACAATCATAAATATGGCAGGATACTCCATATATCAACAAGAGAAAATCAATATATGAGCATACTTGATTAATTTTAACGAGAACTAATAATTCAGAAACATATAAAGAATAATTGCTGGGAAACTGTACTTGAATCTTTCTTAGCCTTTCTTACTTATAAGAAACTCTTTAAACCTATATGAACGTATTTTAGCTTATGCCCTGATCATATGCAGTGTACTCTACATATGAAGACTCGTAGAGAACTATCATCTCACCGTACAAGACTTAGCTTAAAACCCGAGAAGCTAAGCCTAGAACTGAATATGGGTCTGCTTGACTCGAACTGTCAAGTCTGACTAAGGCGGCTAAACACCTGGCCTTTAACTGGACCTCTCCTTCAAGGCTGAGTACACAAGCAGAGGGTCTGAGATGTTCTGTGGGCCTCATCTTGATACGCTCTGTGGGTACCTCTGCGTTACCACCAGGATCTCCGGTTCACGTTGGGTAACCTATCTTCTCTTGGGAGACTTCCTCAAGGGCTTCGTCTCCCTGCACGCTCTATGGGTGTGATACGATCCCTGTATACTGGTCGCTTCGAGGGTGGATCATTTCCTCCCTATAGTGCAGACATCCATAGGGAATCTACAGTGTTTAGGACACCTATGTCTATTATTTTATTATTCTTAGAAAGCTCTTACTATATTATACCTTTTCCCTTACTTATACTTGGCTCTGGTATCTCTTTAGTACAATGTCTATTTATTTGAAGTTTATAACACAACATGTATATCATCCTTAACTTGGCAGAGCAGTATATTCAAACACTGTAATATACTGAGAAATCAACATACTATACATGCAGGTAGACTGAAATACTTACATAAACATAATGCATGTCCATTTGGCACTTGTACACTAGAATCATGCAATTAAACATCTTAATATACTGATAAGAGCTAATTACTTGGCATACGATTAATTGTCATTTGCACCCATAAATTATTTGCACTTTCTTGGAAAACGTGCACATCAACCCAAATCCTGGGTTGTGCATCTCATATTGAGAACATGGTAATCAAAATTCTTAATTCATTGAACACCCTATCCTTAGGGTTTCATTTACCTCATTCACTTATCACATGACTCTCATAAGGATTTAATATGTCATAAACATCCACTAAATACAGATTGCTTTAAACAAGTCATATACAATCAACATATGTATGAAATCCTCGAATTGAGCTAAATTAGGGTTTTCCATGCCATTCATTAAGATACTATGAATCAAGAATAACATTTTCATAAATAGAGTCTTTGATGCCAAAAAAAACACTTCAAATGGATTTCACCATAATTATTCACAAATTTCCAACTTTCCACTCATATAGGGCTTCACCCTCTTTATGAAGATATTAAGAAAACACTATTCACATCACATGAAATCCAAAATAGTATCTGACATATATGTACTATGCATTCAGATAAACAAACATTCATAACCAAGGGGACCGATATAAACAAATTTCTCTATTTAATTATACAACAATTTCAGTCACAGACAAATTCCCTATATTTCAGTTTACTCTTATAACATTTGTGAATACTTAGGGAATTCTCGATAGGATGTATTGTATACATTTCTAATATGATTTTATCATCTGAAATTCATCCAAACAGAGGAAGAATCTATTTCATATCATTTAATTTGCAACAACTTAGATCAAACACACAATTCAGGGTTTATAGTCGCATACTAAGCAATTAAAGATTATGGATTATTTAACAAATTTTCGTGCAATATACAGTTTAAAGGAAGTTCCCACTCACCCTAATGTGTTAAAACACCTTAAAAACACAGTTCATCCTTGAAAATCTTGATCTCATATCAAATCCCTAGCAATTCACCTGATTCTTCTTCCTTTCAACTCGAAAACCCTAAAAATGAGGGATTATGAAGAAAGAGTGAGAAAAGGGGAGGTTTTGACACCATTTCGGATCAAATCAGAGGAGGGACGGAGATATTGACATGTGAGAGAAGATTCACCATTAAAGTATTGCAAAGAAGCTAAATTTACATGATTTCATCATTCCTCGGACCACAAAACCCTAGGTCAGCATCTCCATCACTTTCTCCTCTCAAACCCTAACTCTCCCTCTCTCTAGGATTTCATTTCTCTGGAATGAATCACAAATTATGAGATCTGCTAGTATGATAGGTTGACCATATAGAGAAATTGAGCTGCTTGGGTCAATTTCACATTGACCCCTCACTATACTTTCTCTTATTTCAGCTAAATTTTCTGTCATAAAAAATATTACTGTAATTTGTCTATTTTAGAGTTCAAACCTTATCCAAAAATTATGAAAATTTTACATGTTGTTTTTACTTGAGTTGTAAAGTGTTAGATAAAATTTCAGATCATTTGGAGTTACTAATAAATAATAAAAAATAGAACAATATATTTCTATCTAGAAATCTGCAGAACAGTCGCTTGAAGAGAAAATGCCCAGAATGGCCATGCTAGCTGCCACGGCCGTGATAAGATGGACCCAGCACGGCCGTGCTACATACCACGACTGTGGTGCTTTGGTTTCAGTAGATTTGAGTATAAAAGTTGGTAAATAATTCAATTCTTTCAAAACGGCCATGTGGTCAAGAATGCCTGTGCCACCAACGACCCACCACGGTCGTGCTATCCTATCCTTCAACTACCATTTTCATTCTCCTTTGCATACCTCTCTCATTCTCCCCAATGTGAGACTATTTGGTGAAAACCCTAATTTCATACGACTAGGGTTTATATTTTTTCAAACCCTAATTATACAAAGAGATAGCATACTTGAGGTTCTCATTAGGTTTAACATATCATGATTGAGATATCAACATCAATCATGTTCAATGACCAATATAACTAACCATGTAGTCATCCACATAACCCCCAACTTACGCATTAAGCTTAGATACGGTCATAACAATTCTTCCCCCCTTAAAAAGGTTTCGCCCTCGAAACATAAATATGCAAGTAAAGTACATTCAAGGTTTATTTTAAGCTTCTGAAATCATACATGTCATTACATTCTTATATTTCATACTTGAATGCACTTTTCAACATGAAGTCCTTTATTTCTTTTATAATCACAACATGTCTAAAACAGTTCCCAATGAAATCCAATGAATTCTCTATGCCACAATCAATCATAGAGTAGATAGAGAAGCAACCATTTCAATATTTTCATACTCTTGAGGTGTTACCTCATCATTGATAACTCGATCCAACTATCTCAATTCATACGACTCAATATGTACTATTGTTTTATATTACCTCTGAGTCACAAAAGAGAGTTCACTATGTTGTTTTGAATATTACTATTGTGCTACTCAAATAGCAAAGCAGTCATGAGTTGGAAGACTAGATTCAACATCAATTGTACAATACTACTCACGGCATCCTCATTGCATCATGGATGCATAAGGTGAAGCATTACCATCACATTCCATATTATTCTCAAGTATGAACCCACACATAATTCAAGGTGTAACCATCATGTTATAACATACTAGGGTTTCAACAACAGTAACAAAGTACTCCATGATTATATTAGTCATTCAAGGACTATTCATACCCAATTACCATCACTTAGTTATATTAAAGCTAGGTATAACAAGCTATACCTCATTAGGGTTACATATCAATACAATATGGTTATCATCCCTTCTATTCATATGAGTGAATAGGTAAGACTACCTTATTCAGGGTAACCCTTCATTTGTTCCACCATTATTCAACCCATATCACCATACTACAATTGTAAAATACTAAGATGGATTAATGGTATGAATGACTACAACTATCAGACACCTTTAATTAACATATTTCTTATACATGTACACTGAAATCATACGTAGAACCAATTTACATCCCTTAATATACCTTCAACAAATTATACTTCTAAAAACAAATTCACATATTACTAAAAGCCATTGTTTTCTCTTATCTCTCTCCTCATTCACTACTACTTACTTTTTGCTACTTATCCTTCTCATTTTAATCATGTAGATTAAACATTCCTAAAATTGAAACATACAAGGTATGAATAGATTATTCATCCTTCTTGCTATCACTGCAAGAATTTATTTCATATCATACTTCACTCATATTGTATTTCTCCTTTTGTTCAAAACACACTTGTTACATTTCAAATTTATATATTACTCTTTACTCTGAATCATTTCCATATTGTTTATCTACCTTTTAGATTAGCTATCTTTAAACCCTGGATTATTATCAGTGCTAGTTTTCTTCTCATAGTGCAAATCTCATGATCTTGTTTTATAGAGATGCTAGTATTCAAGGTCAAATCACTATTGGCACATCCCTTGAACTACTACACTCTAAACATTCTAGGGTTTGGTCCTTATCAGAAGCATGATGTTATTGTGATGTGACTTTTCTCCCTTAATTTGAAATTCAAACTTTGGATCTCACAAGTTTTACTAAGGTCTTTCTTATCTTATCAATTGAGTTTTCTTTTTCTTACTTGACCTATTCAGATAGATTACATTCTCAATTTACCCCACTAGAGTTTCATCATCATATTGTGTGTCATTATTACATTCACTAGATGTATCTACCATGGTGGTTATGCATCATATATGATTCATTTTCTTATCACTTCATTCCCACATTGCTCTCATTAAGGAAGATATGAAAGAGAAAATGATTTTGAGACTTAGAATTCTTATCTTCAAACATTCAATAATACATTTCTCATTTGTAGGTTTAATTAATTATCAACAAGGATACTTGACTAATTAGCACTTTCTTGAATCTCGCAACCTCTTTCTTTTATAATCTATATTACTCCATTATGTTTCAAACCCTTCTTTACTTTCCATAATCCCCTTACCATATACTACTATTCCACATGTCATCTTTAACTTCTAGTTTTCTCTTATGATCATGTTGATTCTTTTATGTGTATGATCATGTATACCATGTTGCATATATTTCTTTTTATCCTTCTACTAATGTGAAGTTGAAATTCTAAATCAATAATCTCTCTACTAGTTTCAACTCATGTTTAATACATTACATGTCCTTCATTTTAAATCAAACGGCTCTTGCATGGGTCAAACTTAGTATCTCTTTTAATCAAGTTTTTCCCTCTTGAATATAGTCTACCTTTATATGACTTATTCATTTATTTAGCTACACTTTTGTTCTTCTTTTAGAAACTAGTTTGTTGTTCTATAGAGACTTAGAATCCAAAAGCAGTAAGGATGAATGTATTAAACTTATTAATAAAGGTATACATTCCATGCTCTCAATTATATCATAACCCTCATTTCTTAATCAAGCTCATTATTTCCAACATTTCTCTTTGTTTCAACTAAGTTTCTTATCCTAGTTTTATGATTTACATTCTCATCTAGTTCTCTTCACTTTAACTCTTCTGAAGACTCTTTACTTCTATGTACTTATTGTATACTTAGCTCTTTTCTTCTATTTTCCCTTTGCTTTGGAGTACATAAAAACATCGTACTCGGTTATATAATCCATTCCTCATGATTGATTCTTACTATCTTGGCCCTTATATACTTTTCTCATATCTTTTCCATATTTCATATTTAGAGTTCATATAATACTAATAATTAAACTTAATCTGAACCTTATGTCATGTTCCTTTATTCCCAATGAAGGGTTTCTCATATGAGGCCCCAAAGTTGGATCTCAGATATCAGTTCCAACTGATTCTTAGTTATCCCAGTCTTTCCCTTATACTTCAAAATCTTAGAGTATATAAATTCGTACTAGAATTTGGATCTAATCTATCCAGAATTTACTCTTGTTATGTTACTAATAGGAGTCATTAGATCCCAGTAATGCATCCTTCCAGTCGGACCAGGACAAACCTACAGTCCTGAAGCCAAGAGCTACTTAGGATTACTCAACTCCTATTCATCTCAAATGTGTGGAAGAAAACTTATCCACTTAGGAAAGCTCATTCAAAGATCATTTTTGGTCTACTTGATACAAAGAATGTAATCAATAAATGCTACAATTGCATAGTGTACAAAAAATCTTAAAGACCCATATATATTTCAAAATACTGAATATATGAATTCAAACATATAAGAGCTTTTCTATTCATCTTTAATAAAACAACAATATGAAATGAAAGTTATATCTCATTTTATATTTATGCTCTTAATTCATGTTACTTATCTTGTTTCTAACCCTAATATTTCTAGGGTTCCTCTCTAGACCATCCTTCCATTGTATACCTGGCCAGGGTATACATGAAAGAATAGATAGAGTAGATTGATACTGGTTGATCCCAGTACTCAGATACTGGGCCATGATATCCAAATACTCAAATCCCTAAAGCTAACATCATAACATCTCCTATCTGCCACACTTATGACTCTAACTTACTAACTTAATGGTCCCTGACAACTCAGCCTAAGCTCTGATACCAAGTTGTTACACTTCGATCTCACAATTACCATTAATCATAAGATTAGGGCATAAAATTGAGGATTTATCATAATGCAAAGATCACCCTTAACTTTTTCTTCTTTTTCAAACTCTTTATTTTCTCGCATTGAACCACATAAACTAACTTTACAAGGGAATCTAAACATTCATTTCTTTAATATGATCTCAACATAAACGATACACATCCATACATTCATTCTCAGGTACATACGACATGATAATCAGATACATTCTCTCTTATTAAGGAAACAAAGATATAAAACATTGCTTACAACACTCTCACATCTAAACTAGGACCTAGAGTGATAGGGACCGACTGAACTTAACTAATCTCATACTTAACTCATGTGGTAGATCTACTATGATGCTTTGAACTTCTTCAAGTCCACGTGGTTTTCCTGAAAATTGTGAGTAGAGGGGTGAGCCTACTCTCTCAGTGAATGAGTACTTCAAAGAAACAGTCTAAAGCACTGATCTAATTATAGATATACTTTTGAGCAACTGATATAAATAATAACATCAGTAATCTTTAAAGAGATTGATCATTGACAATCATAAATATGACAGGATACTCTAGATATCAACAAGAGCAAATCAATATATGAGCATGCTTGATTAATTTCAACGAGAACTAATAATTCAGAAACATACAAAGAATAACTGTTGGGAAACTATACTCGAATCTTTCTTAGCTTTTCTTACTTATAAGAAACTCTTTAAACCTATATGAATATATTTTAGCTTATGCCCTGATCATATGCAGTGTACTCTACATATGAAGACTCATAGCGAACTACAATCTCACTGTACAAGACTTAGCTTAAAACCCAGGAAGCTAAGCCTAGAACTGAATCTGGGTCTGCTTGACTCAAACTGTCATATCTGACTAAGGCGGCTAAACAGCTGGCCTTTAACTGGACCTCTCCTTCTAGATTGAGTACACAGGCGGAGGGTCTAAGACGCTCTGTGGGCCTCATCTTGGTACGCTCTGTGGGTACCTCTGGGTTACCACCGGGATCTCTGGTTCACGTTGGGTAACTTATCTTCTCTTAGGAGACTTCCTCAAGGGCTTTGTCTCCCCGCACGCTCTGTAGTCTGATCCCCATATATTGATCGCTGCCAAGGTGGATCGTTTCCTCCCTAAAGTGCAGACATCCATAGGGAATCTATGGTGTTCAGGGCACATATGTCTATTATTTTATTATTCTTGGAAAGCTCTTACTATGTTGTATCTTTTCCCTTACTTATACTTGGCTCTGGTATCTCTATGGTACCGTGTCTATTTATTTGAAGTTTATAACACAACATGTATATCATCCTTAACTTGGCAGAGCAGTATATTCAAACACTATAATATACTGAGAAATCAACATACTATACATGCAGGAAGACTGAAATACTTAAATAAATATAATGCATGTCCATTTGGCACTTATATACTAGAATCATGCAATTTAACATCTTAATATACTGATAAGAGCTAATTACTTGGCATACGAGTAATTTTCATTTGCACCCATAAATTATTTGCACTTTCTTGGAAAATGTGCACATCGACCCAAATCCTGGGTTGTGCATCTCATATTGAGAACATGGTAATCAAATTCTTAATTCATTGAACCCCCTATCCTTAGGGTTTCATTTACCTCATTCACTTATCACATGGCTCTCATAAGGATTTAACATGTCATAAACATCCACTAAATACATATTGCTTTAAACAAGTCATATACAATCAACATATGTATGAAATCCTCAAATTGAGCTAAATTAGCGTTTTCCATGCCATTCATTAAGATATTATGAATCAAGAATAACATTTACATAAATAGAGTCTATGATGCCAAGAAAAACACTTCAAATGGATTTCACCATAATTATTCACAAATTTCCAACTTTCCACTCATATAGGGCTTCACCCTCTTTATGAAGATATCAAGAAAACACTATTCACATCACATGAAATCCAAAATAGTATCTGACATATATGTACTATGCATTCAGATAAACAATCATTCATAACTAAGGGGATCTAGATAAACAAATTTCTCTATTTAATTATATAGCAATTTCAGTCACAAACAAATTCCCTATATTTCAGTTTACTCTTATAACCTTTGCGAATAATTAGGGAATTCTCATTAGGATGTATTGTATACATTTCTAATATGATTTTATCATTTGAAATTCATCCAAACAGAGGAAGAATCTATTTCATATCATTATGCAACAACTTAGATCAAACACACAATTCAGGGTTTGTAATCGCATACTAAGCAATTAAAGATTATGGATGATTTAACCAATTTTCTTGCAATATACTATTTAAAGGAAGTTCCCACTCACCATATGGTGTGAAAACACCTTGCAAACACAGTTCATACCTGAAAATCTCGATCTCATATCAAATCCCTAGCAATTCACCTAATTCTTCTTCCTTTCAACTTGGAAACCCTAAAAATGAGGGATTATAAAGAAAGAGTGAGAAAAGGGGAAGTTTTGACACCATTTCAGATCAAATCAGAGGAGGGATGGAAATCTTGACATGTGAGAGAAGATTCACCATTAAAGTCTATGCAAAGAAGCTAAACTTACATGATTTCATCATTCCTCAGACCGCAAAACCCTAGGTCAGCATCTCCATTACTTTCTCCTCTCAAACCCTAACTCTCCCTCTCTCTCTAGGATTTCATTTCTCTAGAATGAATCATGAATTATGAGAGATGCTAGTATGTTAGGTTGACCATATAGAGCAATTGAGCTGCTTGGGTCAATTGCACATTGACCCCTCACTATACTTTCTCTTATTTCAAATGGAATTTTTTATCATAAAAATATTACTGTAATTTGTCTATTTCAGAGATCAAACCTTCTCCAAAAATTATGAAAATTTTACATGTTGTTTGCAATTGAGGATTTGATTTATTTAGACTATTATCCTATATAAGAATGCAAAATTCCTTTCTAATTTCAGATTTTCTAAGGTTAATTTCTCTCATGGGCTAATGTATCTATGGATATATTGAAAATTAATGAATTGTGGTAGAGATTTTGCTATTATAAAACTTCAGTTAAAATTTTAGATCATTTGGAGTTACCAATAAATAATTAAAATAGAACAGTGCACTGCTATCCAAAAGTCTATAGAACATTTGTTTGAAGAGAAAATGCCCCAGAACGGCCATGCTAGCTGCCACAGTCGTGCTAAGATGGACCCAGCACGGCCATGTTGCATACCACGATCGTGGTGCATTGGTTTCAGCATATTTGAGTATAAAAGTTGGTAAATAATTCAATTCTTTCAAAATGGTTGTGTGGCCAAGAATGTCTGTGCCACCAACAACCCACCACGGTCGTACTACCCACCACGACCATGCTATCCTATCCTTCAACTACCATTTTTATTCTCCTTTTCATACCTCTCTCATTCTCCCCGATGTGAGTCTATTTGGTGAAAATCCAAATTTCAGCCGACTAGGGTTTATATTTTCTCAAACCCTAATTATATAAAGAGATAGCATACTTTGGGTTCTCATTAGGTTTAACATATCATGATTGAGATATCATCATTAATCATGTTTAATCAATGACCAATATAACTAAGCATGTAGTCATCCACATAAACCCCAACTTACCCATTAAGCTCAGATACGGTCAAAACACATACACACCCTCATCAATCACATTACCCAATTTTTTAATAGTTTATACAACAACGGACACACCCTACACCAATGGATTGTCATTGACTGGAACCACATTTTCGCACATAAGATCCTAGCTATTAATCATCTCCTAGATCCTTTCCATGATACAAAAATCCATGGTGCGATACAACTATTAGGACTAGACAAATCTCCGAGACCGGATGGATATGACATATCTTTCTTTAAAGCAACGTGGCCCATCATCAAAGAGGATTTCACTAAGCTTATGGTGGAGATCCATCGACTACATAACATCAAACATCTCCTCAAACCCATCAACCACACCCACATAGCCATGATCCCAAAATCTGATCATCCTATCTCCATCAGGGGTTACAGACCCATCAACCTCATCAACTCCATATACAAGATCATAGCTAAGATCCTTAGCAGTCACATGAAACCTCTCCCCAACAACATCATTGACATCCAACAATGTGTGTTCCTTGCACGTAGGAATATCCATGATGCATTTATCATGGTACATGAGACTATACATACTTGCCACATTATTCACGAACCAACTCTTATCTTTCAACTGCATTTTGAAAAGGCCTTTGACAAAGTTAATTGGGATTGCCTCATCAAATGTATGCATGGACTCAATTTCCCCGCCCAATGGTGTGCATGGATACAATCCTGCATATCCGCCAACACTTTTGCGACTCTCATCAATGGGTCACCACATGGTTTCTTCAGAAACACAAATGGGCTTTGCCAAGGAGACCCACTATCTCCCTACTTATTCATATCATGTCTGTCCTCAACGCACTCATACGGAATGCCACAGTGAATGGATACATCAATAAGCCCAGGGGTTGCTCACACAATGTGATACAATATGCGGATGACACCATCATTATCATTAAACCAAACGATTCCAATGTTATTAATCTGACCAGGATTCTAGCCATTTCCACCCAATTATCTGGACTCAAAATCAAGTACGCCAAATCCACCATCATATGCGACCATGTGGACTCAACAAAGAGGGATAGATACATGAGCATGTTGGGATGTCGATATGAAACCTTTCCATTCACATATTTCAAACTCCCACTCACCCCATCTCGGCTGCCGATCACGACATGGAACCCGATCATCAACAAACTAAACAACAATGTCAACACATGGGAAAACAACTATCTATCTATAGTAGGACGCATATCCCTCATCAACGCATCCCTCACACCCATCATCACTTACTACCTATCTTGCATCCCATTCCCTACCACAATACATAAAAACATTAATAGAATCTACAAGAAATTCCTATAGGAACACAAAGGTAAGAAATTACATCTGGCCAATTGGGAAACAATATGCAATTCTAAGAAGGAGGGTGGATGGGGCATCATCAATATCAAAATCCACAGTCTTAGTCTCATCGGCAAGATTACAGAAGCAATCAGTAACAAAGAACACAAAATCTGGACCAACATCTTCAACGATAACTATCTTATTCTACACCAAGGACCATGGTCTATCAAAACCAGCAGGACAACATCACCCCTACAAAAACACTTGGCCAACACAATCCACATCATTTCCAACACCATCCCTATACCACCCCACCTATGGAGTAACACCAAATTTTGACATGATCCATGGTGGCATGGACAAAATCTTATCAACTTACAACTACCAAACAGACACATCCCCAACACACTCACAATCTCAACAACTTCTCAACATTAACCAAATTGGGGTCCAATAGAGAAAATAGCCTTAAACAACGTCTCAGAGATTGGACACACCCAAACACATGTGGACATCCTCAATCAATTAGAAAATAATACCAAAAAACACATTGCATGAGTTTGGGGCCCCAAATACACATCTAAAATAGCATACCAACATTTTACATACAAGGCATAACTAGGCCATACAACAATATCTGGCAAATCAAATGCCCACCCAAATTACACATACTGACATGGCTCATCTGCCATGATAGACTGCCAACGGACATGACAATGAGACATAGAGGTTTCAGGGGACCTTCTAGATACCACCTTTGCAATGGTAATGAGGAAACAATCCAACATCTATTCTATGGATGTCACATGTATAGAAGAATATGGACTCACTACACTACGACCGACACCATTCTAGTAGACACCTACCTGAACACCATGCACAGACTACAACACACGAGAAGCAGAACGGACAAATACACAAACCATGACATCTTGATGATGGCCATCATATGGGTCATATGGACAACCTGGAACAAAATTATTTTTGACAACTCATCTTATCCATACAACACACTCTTCAACAGGTAGACTCAACATATCATGATTTCTTATATACCAGGTCACAACAACGGGAGCGGGGGCAGAACCCACAAGGACCCATTCAACCAGATGAATGAACACAACATCTCAAGAAACTTGACACTGGGACAAATGGAGGGAGCAGAAGAATATTGAAGAGTCAAAGAACATGAAGGAACCTTGAGACAGTCTTAGCTGGATGCTGCCCTCTCATGGAGGGTGGACATTTTGGTGGATGAACTTTTTACGAGGAAGACTATATGTAATTAAACTCTTTACTCTCATGCTCCTGGGGATACACCTGGGGTGATTAATCTCATCATTTTGGTTTTGGTCGATATGTACCTCATTAGAACTCCTTTAAATCGCTGCTCTATGTGTTATGTTTTTCAATAGACTTATCGCGGTTTGCATAAGTCATCATCAATACAAGAAACTAAATATAAAAAATATATACTTCTATAGTTGTCATAGAATAATTTCGGCAAGGCCTTAGAACGCAGAGATTGGTGTACTTCGTAGTGGGAAGGGAAGGAACGCCGAAAAAGAAAGACAGCGCTGATGAAAGGAAAACCGAGTCACAGATCGATACTTTGAGAATATACATACTTCCATCCTTACCGTGAACAGACCGGTACATCAACAAACTCCAACCACAGGGACAAATGAGGTTCCTCGAGTTGCACTGATGCTTTAAATTACCTCCTCAGTGACATATCAAAAGGAAGCAATCAAGTACCCCTGATCATAGACAACTGTTACCCAAACATTGGCACTCACAACAACGACGCTCAATTCTAGGTGACCATCACTACTGAAGAACTCGTACGGGCAGCGCAGCTACCAGAGAGCCCCACCTCCGACCTGTCTCACGTAGACAAACTGGCGCCGTAAATGGTAGTGACCGTTTTTTTCTGCTGCAAGAAGACGACCCCTACTTCGTAGTTCGACTTCATGGCGGCTACCCTCAAGCGGTTCCTGTCCTAGGTACTGGTGCCGTACTAAGTTTTCACCGAAGAACTTGCCTATAACCATGTGGGATTGTCGGAAGTAATATGCAAATCGCCGCAACTATGTTTTTGCCGGAGAACTGGCCTATAACATGCGGGATTCTCCGTTGCCGTCGCCTGCGTGGCGCTCCAGGAGCTGGACCTGCACGACCTCAACGTAATGTTGGGGGAAATCCTCATGCCCAGTCTCCAAGGAGCTTTGTTTACTATTTCAGGCAAGTAGGATTGATGAATGACTCCTTTTTCTATTAATTAATTAATATCAGTTTCCGTTCCATCCCAGCAAATCACAGATGTCTCTTTAGATACAATGCAATTTGAAGTAACTAAAAAGGTGGAGGCTGGCTCCAGTTTTTTTTCTAAGTAAAACACCACTGGTAATAATTTTATTTACAGAAAATTCAGGTTATCAGTTCCCAATGATTTTCATTTCCTTTTAGAAAAAAAAAATCAAAATATCACAATTTGCCAAAAATATTTTCAGATATAACACATCCAGAGAAATAATTCACAATATAGCCCACTTTGGTGAAAAAACATCATCTGAATTGGAATTTTCAATGTGAAAAAAAATAAAAACGTCATTTGAATTGGAGCTTTTAGTTAAAAAGTTAAAAAAAAATACCAAATGGATTGGCGCTTTCACCTCAACGTTGGTATGAAAACCAATCAATTTGGCGTTTTCTTTTTTTAAAAAAACTTCAACTAAAAGTTCCAAATCAAAAAGGCGGTTTTACCTTCTTGAATTGGAAAACGTCAAACCAAATAAAGTTTTGCACCAAAGTGAGTTATGTTGGTAATTATTTTTCTAGATAAGCTATATCCAAAAATATTTTTCATAAATTGTGCTATTTTAATTTTTTTCTCCTTTCCTTTTTGTCAATGCATGCAGGTAACTGAGCTTTGCGTAGAGGAATCATAGTCTTCGTCCTCTTCATGAACCAATCCATCTATGACGACAAATTCATGTCTTCGTCCTCTTCACAACAAATAAGTAGCAGGGTGAGAATGAAAAAGGAGATTCCTTCCGTCACCCTCACCAGTAGGTTCTTCCATGTCAAGTCTTCCGATATACAACACGTCCAGCGGGCTGCCAATAACAATGTATTGGATGGAGATGACGTGAAAAAGGCCAAATTTGAGTCCTTCACTGCCTACCTTTGGAAAACAATCGCACGATGTGCATAAGCAAAAGAGTGCACCGTTTATATACAAGTTGATGGCCGCTCAAGGTACGGAATTGACACCACTGGCTCAACACCACCCATAAGTTCTTACTTTGGGAACATTGCAATTTCACCTTACTCCACCATCAATATGGAGGAGCTCAGAGTGATGAATCTGCTGCAGGTAGCCGAGCCTGTCCATGAAATCATTCAAAGTGGGGCGACGGAGGAGTATTTACTTGGGCTGGTAGATTTGGTAGAAGAGCACTTTCAGGATATAATGAATGTAAGTTTCCCATAGCAGCTGTCTCATTAGGTCTGAGGTGTTGTTAATTTTGAATTACGTTGTTATATGTAACGACAGGTGCAATTAAATTAATAATTTAGGCCGATTCATATAAGAAAATGTAGAATAAACCAATGCAGGAGAACAAAAGTAAATAAGACCAGGATCAAATCAGGTCATTTGTTGAGAAATGACCGTGATATATTTTAAAAAATCATCCTCTTGCAACTCTTCTGGATAAGCGTCGTTTTCTTAGTCAACCCGATCACGAACCTTAAGAAGAGACGTATTGCTCGTGTTGACGACGAGCGATGCAAACGAAGCAGTTGCACAATAGTGCAGCTCAGCAACCGCAGGAACCACCGCCTGACAGGTTATTCCTTTGAAGGAAGATGATGAACGATCTTACTATGTCCAGGAGAAAGGTCTGCACGTAACACCACAAAATGACGACGACAGACTGTAGCTTTAGGGTTCACAAACAAGCACTCGAATGACTGACAACTGTGTGTTCGAAAGATGTGTTTAATCCTAATGACCGGAGGTATATTTATAGCCTTACATGCCCTAATAATCATATTCCTGTTAAGATGCGACCACTCGGTTGCTCTTGTACACATTGCGGAAAATTCTGCAAAAGAGACACCTTTCAGTTAGGATTAATAAACCTGAATAGAAAACAATTAATTACGTAGTTGTATCCTAGTGTAAAAAGAAGACGAAAGACATTCTCCACAAACCACAAGCCCGAGCCCGAGCCCGAGCCCGTACCCGGCCCGGCCCGGCCAGGCCAAGCCAGACCAGGCAAGGCAAGGCGTGGCGTGGCGCGCTCGCGTGCGTGTGTGTTGTGGTCACCATACCCACCAAGGAGGTGAGCATACCTTCCTCCAAGGACCCTTGGACACTAGTGTCACATGTGATCCTAAAAGTTCTAGGAGTGAGTAATGTGGGATAAAACTTCTTTTCCATTTACACTAGAGATAAAACTACCTCTCTCACATGTATTAGCTGCTCTGCGTTGGGCTTAACCAATGTTATATACATGGCTGTAGCAGCCATATATCTATCAATCCCCCACAAAGTCCAATGTGCAACATGCTCTACCATTCAGTCTTCCATACTATGCTTTCAGCAGATACCTCTTGATTTGAATCTACCTGAGTTATCCAACTGTGACCCCAGGAGGAACTAGGTGAACAATAGTCTTGAACCTGAATCTTGGGTACAAGAGTATAGGTTGGTAACAACACAATAAAGATATGGTAGAAAAGAAAACAATGCATTCAGGTCATGCATACAAAATTTTATATCATGATTGATAACATAGAACAACTTAATTCTCCTATTGCGGCCTATCCAACATCAATCATTTAGTTGGAGTCTTCAATTATGTACTGCTAACATCCTGTCCTAAGACTTGACACCATTTAGATATTAAACTCTTACTAACTTGCAGTCATGACATTAACAACTTTCCCAGGGGATAGACACAAAGATGCATGAAGCATCAAAGTAAACTTTCCCAGGGGATAGACACAAAGATGCATGAAGCATCAAAGTAATTACATAGTGTCATCCAATTCATCCGACAACTTGTTATTACTACATTGAACCCAATTTGTGGGATCTCCACTCTGTTGGGTTGGGTTGCTACTGCCTACAAATAATTAGGGGTTTCAGTCCCATCCCCAACCTGAATTTTTCCACTAAGTCTACGGTAAGACCTTTAGTGAAAGGATCAGCAGTATTTTCTTTAGTACTGATGTAGTTCACAACCACAACCCCATTAGACACTAACTCCCTTACATACTTGAGTCTTACTTGGATGTGTCTATGCTATTATTGGTTGTACTTGTGGCTCTTCATCTTGGCAATAGTTGTAGTGTTGTCATAGTGAAATGAAATTACAGGAAGCAACTTCTTTACCAAAGGTAAACTGGATATAAGTCCATGTAGCCATTTGACTTCCAATCCAGTTTCATATAAAGCGCACAACTCTGCCTCAAAAGTTGACCGAGACAATATGGTCTATTTCTTAGACCTCCAGGAAACAACTCCTCCTCCCAACAAGAATACATGTCCTGAGACACCATTACTCCCGGAGTTGATGGCAATCCATCTTGCATCACTATATCCTTCGACTACATAAGGATACTTGTCATAATGCAGCCTGTTGGGTTTTAGGGGAGGCAGACAAGGCAGCGGAAATAAAAAATTTTCTCCCCAAACCCAGAACAAGGAAATGTGTCAACGTATATACAATAGGAAAGGATGGTTTGTAGAATCATACATTGTCCCGAGGATTGCTCGGTGACAATACCTCACACCTTGCGTGGTCTTCACCTCCGGCCTTGGACTACGTCTGTGCAGCTCCTGGTCACATTGGGACTGATGGGATTGAAGGTTGTCCTCCTAGAGGCAGAAACCTCCCGCCTCTGAAGTAGTCCACACGGACCACCTGGAACTCCAATCTCCTTGTCGCACAAGGAATTGGAAGGAGTCACACCCTACTGTCAACGTACTAGTCGCCAACACACTCTCCAGCCACCAGTCGCAACTGCAGTTGTCTTTCCCTTGATGTGCCTCCCTTATCGGGTAGCACTTGCTCGGGCTCTCTCTCGGTTACCAAAACCAGAGAGAACGACAACTTTGCAGAGAAACTGGTTTGCACTGAGTTGTACTTTGAGAAGCCCCCAATACCCCTATATATATAGGAGGGTCATGGGACAGGGTTCTCCATCTCGGGCAATGCGGGACTAAAAGTAGGAGTAGAAGGGTTCGAGATTTTCCACAAAAACAACCAACTCACAACCTGAACCGATCGTTTCACAATTGAAACGGTCGGTTGGGGACCTGAATCGGTCGGTTGACACCTAAACCGATCGGTTGGGACCCATGAGCCGGTCGGTTCACTTCTGAACCGGTCGGTTCGTGGTCTTGACCAGTTCCCGGTTGACTTTCCTTCTTTTGTTTCTAATTGGTATCGAATACCAATCCTAATTCCCAATCAAATTGGGAAAGTGAAACAAAAGGAAAATTCCCACCAATCCTACTTTCCCAACTTGCTCGGTTGCACCAGTTGAATCGATCGTTTCAACTCTTAAAGCAATCGTTTCACCCTGACTATGAGCCGGTCGACTCAACACTTGAGCCGATCGGTTCACCAAGCTCAGTCGATCGGTTCATCACACGAGCCGATCGGTTGGGAGTGCAGATTGTGCAGAATCAGTCAATTGTGATTTCAATCAATCTGATACTCGAATCAATGTGTCCAACACCTTGAACATTATGACATTGAGCTATCAATTGATTGAGTGTTTAATTGAACTACTAAACTCCTTTAGTAATCAATCTAAACATTGTTTGTGGACAAAACTCCTCTTCCAGGTTAAATCCTATGTGTGTGACCCTGCAGGTCCATTTCACGTTGGCAGTGAAAGTCCATAACACTTATGACTTCACAAGCAAAGAGCGGTGCCTAGTCACACATCAGTGCTACCCAAGTGAAAAGTAGAAAGTTGGAGAACAACTTTCAATCCTATAATCCGTGAATGGTGTTACAGTGAATGTATAATTCCTTTGTCACTGATATCCCGAATGAACTCGAGGCATGGAATAGTCATCCTATCAACGTTCATTCACTTTCTTGATCTCAGAGTAGATTGGAAGAGATATGTATGACATCAATATCACATACTGATTCACACATGCGTGCGCACGCCTATTTCAATCCTACTCATCAAGTGGCCTTGGATATCAAACTCCCTCAGGAGGGACAAATCCCATATCTATCACTCACCCCTCAAAAACCCCATGTGTCAAAGCCACCCAATCATCACCTTTATAACAACCCATGTTTCAGGACTGTGTTTGATGATGTCAAAGTGTGCCCAATGACATGTGTTGAGTGTAGTGATTTTAGGTCAAAGAATCACACTCACCACCATCACTGTGAGTACTGACTGTGACTACCATGTCATGGTTCCATGTGTCAAACTCACGGTGGGTCTGTCCGGTACACTTGTTCTCTAACAAGTACCTATGTGTTTAGTTTGATATCTCTATATCATGACTAATGAGATTCTGTCATCAACCAACACCACAATCTAGTCTTGTGTGTCAGTGCTATCTCTCTACCTTCCATAATGACATCCGACTAGGGACATAACAAGAATGTACAAACTCTTAACATTTGTATGATCTCATCGTTCAGGTCCTGAACCTGAAGGCATACGTCATTGAGTACTGTCATTCTCTAGACATTCAATCTGTTCTATCACTATCTCATATGACTGAACCAGAAAGAATTGGAAGCTTGCCTTTGATGTTTATCAAATCAATCTTAATGTATCCCACCAATCATCCCATGATTGGCTCTCAGGGCATACATACCAACAGACTCCCACTTGCACTGCGAGCCAATCACCATTGAATCATATTCATAGTGATCTTCAAACATGTCCCACACGTTATTATGCTCTTGTGCCAACATAGTGAGTTATGGCAACACCTTGCCAAAGTCAGTATAAATTGCATGTCTCTCATCTCTTCGTTGTACGTCACACGTATGAGATGGAGTTGTCGTAATATGCGATCCAGTATTCCTTTGCTAACCTTTAGCCACATTGCATGATCAAGGATTCCATACTTGTCATCAATGATCAGAATATCTATAAGTTCATCTCATGAACTTCCAGATCCATATAGTATCCACTGTTGTTCTCTAACACACGAATACTCGGCATTTCCTTTTTAAATGGTTTCATTGGAACACTTCCAATTATCAACAAACTTTCACTTTTATATATCCTATAAATATTTTGAGATTAATTTTTCTGTCCTTTTGGAAGTTCGCATCAATGTAACTCTTTACATTGAACTCTTCCTTATCTCCATAGAACTAGTACTTCTAAAGTACTTATCAAGTTCTCATGGTATTCCAGTAACCCTTACTGGAAGTAGACAGACATCCACTCGTCATGTCTCACATACGAGTTATCAGGATGAGCATATCATATTGCTATGTCCTACATACAAGATGATGAATGCATTTTGTTCTTGCCATGTCGATACATGCAAGATAATGGGATGATTACATACATGATAGATCCATATCTATTCTTAGTGTTCCCATTCTTCATAAGAATTGGACACTTGGCCTTGGGACACTAACTCCATGTAACATGGACAAGTTTTCTCCCACTGAATCTGTGAATACTGAACCCTTCAGTACAGATTGCCAATGTATGCTTTCTCTTTTCAGTTCAAGAGGTTTTCGAGAACTATCTCTATAGATCTCTATTCCTATCACATAGGAAACATCTCTATCTTCCTTAAAGATAATTTCCACTTTTGGATTTCCATTCTAGAACATTTCCATTTCACATCAACATGTGGAATGTGAATACGCTCCCACTAAATCACAGATCCCTTCTTTATCTTTGACATATCAGTCAAACCCTTTGACTATATCATCAAAATAAAGATCCAATTCTGAGTTGCTTGTACTCAATCAATCACATTGATTAGTCCATTGTAACTTATAGACTTCATTTGCATTAGTGAATTCATAAACCTTATAGGTTGTGTCACGTACACATCCTTGTTTTATTCCTCATAGGAATGCGGTTTTAGTATCCATATGTTAAATGTCTTTAGTCATTAAGTTGCAATCAACAAGCATCATCCTTCTCAAAATGTTATCCATGTGTCTTAACACTTATGACTCATTTGCACTTATGGATTTCATTCCAATGGGCGCTACCATCAAGGTCATACCTTATGGTTTACATGGAAGTCATTTAGGATGTAATGGTCATAAACCATAACTCAAAATTCGGTTCCTCATATTCATCTAGATAGTTGACTCATTACATGAACAACTCATCACATAGATAATTGAGGTGTATCCGTCAAGGATATAAGAACTCACAATTCCTTGTGATTCTCAATGTCCTTTATTAGTGTGGGGTATTCTTTTAATAAGAAGAATTTAGTTATTTGATAATCATTCTCTAACTCCTTAGAGTATGATTCCTTCTTGATTTAGACATCACCATGCCTTAATCATGAGTTCACTATGATACACTATAATAATCACTCAAAAGGATTTCAAACATTTGGTCCAAGTATTTCATTCATTGATCTCATCAAGAATTAACACTTTACCAAATTTGCACTTCATCTATGATAATCTTGAACACTTCAAGATATTCATATTGGTATTTCTCTAAACACCTTTTGAAGTATTAGCATTTGTACCAATAGGTATGTAAATACATCACATGTATTATACCTAATAGGATAATCATTCTCCCACTACCATTAGTGAAGATTGATTAATCATGTCCACGATATTCATGTCTCTTACTGGTTCTCTAACCAAAAGAGTCTAGATTTATCCATCACATGGAAACTAGAAATGAATTTCTCATGATTGATGCTAATTAGATTGTTTGAGTTATCTATAACTTTTAGGTATCATTTTATCTTATGCATACCATGTATCACAAGATAAACAAGGTATTGCCACAAAGATCATATCTTTAAGATTGAAACATCAACTTTATTAATTGCCATCATTGTCATACAATATGAAAAAATATAGTGTTTCTATCTATTGGAAATATATGAAATAGCAGTTCTCAACTCTATTTCGTGCCCTTTAGGCTGAAATAAACTGAAAGGTACTCCTATCTATGGCAGAAACACTTGCTCCAATGATGGGTACTCCTTTCTTGGTCCTTTCACAAAGTCCATCACTTCTTTGTGGATCTTGCATATCATATATGATAGATCCATATCTTGGTATCATATACCTCAGATAAAGAAGCAGTTCATTTCATGATACCTTAGGTGGAGATCTCCATCCCCTCCTTCACCTTCTTTTGTTCTTCCAGATATAGAGGGAAATTCCCTCATACACCCTTTCCCCATGTGCCTTGAGGCTGAAGACGGCTTGGATTACTGGCTAGCATCAGAACACTTCTTTGCTTTTCCCTTGTCCTTGCCCTTAAGTATTACCTTTTCTTTGATCACATCAAAGATTATGGTTTGTCTTTCTTCATCTTTGCCTCTACTATCCTCAACATGTCCAACAACTTTGTCAACGCTTGTCAAAGTTGTTTATCTTGTAGTTTATCATGAACTGTATGATTCTCGCAACATTTGCAGTATCATACCAATAGCCAACTCTTGGCTCAGAGGGAAACCTTCTTAGTCAGGTCTTTCCACATACCCAATCACATTGAGTGTGTGAATACCTTACTGGATCTCCTTCTGTCATGATATACTAGGACAGTGTCTTGGAGACATCATATGTCTCATGCACTCATAGTTTAGAGAACACAACATCAAGCACTCCTCATCAATGTCATCCTCGGTATGCTTCCATAAGCATACTTTCAGCCATTGATGTGGTGGGATTGAGTTCATCTGGTCTTGGTATAACTAGGACTTGGAGCTTTCGCTCTTTGAGAACACTTCTCATCATCCTAACCAATCGTGGAATTATTCCCATTTAATTTGTTGGTCTCAAAGACCGATCGCAAATAAAGTGATTTGTTGATTAACCATTTATTTTAACAAAAGGAAAATATGCAATTTTAGTCCAAAAACTCATTTTTGACTTATTTGATTGATTTGAAAAGTTGACGATATAATTAGGCCTTTAATTAATTATCGCTCCCACTATTTTACTTCAAATTGATAGCCCTCACCATCAATTCGGAAGATTGCAGCGTACAACCTTCTAGTGGGCAAGATGCTGAAATCCACTAAGCCATGGACCAGCTAGGGCTGTCACCCACAACATAGATCTCTCAGGTAGGCAACTCTTGCCAATTGCATCATATGCAATTCTTGATAAGATGTCATATGCAACTCCTTTCCATGAGCATCTCCATGCCTCAAGGTGCTAGATCCTATCTAGGTCACCTTGTTAAGTCCGACCCAAAGCAAACACGATGAATATGCACCCTGCTAGGGTAGACCCACACATTCATCCTTCATGCTTCCATGAGATAGACGGTGCACCACGCTAGGGTGTGCCCACACTTGGTCGATCAAGCTTTTCACATGTGTCGCATTTGGAAGGCATCGAAAACTTAATATTTAATGAGGGATTTGGTTTTCATATACATATACATATCCAATCACCACAATACATAGTACGTATCATATACATGATATATCCCACAGAAAACATGTGAAACGATAAAAGCGATGATTATGGCCATCCTAATGTGATTCCTCGAGCCAAGAGGAATCTCGAGGAATCACGGTTATCTAGGTCTACATCACATGCAACCTATACAAGATGAACTCTGTGCTTTGCCTTCCGAGTAGATCAACTCATCACATGAATGACTTGCTCATTCTGGCCCGGTCGTCTGGGTGCCACCAGCCGATCGGTTGGCTCTTCCAACTGATCGGTTCACCTGGTCGTCGTGCATCTCTTCATGGCCGCCACCCGCTCGTCTCGCTCCTCAAACTGGCCATCAACCGATCATCTCACTCCTTGAACCGATCGTCTGGAACGTCAACCAATCGGTTCACGCCTTGAACCGATCGTCTTAGCTGTTGTCAGGATGTCCTCTGTTCTTTGACATAACATGAAATAAAATATATCCTATTTTACATTGTAAAAGGAGAAACCTCGAGTTACATTCGAGGGGAGCAAAGATAGGAAAGAAATCTCAAATTATTTCGAGTTACATCAGGAATAGGAGAAGGAAGATCGGTGCGCAGACTGAGATGCAAGCAATCCCATACAACCATACATAGATAGGGTTTATTGGCCATAACCACGCTATGCATCCACCACAAAACTCGTTTAAGGGCGATGCGTATCAAGTGCATTTATAATACATATCATATATGTAAAGTGGGATTTGTGGATTTAGGATTGGACATGCATAAAGCCAATTTTATTCGCATCGTATGCAATAAATAAAGGTGACAAACCAAAATCGATAATATCGATATTCCCAAAGTATAGAGAAGTTGATGTGGCTCTGATACCACTGTGGGGTTTTAAGGGAGGCAGAGAAGGCAGCGGAAACAAAAATTTTCCTTCCCAAACCCAGAACAAGAAAACGCGTCAACGTCTATACAATAGGAAAGGATGGTTTGTGGAATCATACCTTGTCCTGAGGCTTGCTCGGTGACAATAACTCGCGCCTTGCGTGGTCTTCACCTCCGGTCTTGGATGGTGTTTGTGCAGCTCCTGGTCGCACTGGGACTGACGGGATTGAAGGTTGTCCTCCTAGCGGTAGAAAACTCCCGCCTCTAAAGTAATCCACACGGACCACCTGGAACTCCAATCTCCTTTTCGCACAAAGAATTGGAAGGAGTCGCACCCTCCTGTCAGCGTACTAGTCTCCAACACACTCTCCTGCCACCAGTCGCAATTGCAGTTGTCTTTCCCTTGTTGTGCCTCCCTTATCGGGTAGCACTTGCTCGGGCTCTCTCTCAGTTACCAAAACCAGAGAGAACGACAACTTTGCAGAGCAATTGGTTAGCACTGAGTTGTACTTTGAGAAGCCCCCAATACCCCTATATATATAGGAGGGTCATGGGACAGGGTTCTCCATCCCGGGCAATGCGGGACTAAAAGCAGGAGTAGAAGGGTTCGAGATTTTCCACAAAAACAACCAACTCGCAACCTAAACCGATCGTTTCACAACTAAAACAGTCGGTTGGGGACCTGAACCGGTCGGTTGACACCTCAAACAATCGGTTGGGACCCATGAGCCGGTCGGTTCACTTCTGAACCGGTCGGTTCGTGGTCCTGACCAGTTCCCGATTGACTTTCCTTCTTTTATTTCTAATTGGTATCGAATACCAATCCTAATTCCCAATCAAATTGGGCAAGTGAAACAAAAGGAAAATTCCCACCAATCCTACTTTCCCAACTTGCTCGGTTGCACCAGTTGAATCGATCGTTTCAACTCTTGAAGCAATCGTTTCACCCTAACTATGAGTCGATCGACTCAACACTTGAGCCGACCGGTTCACCAAGCTCAGTCGATCAGTTCATCACATGAGCTAATCGGTTGGGAGTGCAGATTGTGCAGAATCAGTCAATTGCGATTTCAATCAATCCGATACTCGAATCAATGTGTCCAACACCTTGAACATTATGACATTGAGCTATCAATTTATAGAGTGTTTAATTGAACTACTAAACTCCTTTAGTAATCAATCTAAACATTGTTTGTGGACAAAACTCCTCTTCCAGGTTAAATCCTATGTGTGTGACCCTACAGGTCCATTTCACGTTGGCAGTGAAAGTCCATAACACTTATGACTTCACAAGCAAAGAGCGGTGCCTAGTCACACATCAGTGCTACCCAAGTGAAAAGTAGAAAGTTGGAGAGCAACTTTCAATCCTACAATCTGTGAATGGTGTTACAGTGAATGTATAATTCCTTTGTCACTGATATTCCAAATGAACTCGAGGCATGGAACAGTCATCCTGTCAACGTTCATTCACTTTCTTGATCTCAGAGTAGATTGGAAGAGATATGTATGACATCAATATCACATATTGATTCACACATGCGTGCGCACGCCTATTTCAATCCTACTCATCAAGTGGCCTTGGATATCAAACTCCCTCAGGAGGGACAAATCCCATATCTATCACTCACCCCTCAAAAGCCCCATGTGTCAAATCCATCCAATCATCACCTTTATAACAACCCATGTTTCGGGACTGCGTTTGATGATGTCAAAGTGTGCCCAACGACATGTGTTGAGTGTAGTGATTTCAGGTCAAAGAATCACACTCACCACCATCATTGTGAGTACTGACTGTGACTACCATGTCATGGTTCCATGTGTCAAACTCACGGTGGGTCTGTCTGGTACACTTGTTCTCTAACAAGTACCTATGTGTTTGGTTTGATATCTCTATATCATGACTAATGAGATTCTATCATCAACCAACACCACAATCTAGTCTTGTGTGTCATTGCAGTCTATCTACCTTCCACAATGACATCCGACTAGGGACATAACAAGAATGTACAAACTCTTAACATCTGTATGATCTCATTGTTCAGGTCCTGAACTTGAAGGCATATGTCATTGAGTACTGTCATTCTCTAGACATTCAATCTATTCTATCACTATCTCATATGACTGAACCAGAAAGATTTGGAAGCTTGCCTTTGATGTTTATCAAATCAATCTTAATGTATCCCACCAATTATCCCATGATTGGCTCTCAGGGCATACATCCCAACACAGCCCAAGAGAACAAGTTCTCTTGATATACCTCAAAACCCTGTCAAAAGCTTTCCAATGGGTCTTATCGGGATAGCTGGTGTATCTACTTAACTTTCTCACGAAAAATGCAATGTCTAGACGTGTGCAGTTCATAAGATACATCAAATTTTTTATAATATGAGAGTATCATTATTGAGACATTGGAACCCCAGTCTCATTCTTGAACAAGGCCTTGGATGAATCATATGGAATCTTAAAAGGTTTACATGATGTGTACTCAAACCTCTCCATTATCTTCTTAACATAGTGAGACTAAGAGAGAGTTATACCATCAGTAGACCTTATGATTTTAAGCCCTAAAATCACATCAGAGACTCCCATATCTTTCATCTCAAACTTTCTACACAAGAATGTCTTTGTCTCCTTTACTACCTTCATATCAGAACCAAAAAGTAGGATATCATAGACATATAAGCATAATAAAATGAATCCATCATTGACGATTTTACAGTAGAGATACTTATCAAATTCATTAGAAACAAAGACAAATGATGATATCACATAATCAAACTTCTCAGGCCATTGCTTAGGGGCTTGTTTCAAGCCATATAATGACTTAACAAGCTTACACACTTTGGACTCATTCCTACGACCCACAAATCCCTCAGGTTGTTCCATATATATCTCTTCCTGAAGATCACCATGTAAGAATGTGGTCTCCACATCCATTTGATCAATACAAAGATTATAAATGGAAGCCAATGCTATAAACACTCATATTGTGGTCATACGGGAAACAAGGGAATAGGTATCAAAATAATCTATTCCTTCCCTCTGTGTGTAACCCTTAGCAACTAATCTAGCCCTATACTTATTGATTGTCTCATCTGCATTAAGTTTCTTCTTAAAGATCCATTTGCATCTAACTACAGAATAACTGGGAGAAAAATCCACCAATTCCCAAGTTCCATTCGAGAGAATTGATTAGATTTCATCATTAATGGTTTCTTTCCAAAACTTATCTTCTAGAGATTCCATAGCTTGTTTTAAAGTTACAGGATCATCCTTAACATTGTAAGCAAGAAACTCACTTCCAAAGTCCTTGGATGTCCTAGACCTTTTACTTCTCCTTGGTTCAACTATTTCATCAAAATCATGAGATTTAGAAATAGCTTGATTTGAGTCGCCCCCCATATTTGTCATCCTTTCCACGTGCTCAGGAATGGAACCTGTAGTGAATGAATCCTCTTGGAATACTTCATTGGGCACACCATATTTCATGGGAATCACATCCTCAAAGAATGTGGCATCATGTAATTCCATAATAGTATTGACCTCAATGCCTGAGATATCAGATTTTACAATCAAGAAGCTATAGGCATAACTTGTCTCTACATACCCCAAGAATATGGCATCAACCATTTTCGGTCACAATTTCTTCCTTTTGTGTTCAGGGACAAGTACCTTAGCAAGACACCCCCACACTTAAAAGTATTTGAGACTCGGTTTTCTTCCTCTCTATAACTCAAACGGACTACTCTCTACGTGTTTATAGGGAACTCTATTCAGAACATGGCAAGCCGTATTCAAAGCTTCCCCCCACATGAAGTTGGGTAGACCTGAGGTTTGGAGTAAAGAATTTACCATATCTATAAGTGTTCAGTTTTTACGTTCAACTATCCCATTAGATTGTGGTGAATACAGAGCAGTAACCTCATGAACTATACAATGTAATTGGAAAAATTCCAAAAACAAATTCGAGGTATATTCTCCTCCCCTATCAGACCTGAATCGCTTAAGTATTTTACCGGTTTGAGTTTCAGCTTCTTTCTTATAAATTTTAAATTTATCCAATACCTCATCTTTACTTCTAATCAAGAAGACATAACAATATCTACTAGCATTGTCAATCAAATTTATAAAATAACATTTTTGATCCCTTGTAGCAATACCGTTCAATTCACAAATATTTGTATCCACTAAATCCAATATTTCTAAATTCATATTCAAAGAATGAAAATGTTTCCTAGTAATTTAGCTTGAACATAGATTTCACATTTATTATTGCTAATTTTAGATTTAGGGATTAAATTCAGATTCATCATATGTTTCATTGAGCCTACATTTACATATCCAAAACGTGCATGCCAAACATCAGATGATACAAGATTCATGCATAAAGAACTATTATCATTCAAATTTAAAATGGAATTTGAAAATTGCTCTACAAGAATCTTGAACAAGTTCTCCATATCACAAAGATAATAGCTTTATTACATTTACAATCTATTCTAAAATGATCTCTAACTAAAATTGCGCCACTAATAATATTGTGTCGTATTAATGGAACATATCTGGCTCTATGAAGCGTCAGAACCTTCCCCGAAGGAAACTTCAAGTCCACCTGTCCTTTTCCTTTGACTTCTACAGTGCGGAAATCGTCCAAAGTCACAGATCAACCTTTAGAGGCCTAATGAGATAAAAATAGGAACTTGTCAGTACACACATGCACATTAACCCCAGTGCCTATAATCCAATATAGTGGTTCGAAAAAAGAAAGAACTTCAAGTTTTATAGATATGTACCCATCATTGAGGTTCAAAGATACAGTCATCATGTTGAGCATAGCCTCCTCAGTTGCAGATGCAGAAGCTTTCTTGGCCTTCTTTGAAGGACAATTCTTGTTCTAGTGGCCAACATGTCCACAAGTCCAACAAGGGTTGTTCTTCAGTTTCTTCTATATCTTGGCCTTAGGTTTAAGTGAATTCTTAGATTTCTTATCCTTGTTCTTAGCAGCAGTAAAATTAACAGTCACATTAACATCAGTTGATACATTGATAGTCTTCTCTTTCAGATGCTCTTCCTGAATATTGATGTCCATCATGAGATCGTTCATTGACATGTCTCCTTTACGGTGCTTAAGAGTCATGTCAAATGACTCCCAATATTTTATGAATTTCTCAATGATTGACATTGCAACAAACTTTTTAGGAAGTGTAATGCATGCATCAACGAGCTCTTACGCCAAGATTTGAAAATCACATGTTTGATCAGAAATAGATTTACCCTTAGATATATAAATTTAAGAAATTTCGAAACACAATATTTTTTAGTTCCCTGATTCTCAGTATTGTATTTCTTTTCTAATGCTTTCCACAGAGCCTTAGATGTAGTAACAGGCAGCTTAGAGTATGAGTCATACAATTTTTTGTTTAATGTAAATAGAATCAACCCTCAACACTTCTTTTCACCCTTCTTCCAGGTTGCAATTATATTAGCATTATCAGGAACAATTTCATCTACTTTGGGTTCGTCTTCTTCTAAATACAGATCATACCCTACCATGTTAAGCCAAATTTGTATCCTACTTTGCCAACAAGCAAAATAATTTCCAATAAATTTTTTAGGCATACTAGACATATCAATTTTCATGCCAGAACCAGCCATAGTTAACTAACGATAGATATTGATTTTTTTAAGACTATTGTTAATTTTTAATTTCATTGTTACATGCAACAGTGATAGGTGTAATTAAGTTAACAGTTTAGACCGATCCAGATAAGAAAATGTAGAATAAACCAATGAAGTAGAACAAAAGTAAAATAAAGTTAGGATCAAAGCATGTCGTTTGTTGAAAAATGAACGTGATATACTTAAAGAAATCAACGCCTTGCAACTCTTCTGGATAGGCTTCGTTCTTGTAGTCAACCCGATCATGAACCTGAAGAAGAGACGTCTCACTCATGTTGACAACGAGCAATACAAACGAAGCACTTGCACTACCAGTGCAGCTTAACAACCACAAGAACCACCACCTGACAGGTTGAACCTTTAAAGTAAGAGGATGAATGACCTTGCTACGTCCAAGAGAAAGGTCTACATGTAACACCATGGAACGACAACGGCAGACTCTGGCTTTAGGGTTCGCAAACACGCACTTGAACGACTGATGACTGTGTGTTCGAAAGATGTGCTTAACCCTAATGACCAGAGACATATTTATAGTCTTACATGCCCCAATAATCCTATTCCTATTAAGACACGACCACTCGGTTGCTCTTGTACACATTGCGGAAAATTATGTAAAAGAGACACTTTCTAGTTAGAATTAATAAACCTGAATAGGAAAGAAACAAGCTGCAAGCCCGAGCCCGAGCCTTACCTGGCCCGGTCCAGCCAGGCCAGGCGAGGCATGGCGTGGCGTGCGTGCATGCGTGTGTATTGTGGTCACCATACCCACCAAGGATGTGAGCATAACTAACGACTAATATTGATTTCTTTAAGATTGTTGTTAATTTTGAATTATGTTGTTACATGCAACAGTGATAGGTGCAATTAAGTTAACAGTTTAGGTTGATCTAGATAAGAAAACATAGAATAAACCAATGTAGGAGAATAAAAGTAAATAAGGTCAGGATCAAACCAGGTCATTTGTTGAAAAACAAATGTGATATACTTAAAGAAATCAGCACCTTGCAACCTTTCTGGATAGGATCTGTTCTCCTAGTCGACCCGATCACAAACCTAAAGAAGAGACATCTCACTCGTATTGATGATGAGCGATGCAAATGAAGTAGTTGCACAGCTCAGCAACCACAGGAACCACTGCCTGAAAGGTTGCGCCTTTAAAGGAAGAAGATGAACGATCTTGCTACATCTAGGAGAAAGGTCTACACGTAACACCACGAAACGACAGAGGAAGACTCTGACTTTAGGGTTCATAATACACACTCGAACAACTAACAGTTGTGTCTTCAAAAAATGTTCTTAACCCTAATGACCAGAGGTATATTTATAGCCTTACATGCCCCAATAATACTATTCCTATTAAGTCGCGACCTTTTGGCTGCTCTTGTATACATTGCAAAAAATTCTGCAAAAGAGACACTTTCCAATTAGGATTAATAAACCTGAATAGAAAAGAAACAAGCCACAAGCTCGATCCTGAGTATGGCCCTGCCCGACCAGGCCAGGCATGGTGTTGCACGCGCATGCGTGTGCGTGCGTGTGTGTTGTGGCCACCATACCCACTAAAGAGGTGAGCATATCCTCCTCCTAGGACCCTTAGACACTAGTGTCACATGTGATCTTACATATAAGGACCACAAAAGTTTTAAGAGTGAGCAATGTGGAATAAAACTTCTTTCCCATTTGTACTAGAGACAAAACTACCTCTCTCACATGTACTAGCTACACTACATTGGGCTTAACCCATTCTATATACATGGTTGTAGTGGCCATATATCTAACATGAGGTTCCCTTTCTCCAAGGTGGACTTTGGATGGGGGAGGCTGACAATAGTATCATACTACTTATAGAATTTATACTTACGTATATAGTGCCTACTTCAAGTCCTTTGGAAAATCGAGATTGGTTGTCGTACATTCTCACTAACTAAAAGCTATAAGAAGCACTCAAAGAGGAGCTTAAAAAATTCTTGCATCCAATTACAACAATGCTTAGGTTAGATTGAAGTTCTAAAAAAATTACTAAGATGTAGATTTTTGGAAGGAGTTGATAATGTGTTTTTCTATAATGCTTAATGATTTATGTAGCACAATTTCTTTATTAAATTTTAGAAATTTTATATGTCTTAAAAAGTATTTTTATGGTGTGTTTCTTCATCAAAAGTGTTTCATTGTGTGTACATTGTTATGCTTTAAATCAATTGCAATATGTACTTGTTGAAGCCCTGTTTTGTTGCTTGACTTCCAACCAAATTGTGCATATACAATACCAAGAGATAAAATATTGCATAATCATCCTCAATAAACTATTAATTGATTAGATTGTGTTTTTTCACACTTTTGATTAGATTTAGATACCATCCTAGTGACACCACAAAAACTTTGTTGAACTACGTGGAGGCTAGAGAGGAGCTACTTCAACTCTTATGCTGAACCAAGACCAAGTTTTGATACTTGAAGCTTAAGAGTCTAAAAAATGAACAAACTTGTGACCAAGTGGAGCCCAAATGCCATCTCCAATCAAGAAGTCATCTATTGGCTGAGTCACACATCTAACCAATGAAGATTTTGTCTACTAACTTGAATGAAAAGCACATGGTAGATGAGTCATCTAACCATGAAACAAGAGGAAATGAACTGAGTTTGAGAATACATATGACCCTTAAATCAAATCCTAAGAATATGTCCCTAGGAACCTAGTAAGAGAAACATAAGATTTTAGTGGAATGTAAGTAATCCCTAGCATTGAGGGAGCTATCATGTAGTGAAACTACCAGCCCATCTGCCATAATCTCTCCTACAAAGGAAGACCTCATCATTGAGAGCCTTAAACAAGGAGATCATATCTTGGTGTATTTCTCTCACATGTTGTGGTACATTTTATGTGGGTATATGGCATAATAAAATGTATAAGAAAAATAACAAATGATTTTAGTTATCTGCCTCATGCAATTATTTCTAGTAACCTTTTATAATGAATGATTTACAATATTCCTTTTCCTTGTGTGTTCCCTTCATGTAATATATGGATTATCATGGGTATCTGGTCACTTTTCATGCAGTGAGCCAATAGTTCATGATCGGATAAACAATTTTTTCAAGTACATGTACTCCACAACATGAAGATCTAAAAGCAAGCTATTCATATGAGTATACCAGCATAGATGTTTAAAGAGGCGAATTTAGATAGGTATATGTCATCTTATTCTTACCTTAGTCATGGGGAGGGTGAGGATGAGAAGATTTTTCTATAAATGTAGATGATGTGAATTAAGGCTCGAATGAGTCTAATTTCTACTCAATTATGTTGTAATAGTTGAACTCATATGAATTCTTTATCTTCTAGCATTAATATATGTTGTTTAGTAAGGTGATATAATGGTCTTAGTAGTTCTCTGATGTTTGAAACAAAATTAATTTTTAAGGTTGTACATAACTCTCCCTTGAGAGCCTTAAACCATGTTTGTGGATTTGGGTCGCATAGTAGATGTACTATTTCTCTTACCTATATGAATGATAGACAAGGAAGTGTCAGTTTGTCTTACGAAGACTGGATAAACCCTAAGGCATGGATGGTAAATCAAACATGCGGGCATACCATGATGACTTCTACTTGATTGGTGAACACAAGTCATTTGAAGGAAAAAAAATTGAAAAATGGAAAAATCAATAACATTATGTATAGTCACTTATCACATTATTTTGTGACTAATTTTATAATACCACTATCTTCAAAATCCAAATAATTGTTTATACCCTATCCATTATCAAACATTTTTATCATATTGACTATATGAATATGGAATGTTGTTCTTGTCTAGCCCATTAGGTCCTAAAATTGAGTCTTCAACTCCACATTCCCCAATACATCTAAGTGATCTCACATCTAGGTGAAGTCCAACTTTTAGAGTGTGTGTGTATGGTAGTTCATTTATAGTGGGTTTGGGACAGATGTGGATAACCTTTGTTGAAGGATTGTATTATCTTTGGTGCATGGAAACATGCAACTACGAATTTTGGCCATCCATGCTTATTGTTTTTTCCATTGTTGTTAGTGCTTGGCTATTAATCAAGTTTTATTATTCGGTGTTAATTCATTATTGTTGCTAACACTGCCCGCAATGGTCAGGTTTAGGATAATTATTAGGAATGACCACAATAATAATGCTTACCTAAATTAATACATGGTGTCATAGAAATAATATACTTATAATAAAAAAGCATTAAGCCTCGAACATTCAACTCACTTACCATGCTTAATAGGAGGATATAGAATCTAAGCATAGGAAGAGACATGATAAAGGAAAATTAAGGGGCAAGGAGGGTTTTAATTTGTTTGGGGTGGAGGTGATTTGAGAAAAGTATAAGATAACTAGACATTTTACTTATCCATGGTTGCACTCCAATTCTCCCTAAAAAATCAACCAATCAAATTATGGAGAAATCCTCTTGTTTTTTCCCTCCCTTTTGGACCACTAATAAAAATATAAGCTCTAAAACACACAAGTATTAAAATTCATACATTTTAATACTTATTCCCAAAGTACTCTTTGGGGGGCTAGAATTTTCGGTCAAGTTTCCTAGAATAGTTTTTTTAGAAAACAAATAGAGATGAATGTAGTTATTATGAATTTGTTAAGACAGTGGTAGTGGTTTGATGGGATTGGTTATTGAGGAGGAATGCTAATTGAGATAATGAATAGAAGAAAAAAAAATTACTCCCCAATCGCCCTCTTAGGATAGATTATACATACATTCTAACGATCCCCTTAAGTTACCCCTATTAGTGTGCTTTGTTTTTTTTTTACTTTTATTTTAATACTGTTGTTTGCATGTTTAATGTAACATTTGGTGTTTTCTGCATTGTCTTATTGTTGATACTAGGAACCTCTCAGGAAGGGACACGAATGGACCCATCTCAATAGGAAACCTAGGGGCCCCCTCGCTCAACCCGCACACGGTGGGACCCTTGTTGCAATTGTCTTATCAAAATACAATAATTATTACAATATATTATAAAAATATGTAGATAAATCTTAAAACATTCATATTACCTATAAGTTGGAAATATGGAATATTGAAATATTTTCAAATGCATGTAGGTTACTTTCAATAGCATAGTGGTTCTTGTCAACTATTCAGTCAAAAATGAAAGTCTAAATTGGTCTATGGGAGACTTACCACTCTAAATATAATAAAAAATTTCTCCTACATTTATTTATGATGGGTTTTGTAGTTATTATATTAAACTAGTTAATTTTTCTTTCATGGGGAACGATTATGCTAAAATGTATGATAAATATTTAGATATATAATAAATCTTGATATTAATAAGATTTCACGCAAAATAGTGTGAAATATGTTCTTTATGTGAACCGGTGATTCGAAGTTACAAATAATAGTATGTTCCCATCTTGTAAATGTCTGATACTAATATCATATAAACCATGTAAATTTTTATGTGGCACCTCTATTTGTGTTACCCGGGATGCAACTGTTAATAATAGTATGTTCCCTTCTTGTAAATGTCTGATACTAATATCATATAAACTATGTAAATTTGTATGTGGCACCTCTATTTGTGTTACCCGGGATGCAACTCTATTTTGGCTACCTAGGATGCACTATGAATTTCTTGCCATGGGACCCAGACATGGGGGTGACATAAAACAATATGCTAAAATAATGGATATAATGAGATTCGTTAGTGTAGTACAAGGGGCCTCCATATGATTGAGAACTTGACCTTTTGAGGAGACAATTCCCCAACCACTCAACTACACAAATTGGATTTTGATCTAGCACTTGTTCTATTTTACATTGGCATATTTGGACTCGATTAGATTTGTTCTCCATGAATTGTAAAAGTTGCACTTAACAATTGACCCAGTAGGTAAACCCTATTATTTATTGTAGCATAGGTTGTGGGTTTGAAACCTACTAAGGCACCCATAGAGGATTTTGAAACAACCACTAAAGGTGTTGCATCACAAAAGCATAATGGAATTGGACCCCTCCTTACACCATTAACACCAAAAAAACATAAGTACTCATAAAAGCCACATATTACGATCCAACAGTTAGAAAGTATGCAATAAGACCTACTTTCTTAAAGGCTAGACTCAACTTTGACCAATATTACACTTAATATGCTTACACAAACTATAGAGGGGAGGTAGATCACATAGTGTCACTACCCATGTTTGTCCCCAACTTAAGCTAAAAGAGTGCTTGATGAAAATTTACTTGGTTATATATCATAAAACTTGAAGCTAGAGACTTTATAAATGAAGATACATATTAGCATACCCATTCTATCATTATTATTCAAAAATGTGTAACATAATAATGTATGAAGGAACTAACAATATAGAAGTAACCAATTCACACACTTCAACAAAATAGATATGCAAGCATGTAGGCTTAGGAATCGTAATGGCATGGGAAAATGGGGTTGAATCCATAGGCACGGTTGTAGACACTAGAGCTATGGGATTCTCTAGGTTCCTAGAGAGCTAAGGTTTTTAGGTTTCATAATTTGGTTTGATTAACAAGTTAAGGGGCATACAATTGAGTGAATGTTGACTAAGCTAAACTAGCAATTAGAATTGTTGAATTAGTGTGACAGCAATTAAAAACTAAGCATGCAAGAAAATTTAGCTACCTTAAACTAGCAATTATCAACTAAGATTTTCTAAGAAAGTGACTAAATAGACTCAAAAATTAACTAATGGAACCAAACACAATAATCACATAACTAATAAACCTAGTTTCAATAGAAGGTCTTATTACAAACTGAGAGGATTATAGAGAGTCATATATATAGTCGTGTCTCAATTTAAGATGCACTAGAGAAACAACATAACATAAAAAAAACCCAAATCTAGTGGGCTTAAGTAGATGCATCCCATTTAGCTATTATAGAGATCATGATTAACATAAAATACCATTAATGTCTCCCTCAAGCTGGAGAGTACACATCATGTTTTCCCATCTTGCCACATAGATAGGAGAAGGATAAAGATGGAAGTGGCTTCGTGAAGATCTCATTAGTATATTCCCTAGTCTTCACATATGGTGGAGTGATCTTTTTGGCATGAATTCGATCACTCACAAAGTGTCAGTCAACCTCAATGTGCTTGGTACTTTCATGAAAAGTTGGATTATATGCAACATGAATAAATTCTTGATTATCACATTTGTGAGTTGTTGAGGATGAGAGAAAGAGTCCTATTTATTGAAGAATATAAGTCACCCATTGAAGTTTACAACAAGAACATGCTATGGTGTGATATTTTTCCTCAATGGTGGAATGAGTCGCAACAGACTGCTTATTACCCATGCCCAGTCTCAAAGGAGTGATGTTTGTTGTTCAGACAAGTAGGATTGATGAATGAATTCATCTTTTTCTATAAAATAACTAATATTATTTGTTACTCCATCCCAAAAAAACACAAATGTATCTTTATATTCCATGCAATTTGAAGTAACTAAAAAGATGGAGGAAGGCTTGAGGTTTTTTTTGTTTATAAAAGCACCACTAACAATAATTTTATTTGCTAAAAAATTTAGGTTGTCAATTCCCAATGAAATTCATTTACTTTTTGTCCATGCATGTAGGTAATTGAGATCAAGTGTAGAGGTATCATAGTCTTATGAAACTTCAACCATCATGTGTCTGATGCCTACTCTTCCAACATGTGCCTTGTGCATGGGTTGAGTTTTCTTCATCGAAACCACTCTCCATAACAACATTCTTTTATTCGCTCTTGCCGTGAATCGCAGAATGGGGCACCTCTTCATGAAACATCCATTTATGAAAAATTAATATTGTGGTCCTCATCATAATAACTAAGTAGAAACATGAGGATGAAATAGGAGATTACTTCCATCGCTCTGAATAGTAAGTTTTTCTATGTCAAGGCTTCCTATATCCATCGCCTCTAGTAGGTTGCCAATAGCAATGTATTGGATGGAGATCATGCGAAAAGGACCAAACTTGAGTCCTTCCTCCCTACCTTTAGAAAATGATATCAATATGCACACAACCAAAAGAGTGCACCTTTGTATACCTATTGATAGACACTCAAGGTTTGGAATTGACACCACTAGCTCAACACCACCCAGGAGCTCTTACTTTGGGAACGTTGCCTTCTCACCTTATTCCACCATCAATATAGAGGAGATAAAAATATTGGATATATCCTAGGTTGCTGAGTTTGTCCATGGAATCATCCAAAGTAGGGAAATGGAGGAGTACTTCCTTAAAATGGTAGATTTGGTAGAAGAGCACCTTCCAGATACATTGTTTCTAAAAGTTCTCAGAGCGGGGAATGAACTTTTTCCCATATCATCTGGTTTGAGGTTCCCTTTGTCTAAGGTGGGATTTGGATGGGGAAGATTGACATCTGTGTCATACTGCATTCTAGATTTTATAATTACATATATAATGTCTACTTTGAGTCCTCTACAAAATAGATATTGGTTATTGTACATTCTCACTTACCAAAAGTTGCATGGAGTGCTCAAAGAACAACATAAGAATTTCTTGCATCTGGTTACAACAACATACATAGGTGTAGATTGAACCACAGAAAAAGTTAGAACCGTATGAAATCATCCATTTATGTTTACTGGACCGAGGCATCAAACTCACCTTCAGACGATTCTGTGAGGTTTTAAGTGCCATTACAACGGGGCATTGAGTTTCCCTCCAACTTTTGACAGTGATGAATTATGGTCTGAGATCATTGATGAGGATCGTCATGATGCCAAAAAGGCTAGGGAGTCTGCCATTCACAACCCCATTTTCATATATGTCCACCGCCTTCTCAGCACAGGAGTTTTTGTAAAGAAAGAAACTTAGGGGGTCTGCGGGAAACAAGACTTATTCTTTCTGTGGGGCATGGTGACTGACTATAAGATCAATTCGGGTTACTACATTCTTACCAGGTTCCTAGACATCAAGAAAATGAAGAAGAGAAAATATGGGGGTATCATGTGTGGGGGGATGATTACTCTTATTGCCAACAAGCTCGAGGTGGATATGACAGGTCTAGAGGTTGCACCAGGTAGAAACCTGGTAGATATTCAATATCTTTTATCTGTAGGCTTGATATCTAGAGTTCCCAACGATGATACCAAGCTCAGACAGTTCTTTGATGATGATCAGTACATCGACATTCCGAACTTGGAAAATATCACCTTGACAAACAAAGATAATTGGAAGGTAATTCTTATTGGCCTGGATGATGCAGAAGTCCCTGAAGGACCACAAGCTACTGAGGCACCCCCTACAGCTCCACCACCTCCCTCCATAGGCACTCAGACAGAGTATTCTTGGGTGATGCCCGATGTCAGGCATCTTTACTGGTATGTGCAGCAGCGGTTTGACCACATAGACGACCTCCTAGACCTCATGGGTCAGTAGTATTCCATTATGCATGACATAGTCCAACGCATGGATATGTGGCACATCTCTCAAAGCCACCATCTAATGCCTCAACATCACCACTCTACACCTCAGCCACACCACCCTGCATCTTAGCTGCGACAGGCTGAGTCCACCTCACAACTCATGCGCGTCGATATTCTAAATGATGATGATCTCGTCAGCCAGTACTTTCTTGTTGGTCACGGGGGTGCTAGTCCCTCCTACTATTGACATTCCATGACAAGTAGCTAGTTGCATTTTCTTTGAGTTTGATTGATCCAGTGAGGACACAACAAATTTCAAGCTTAGGGGGGATGCAATTGTCCGATAATGTAGTTGCTTTTATTTTTTTTGTTTAGTTCTTTAATTTAATCTTGTTTTTAAGTTCTGCTTTTCTTTTCCCTTTGGAAAATTAAATATGATGTGAGGCTTGCTTTGTGTAATAAACTATTTCTTCACAAGTTTGAACCGTCTTGTCCTCTTACACACAATTTATCATTTGAAGGAATTGTTAAAGAAAATGCATGAATCAAATAGAACCATTTGGCCATCAACATGTGCTTAACTCTGGTTTATACTTGTAGCTTGAACATTCACCTTTCACATCTCTGATTGCTTAAAACATGTAATGGTTTCAATTTTTTATGAGTGAATCAACCTTACAACATTAATTAGGATATGGGATGCCCTTTCCAAGCTCTTAGTGCATATACAACCGCTATTTTAGTTAAAAAAATCAAAACAAATGAATGAAATCTAGCTAGTTTTACAATTTTGTTGACTCTCTTGTTGTGGAATTTTTTTTTTAAATTTTTATTGCCTTGTTTCACCATCATACCCCAAATGTCTCAAAAGAGGGTAAAATATCCCAGCTGACACTCCACGTGTGCATAAGCCTACATTAGCAGCTGAGTGCCGGAACCCGCAATCCATTGTCAAAATAATCTTTTGGGAAAGAAGTAGATTTCAACTAAGATTGTTAATGTTAACTAAGATTTCATCATTTGTATCCTTAATAGCTGGGAATTTGTGTTGCACATCCACTAACCATTTGGCGTGGTCATCCAAATTCTACTTAGTGTTGTTTAACCGATTTATTTATTTATTTGTGACCACCCCTACTGACTAAAAATCTCTTTCATGGATGTTTAGGTTGAATTGACGGATATAAGTATAAACAAGTTGATCATGGTTGATGTAGTCCCATACTCCTCTTTATTTTCATTTGATTTTTACATGAGCTTTGCAAATCCTTCATCTATGCTCTATGCTCTTTTTGCTTGAGGATAACTGACAGTTCAAGCTTAGGGGGATTTGATGTGTGCATTTCATATCGACTTTTTGTACAATCTCACACACATATTCAGTTCATTTTGCATTCCATTAGCCTCTATTCATATTTATCTTGCCACATTTTAGTTATTTTTACTTACTGCATGATGTTGATTGCACATACGCATTTAAAGTGCCAAATTAGAGATAGTCCAACTCAAATCCGACCCCAAATGGACTTCTCCCCGACTTGCGACTGATTCACAGTTTATTCCTAAAGAAATAACATTGCACATGGTGTGTCTTATTAAAGACATGATGTGTCCCTTCAGAAATCTTCATAGAATGAAGAACACGTCGTGTGGTATTTAACACACGGTGTGTGTGTCTCCAGTGACCTCAACACCAAAACATAGAAGAACATGTCCCAACTAGGACACGGCGTGTCCTCGGGACCTGAAGGCCAGCTACAACTTGTTGCCAATGCACACGACGTGTGTTTATTTGAACACGACATGTGCCTTTCACCTAAAATGACTCCAAAAGAAAATCACACGGCGTGTCTTATTTAAGACACATCGTGTACTTCACAGAAGCAGCAAGACCCAATGAAACTGCACAACAGGACATGGCGCGTTCTCTAAAAGACACGACGTGTCACTATCCATTTCTATAGAAACGAGAGTAACCACTCCTTATTTTTAAAGGCCAAGGCAACACAATTGGCGGTTATCTCTCATCATTTTGAAAGTTTCTTTCGTCCAAGAGAAGTTTTAGAGCTAAAGAGGGTGATTTTGGGGTACAAGGTGGTTTCTTAGCAAAGAACCCCCATTCTACTTTATTTCTTCTCCGAAGGTGCAACAGAGCTTACCTATCTCACTCAAGATTTTTGGAAGGAAAGATTGTCTGAGTTGGAGCAGCTCTAAGGGTGGAATTTTTTTCTCTAGCCAGATCTCTACTTCCTTTTGGATATATCTTTGGTTCCTTTAGCTTTTTCTTCTCTTAAGCATGTAAAACTTTGAAATTTCTGCATTGTACCTATACATTTCCATAATGGACGAGTAGAACTCTTTTCTTGGGTATGGGAGAGTAACTCCCATTCCATTGTTCATGTGAACTCAAAATCTATGTGTATTGCTAGTTAATTTGCTTTTCCATGGATGCCTACGGTGTTTCTTGCTTGTATGTTTGGCTGGCCGCCTTTCGTACATTTTTATACTTACCTTGTGCTTCGGGAGAATGTATGAGGAAGTAAGGAGTAGGATCCATGGTAGTATGCTCTTGACTACGGGAGTGGCTTGATAATATTGAGGTTTAAGGTTGTGTTTGACACTAAGCATAGACACAGGAGTGTTATGCCAAGTTGAGAAATATCTCGTGACATTGGGAAATGCATGATGATGACAACCTCCTTGCATGTTAATACTACACCTACTACATATCCCATCCTCTGTCACTCATCGAATATGTAGCTTGTTTCTCATTAGTAACAGGTCATTGTTATAATGCCACATGAAGTGTGTGATCTTGAGTGGCCAAACTCTCCTCTGTAGCTTTCTCCAATATTCCTTATAGTTGTACGACGCCCTTCCTTCCCCGTTCTTGATGTTGATCATGTGTTGAATTCACCTCTTGGATTTGGTTCCCAGGATATTGTGCCATTGCCTCACCTCTCACTGATAGATAGGGCCAATATTCTTTTTGCCATTTCTGGCGTAGTCAGTGCTTACACAACACTAACGTTCCATCCATTACCCTCTCTATTAATCAGGTCTGAACCTTCTCATTTAATGGTGTTGTGAGGCCACTGTGTGTTCCTGGTATCCAAGTTTCCTAAAAGTATTGATGCTACATCCATTTCCCACCCTCCATATGAAACTCGCCTTCACTATTTGTATGGATCCTTGGATGCTCCTCCAAGAGTAGCTTGGCCCATAGCCAACCCATGCTTCCAAAACCTCTGGCCTTTAGTAATATCTAGCTTTAAAGACTCTTCTCAACAAAGTATCTAGCTCAGTAGCTAGCATCTATACTTATTTAATGAGAAGAGCTTGGTTGAAAGCTTTTACATCTCTAAAGCCCAATCCTCCATTGTGTTTTGGCTCACACAAAGACTCCCATTTCACCTAGTGTATTTTCCTTTCCCCTTCCTTTGAGCCCCACTGAAATATCACCATCATACCACTTATCTCCTCAAGGGTACTATCTGGTATCTTAAAGATGCTCATGTAGTACATGGGGATCGCTTGAATTATTGCTGTCATAAGTACCTCTTTCCCAAGACGGGAAACATGCTTCTCCTTCCATCCCTAAAGTTTTTTTCATACTCTGTCCTTTATGGTATTGAAGACTTGTTTCTTTGATCTCCCCATACCTATTGGTAGACCTGGATGCTTGCCATGTCTGTCCACCTCCTCCACTTTTAGGATATTCTTGATAGCAGTCCTTCTCTCCATCTTCATGTTTGTACTGAAGGCGACTTCAGATGTCTCATAGTTGATCTTTTGACCTGACACTCTCTCATATTGGCTGATTATATCAGCTAGGTGAGAGCACTACTCTTGTGTTACTCTCATGAAAAGAACACTATCATTTGCAAATAAAATATGAGAAACTCTAAGGTCATTGCAGTTGGTTCTAGCCCCATGAAGTTTACCCTCCTGATTGGCTTTTATAATGGAATAGGAAAAAAATCAGCACAAAAGAGGAAAAGGTAGGAAGAGATAGGATCACCCTGGCACAGCCCTCTTGTCAGTTTTAGACATCCCCTCCTTGCTCCATTGATGATGACTGAGTGTGAAACACTAGAAATACACTCACTGACTTTCTGCCTCCAAAGTTCTGGCGGTCCAATTCTTTCCATTGCTTTGTCCATGAACTCCCATTCTACTTTGTCATATGTTTTGCTCATATCTAATGGTAAGGCCACTATTCCTTCCAAGTTTTCCTCTTCCTCATCATGTGAAACATTTTATAAGAAATCAAGGCATTATTGGTTATAAGCCTCCCTTGAACAAAAGCACTTTGATTTTCTGATATCATGATGTTGAGTAGCGGTTTGATTCTATTTGCTAGACGTTTTGTAATGATTTTATAGGACACATTACACAAACTAATGGGGGAAATTCTCTTTGGATTCTTTGTTTTTGGAATCAGGATTATGTCTATCTTATTAATCTTACTAGGTCCTTGTTGTCTCTCTACTACTCATGTATAAAGTTCGCCACTGACCTCTTCACGATATCCCAAAATTTTTGGTAGAAAATAGCCTTCATGCCATCCAGAATCAATGCTTTAACGGGGTGCATTTGATTGATGACTCTCCAAATTTATTCTTCAATAGGAAGCTTATCTAGTGCATGAGCTTCTTCATCTTTGATTGCATGGGGTACCACTTCTAGAATATCCTTAATCTCTGCTGCCATCCGGACTCAATGCTTTAACGGGATGCATTTGATTGATGACTCTCCAAATTTATTCTTCAATAGGAAGCTTATCTAGTGCATGAGCTTCTTCATCTTTGATTGCATGGGGTACCCCTTCTAGAATATCCTTAATCTCTGCTGCCCCTGATGTCGTGAAAAGTAGGCTGAAGAAACTAATTATGATCTCATCTCTACTGTCTGGTTCTGTTACCCATTGGTCATTGTCATCAAAAAGGCCTTCTATATGGTTTTGCTTCCTTCTCTGACTTGATTTATGGTGGAGGTATTTTGTATTTTTGTCCCCGTCTTTCATTTCATTTGCTCTAGACCATGCAAACCAATAACTTTCGTATAATTTCAGCAACTCATTGACTTCTTATGTTATTTTTTATGGTCCTACAACATGTTGCATCTGGCGGTCGGCTTTGTGCTTCCTGCAAGTTCTCTTTAGCCTTTTGGATTCATTTCTTCAAATTGCCAAACTTTTCATTTTCCCATCTTTCCAACCTCTCCCCACAAATGGTAGTGTGCTCATGCAGATCAATACTCCATGCTTCACTCCACAGACACTCTACAACTTCTTTGCACTCGGGTGATGAAAGCCACAATGTCTCAAACTTGAAGCTTTTCTCATTTCTCGGGTTTCTTCTTGTTTTCTCCGATGTTAACAGTATAGGTGCATGATCGGACTTGATAATCAGGAAGTGTTTTACCTTACACATTGGGAATATACTGCACTAATTCTGATCTTCCAGAAATCTATCCAGGCGAGCTTTGATGTGGATTTCATGTTGCTTCCCCCTATGCCATGTGAAACTATTTCCAGAGAAACCCATATCTTTTAATTGGAAATCTTTGGTGGCCTCTCTAAAATTCTCATATTCCAACACGCTCTGTGTTGACCTTCTATCTTTTCTCTATCAGAAACAATTTCATTGAAGTCTCCCCCCAAAACTTTTGGAGTTTTTGAGGACTCACATATATATCTCATCAGGTCCCATGTTGAAACTCTCTCTCCTATGGCTACCCATCCATAGATACCCATGAAGCCAAAGGTATCTTCCTGACCCTCCTGTCCCACCTCATAGATAAGGTGGTCTGAGAAAGATACCACCTTGACATCATCTCCATTCCACCACAATCTAAGACCTCCCACCCTTCCTACATTGTCCACCCCAAAACTGATTCAAATCCACAACTTCTCCTGAGTATTTCTTGGTCCTTACTTCTAGTCATAGTTTTCTAGATGAAGACTATGTCAGGCATCTCTATCCAGCACCTCGACTTGAGAGAGGTATTCAGTCCAGGGGTGCCCAGCCCCTGGACATTCCAGCACAAGATTTTCAATATCCTTCACGGGTCAGACCATTGCCTTGAGCTGCTACTTGCAAACTTGTAGAAGCTTTAGATTTTGCATTTCTCACACGTTTACTATGTCCCATGTAATATGCATCCCATTCCATTAGTTCAAACTCTTCCATTCTTCCTTGTTTATCCTCATCCTTCGAGCCTGTTGGAAGTGGTTTGAGCTTCTCCACCTACACTACCCCCGCACGTTCATGTGAGTCATTACGTAGGGACTTTCTCTGCCGCACTACATGTTGTTTACTGCTACTCCCTTCACTGAAGCACATGGAACTCCCACCTACTACCAGACTCCAAGCCTTTCCTCGTGTGATTGACTCTTCATCCTCCCTGTGATTGATGGATACCCCCTGTTGGTTTGTATTTGCTATTATGTTTGCATCCTCACCATGTAGCTTGAAAAAGGTTGTGAGATAATCTTCCTCGAGGCTCCTTTTATCATGTATGTTTCCTTAGATGGGCCCATCTTCTTGTTCCTCCACGTTATGAGAATCTGGCGGTGTTTCGAGGAGTTTGTATCTCTCCTTAGATTTCATCTTACCTTTTGCTTTGTTCGTCCCCTATTGCCGGTCTTTCATCGTTGGATCTAGCTATTTTATGCCTTTCTCACCCAAAAACTCTCTCCATGCATGTTCCTCTCATTTCTCAGGCATCATCTCATCTTCTTTGTTTGTTCATGCCTCCCTCTCATTTCTCTACATGTTGGTTTGTTCTTTGTTACTGCTCCCGTCCTCCTTCTACCCTGATCATCGCCCTTCGTCATCCACCCTCTTCCCTATCACAATCAAATTTGTTGTTGTTCTGCTCAACTTGTCCGGGTTAAGAACCTGGGTTTCGTTCTACTTCATCGGCTTCTTGATAAAAGTTTAGCTTCATTCTTCCCTAGCAGGTCTTCCATGATAGGTTTAAGCCACCTCTTCAGCGGTGATGTCTTCCCCCATGGCCCCCATTTTCTGGGATGATCTGATATCTCCTCCTCTTCACCATAGTCTCAGTCTGCATGACCTATAATTCCACATACGTAGCAGTAGGTTGGCAATCTCTCATATTTTATTTCCACGCTAACCATCTTTCCGTCTTTATCTTTGATCTTCTATACATGTTTAATCGGCTTTGTGATATCAATCTAGATTTGTATCTGACGGTATGAATCCCAACTGAGATTTCTCTGATCAATCTTGACCACTTCCCCCATCCTCCCCACCACCAGTTTTAGATATTCATTCGATATGTACCCTAGAGGTAGGTTATAGAAACGGACCCAGAACAAGCAGTGTGTCAATTTTATCTACAACAGAGTGTCTCCTGCTCGAATTTCCTTTGTAACCAATAAGTTGTTATGAAAGTTCCACAGTCCCTCAAGGAGGACCTTCTCCCTATCCCACCAGTGTACAAATTGGATGATGAAGAGGTTTTTTGAAATCTCCCAAAAAGTCCATGCACATGTTAGTGTTCTGGTCATGGTCTGAAAATTTTACGGCCTATTTGTCATCAGTTTCTTGATCAGTGCCAACTCAAGGTGGTCGCTTCTCATACGAATCTCTGTCTTCCCAAAGTCAATCACATCCTCTCCATCATCATCTTCAACATTCAGACTTATGTAGTGTGCACTCAGTTCATCCCACATGAAGGTGGAGGGGACCTGCAAAAGAGACAAGGGGCATCACAGTGATCGCGGAGAGTATAGCTCCCACAATGACGATCATCCAAGGAAACCTAGAGTCTCTAGAGGAAACCTTAGTTAGGTCGCACGATGAGAGTCTTAGCTAGCACAATCTGACCTTGAAATGCAATTGAGGTATGAACTTGAATACTAAAATACACTAAGAATATAACCGCACCCATTAGGTAGGTGGGTATATCTATATATCCACACACACACTTTACATAAAGAACACCTAGTTTCATGGTTCATATACCCATTCATAAGTTTCTTACTGATTAACAAAACCTATATTTGTCAAAATAATCAATCCACAATGCAACCTAGGGCATGGAGCAGACTAGTCAATGAAGTGAACTCAACAAAGAGTCAACATTGTTTTCTCATGTTTTATTATTTCTTAGAATAACAAAATTTTTGTTAGTTAAAATGACAAAGAGAACAATGAAAGAGCAACCAAATTAAGAAATTGTTCCACTTACATGTGATTATGACGGGATGATAATCATAAAATGGAAAAAAAAACATTAGATAATAATAGAATTGGAAAAGGATTATTTTTACAAACTAGACAATCAAGAAAAGACTATTGTTCAGCCAAAGATGTGGCACCTAGTTGGTAAAAGTACAGATGTACAACTAAGAGGCTACAGGTTCAGAACCCTAAGGCCACAGGAGGAATGAATGATCAATTTTTTAAAAAAAAATGGCCATCAATCTTCATAGAAAGTACATAGTTACATCATATGCATAATGTTAGAAATGAAATGATCACCGATCAACTACCTATCTGAGATAAGGTAGAGATTAATACACTATTGAGTCCAATCCAAAGAGAGGTTATTAAATCCTTTTTTGGTATTGCAACTTGGAAGACACCATGTACTGGAAACTAAATAGCAATGGGGGATTTCATAGTGTACATCTATAGGGTATTTGTAGTAGGCTATTCACTTTCTAGTGGCCATTCTGGTTTTGCTAAGCTTGGTAAGACAAATTCTTGGAACCCAATTAACCCACATGATACACAATGAAGATGGAATCACATATGGTCTTGGTATTGGCCTCAAAGTTAAACACTTCTTATAGTGAGCTGCCTCGGGGTGTCTCATAATGAGTAGTGTTAATCACAAATAATGTGTAGATGATGTCAGTTACCCATTCTCTACTAACACTCCGAGAACTATTTTACATATTTTGTTCAATGTAAGGATGTAAATAAAATATAGGTAGAAGAAATAATAATGGAGTGTCTTATGGACACACAATATACAATTGCCAACACCCTCATCTACTGCATATTAGATAATTTAGACTATGATGGGTTGACAGCTTCAGCAGTACAAATGTGGGGTGCCATTAGTAATCACTGAAGGGGTTGATGCAGGTCAAAAAAGATGAGGAATAACATGCACGTATGGACTAGGCACGCAAAAATAATATAGCAAATAAGCAACCACAATAATATCAATTTTTATGCAGAAAACCCCTACAATGTGTGAGGGAAAAACCACGGCGTCAAAGCCCAACGGAGCAATCCACTAATCAACATATTACAATGTTCGTCCAAAGTTTTGACCCAAAACTTGAGGAATATATAACAAATGCAAGAGATACAAAGATTACCCAGATAGTACGTCACTATACCGATAGCCTTCTGAAAAAACACTACTTGCAGAGGATACCCAGAACAAAATAGAAGTGTAATGGGGAACACTCAAAGAAATCGGAGTGGTGTCTGACCCTCCTTCCTTTCCTTCCTTTCTTCCTTTCTTCTTTCCGTCGTTATGAACAGTAACCCTTTTCTTCACGTTAGCGGCAAAAAGATACAAAGGGAGGCAGTTGTTCTAATTAGAGGTTCTCCTTTTTGTGTTTGTGTGATCGTGGGTATTAATACCCTACTTCATGGCAACACAACAGCCCTAACGGGCCTCACCCATCATTGGGATGGAAACAGAAAGGCCTTTGGCCCAACAATCTCCCCCTCCAGCCTAAAGGAGATATTGTACTCATGACTTCTCAGTTGGTGTCTAATTCGATGAGATCCTTACAAGAAATAAGATTCTTTGTAGGAACTGCTTCATCATTATATCAGAAAGATTATCGTTGGTGTGGACCTTCTTCATCTTTAACTAGTCTTCACTGATAGTTTCACGCAACCAGTGGTATCTCAGATCAATATGCTTTGTCTTGGAGTGAAAAGAAGAATTCTTGCTCAAGTCCATGGCACTCTGAACGTCACAATAGATAATATATGCTCATCATGTGTCAAATCCAGTTCTTGCAAGAAATGTTTTAGCCCAATCATTTATTTCCCTACTTCACAAGTTGTGATATATTCTACCTTAGTAGTAGATAAAGCAACACACTTTTGTAATTTAGACTGCCTACTAATAGCTCCCCCTGTAAAAGTGAACAAAAAACCTGAGGTAGACTTCCTATGAGCAAGATCACCAGCTAAATATGCATCTGTGAAACCTATAAGAACTGGCGGTTCCCCTCCAAAGCATAAACAAGCACTAGAAGTACCTCTCAAATATTTGAGTATCCCTTTAACATCATTCTAATGCTCCTTACTAGGGTTAGGTAAAAAATCTGCTAGTCACACCAACTTCATCTGTAATATCAGGCCTAGTACACACCATAGCATACATCAGACTTCCTACTGTAAAAGAGTAGGGTATGTGAGCCATCTTTTGCTTTTCCTACTCAGTAGAAGGAGATTATTTTCTACCCAGTCTAAAGTGACTAGCTAAGGGAGTCTCAACTGGCTTTGCCCCCTTCATGTTGAACTTTTCAAGTACGTGCTCAACATATTTCCCTTATGACAACTAAAGTTTCTTTGCTTTCCTGTCACAACTGATGTCCATGCTAAGAATCTGTCTGGCTGGTCCCAAGTCTTCCATATCAAAAGACAAACAATTCCTTCTTTAGCTTGGCAATCATCTGAGCATCCTTGCCAACAACCAATATATCATCAACATAAAATAAGAGAATAATAAAATTGTCACATGAAAATCTCTTGAAGTAAACACAGTGATCTGCCTCTGTCCTGTGGTAACCTTACTTCAGTATGAAAGCATCAAACTTTTTGTACCACTGCCTTGGTGCTTGTTTTAGACCATAGAGACTTTTCTTCAATCTGCAAACTATGTGTTCTTTACCTTTCACTGCAAATCCTTCAGGTTGTTGCATATAAATCTCTTTCTCTAGCTCATCATGGAGTAAGGTTGTCTTCACATCAAGCTACTCAATATCAAGGTTCAAGCTAGCTTCCAAGCCAAAAACTATGTGAATGGAAGTCATCTTTACCATTAGAGAGAATATCTCATCAAAGTCAATGTCGTTCTTTTGTCCAAAGCCTTTTACGACAAGTCTAGCTTTATATCTCACAGTATTATCACTCCCATCTTTCTTTAGCATGAAGACCCACTTGTTCTTTAAAGCTTTTCTTCCTTCAGGAAGCTTGCATAACTCATAGGTATCGTTTTTCTTCAATGAGTTCATATGATCTTGCATTGCATGCAGCCAATTATCTTTTTCTTGATGAGACTTTACTTCCTCATATCTTTCTAGCTCCCCCTCTGCTGTGATCTGTAAGGCCCTAAACTTGCTTAATGCGTTGAATGAGATTAATTACCATAATTGAATACTTATAACCCTAATTTAACCTTTTGATATGTTTTGAAATCATAAAACAAGCGTAAATTTCAAATTTGGTCCAATTTGGACACTGTTTGAGAAAGTTATGCAATTTTCTGTACATTTTGGACTTTTCTATAATTTACCCATTTTAGGAGTTTTCTTTGTAATTTATCACATACACTATGTTCCTTAGAGGTTATATTATTATTCTTGAGATTTTTTAGCCATGGGGCTCCTATTTGAGCCATGGTTTGAAGGTGTTTTCATCAAGGATATTTTAGGGTTTACCCCTTCATGGATGAGCTACCTTTAGTAGCTATCAACTAATGAATTATGCGATTGGCTGGGAAATTTGATAAATGAAACCTAAGAAGGTATATACAAATAGTGGGACATCTGCTTGTGTGTGTTCTTGTATATTCTTAATAATTTAAAGCGATGGACACTTGGATAGATACTAGAACTTCAACTTTTTCTTTTTGCTTTATCTTAAAGTTCATATACTTATCCCCAAGCACGAAAACGAACCATTTTCTCTCCATCACTTCCCTCCTTATCCCAACCTTGTTCTCCCTCTATTCAGATGCGAATTTTGTTTCCCAAGGAAGAAGAAAGTGGGGAGCTTCTTGGAGAAAGGATCTAAGGTTGAAATTGACTTCATTTAGGGGTTCCTAAAGCTCCTTCCTAGTGATATTGATCTAAAAGTGTAAGTATTACCTTATTTCCTCTGTTTATTTATTTTCTCTTCTTCCTCCTATATCTCTCCAGGTCAGAACCTTGTTGTTCCATGGTGGAAATGACTCTAGAACTCAAAAATCCTTCCTTCTTGTTTCTTTTTCTAGGGTTTTGCTTCTTTGTGGAGAGAAGTGTCTATTTGGCCAAGTTTAGATCTGAATCTAGGGATTTACTGCCTTATTTGCTCGAGATTCTTTCTTTCTGATATCTGACCTACTCTATAGAGGTGAGTTATATAACATTCTTCACTTATATTGCTTACTAGAAGCTTGTTAGTTCATGTTTATGCTTGAATGTGATGATCTAAGCATAGAGAAACCATGTTTGTTTAGAATTACGAATTTTTGTGGCGCTCCCTGTTTTGTTCCAGTTTTATATAAACTTGTAAACATGTGTACAACCTTTCTATGGTGTAACATGATCTAGGACAAGTTGATAGCATCAACCTATGGTGCTAAGCACAAAATAATTGATGGTTCAAATTAGGGTTGTCAAGCTATTTCCTTCCCTATCACACAACCGATGGTCATACCATTCAACAAACAATGGTGTTGCTATATTTGCAACTGATGTTTGTGATCAAGGGTGTCAAATTTATGGTGAAAACCTATGGTCATCCCCTTCAGTCAGGTTTTGTCTCAATTAAACATTTAATTATCATCCACTAAGTATTCTAATGATGTTATCAATCGATGATGATATTGGCTTAATATATGATGGTGTTAACTGAATGTATTACTAATATAGCAACCAATGTTGACCTAATGATCACAATTAATGGTGTATCAGGTCATCACCATATATGATGAATTAGGAATGTAATTGTAGATTTGACTAAACCTTAAACCAATGGTTCCTTGGTTCAATTGATTTAGTGGTTAGACTTATACTTAAATTGATAACCTTGAACAATGAACCTGATCTAATGAATAATATTGGATGCTTCAACATCCAATGGATTAGAATAAATACATGGTATTATATGTGGGTCTTAGTGAAGATAATTCAATGGTTCAATACCATTAATTGGTAGTCTTACCTTTGCCATTATATAGTTATATTTGATAAATCACTATAATAAGTGGATGTGTAACTCCCATGTGATCTAGGTTGTTATCCCTAACCTTGATGTAATTATATGATGTTGATTGGTTATAATCAGACCTCTTGAATGATTAATTTGATAATGAATTACACTCTTCTTGTGTTGAAACCACAATGTAGTACTATTTGAATATCATAGTGCCTTGCCATGTTAATATCTATGGACACATATGTGCCAATGATATTTGGAGCCTTGTTTAAGGCATGGAATGATGATGATAACTTTACTATGAATAATGTGATGGTTTTAATGACCTTTGGGCATGTTTGAAGCCATGATTGAGGTGAAATCCTCTTCATGTTCCAATAAGGGTTAAAACCCTGGAACTTGTGATAAGATATTGGTATCTTGTAATAGTATGATGATAAGTGTGGTCCATTAATTTGCAATGAATGATAGAATGAGGTAATGTGATTAAGATTTATATCTCAAATGTTTTACATCCTTTGAATTTGTTATACATATGCTCTTGTTAGAAAAGAATTAGGATTTGAATGTCTACTTATATGATAAATCCTTAATGCATTCAATTGGAAGTAAGTAATCAAGTGTAACCTTAATCATTTAGAGCCCTGTTTCGTAGAGCCATCTTCAGTGTTAGAACTTACTGGATGGTGAAATGAGTATTCCCAAGGGAAACTCAGAGCGCATACTGTTGAGTATGTGGGGGTGGCAAGTTGAGGATATATCCTTGTCATCCACAATTGCAAGTTATGGAGGATGTCTATGGTCATACCTCTTATATTTGATGTTATTAAGGACAGTTGTGGTTGTACCTCAGATTAGAGGGTTTTGTATACCCTATTTTTTAGTGTCGTAACTTGTACCAAGTACGAACTAGTTGTTATCAATTGACTATATGTCATTGTTGGCAGTTTGACTGGTATGTCATTGCAGTTTACTAGTACTGACTGAGGGGAAGAGATCTTAGGATACCGGCACTCCTAGATCTTATACGGAACTAAATAGCACTTCACAGTGGTCAGTTGGACTTTGAGTGGTACGACTCAAACTCCACAGGGCATAATAATAAAAGATATAATACCAGTCATGTAGTATAATTTCTAGGGTTTAATTTGTATCACATTGGTTGATTAACCCTTGTCTCATCTTTATACTACATAGTTCTTACATGATGCAGACTTATGAAAATTGTGTAATTCTACTTGATGCTACAACTTATTTTCTTAACTTCTTAGTATGCTTAAACTGTTCAATCTGTTCATATTACTTATTCAATACCCTAATTGCTTAATGTATTTACTGTTAATTAATATATTATGATCAATATATGTTGGAGAGAGTTATATCTCTCACTGGGACTGGGTCTCACCCGTGGGTCACCACATTTTTTTAGGTGTTTGCGGGCTACGAGGTTGAGGTCGCACTGTAGAAGAGAACCATCCTGGTGATCGATAGATTCAAAAGGTTGGTTAGTTGTAGATGTTAGTAGTAGAGTCCTAGTGTCGTCCATGTACTCTCAGGTCTAGGTATGGGATTTGTTTTCTAGATGATATACTCGTATTGACACGAGATTTTGGTAGTATGCCAATGTTTGTAAATATATGGCATGTACATGTGAAATATATTTTGTATGCAAGATGTGACTGAGGTCTTTAGACCCATATCTAAATACTTGTTACAATATATGAGAATGGAATGATGGACTTTTTGTAAATGATCTAGAGTTTATTTACATTGTTGAAATTGGTTTTAATTATCCCGCATTTTTTACTATGTGATTAATTAGTAGTTGATTGTGTTTTGTGTTTTGAGTAATCTCATTTATCATGATGAGGTGTCACAGTTAAGTTCATATCAGATCTCTAGGTTTACTGAGTCTAAAGGGACATAGGACTTAGGTTTGAGTCTGTTCTTATGTATCCAACATATCTCACCATAGTTTATGCTTATGCAGATATGTCTGGAGGACATGAAGAACATGTTGAGAGTAACTATGTAGCACGAGGAGGAGGTGTTGGGAGGTAGGAACATGATGAGAGAGTGCCAGAAGCAGGGCCAGAGTATCCCACAATGCCTCATCTAGACCCGACAATAATGGCCAATCCTGAGTTTCAACATATGTTTAGATAGATGATGGCCACAATTACACATATTGCTGACAAAGCGCCAACACCTCAAGCTAGGGCAGCCGCCTCTAATGTGGAGTCCCAAGGTGTCAGGAATACATTTGAACGTCTTAGACGTGTTGGGGCGATTGAATATGCAGGTACTTCTGATCCAACAAATGTTGACATGTGGTTGATTGAGCTGGAAAAGGCGTTCAAAATCCTAAACATCGTTGAAGAAGACAAAGTTAAGCATGCAGTATACTTGTTGAAGGGTAGTGTTGGCCACTGGTGGGCCATAGAAGAGGAGAAAATGCCATGAGTTGTGATAGGATAGGAGGAGTTTCAGAGGGAATTTGTTAGCCGATATTTTCCAGAGACCTACCTAGATGAGAAAATCCCTCAGTTTGAGAAGATTCGTCAGGGAGTTATGACTATCAATGAGTATGAATAAAAGTTAATGGAACTTCTGAGGTTCTGCCCACACATGGCAGCAATGGACAAGGAAAGGATCCGGAGATTTGAGAAGGGTCTGAGTACGGAGTTGACTACTACAACATCAGCCTTGGAGAATAGGGAAATATTTTCCACCTTTATGGAATCTATCAGGAGGATTGAGAGGTCTTCCATAGAGAAGCGTGAAGCTAATGCTAAGAAGCGACCTATGCAGTTTCAAGGGAAATCATATGGAGGCTTTAAGAAGCCAAGGTTTTTCCCACCGCCGTCGCAACCAAGGTCAACCTTCAGTGAATCAAGATCACATGCACCATCACAGTAGACCCCGAGTCGGGGTAGAGGTCATAGTTTTCTACCAATGGGAGCTCGCAGTACCTCATCGGTTTCAGTGACAGTGTCATTTAGGCCATATCAGGACACCAGAACATGTTACAAGTGTGGGCAAGTGGGGCATACAATACCTTATTGCCCTATGAAAGATGAGGAGGTGACTCAACAGCCAAGGCAAAGTCAACAAGGTCCGCAACAATGATAGTTTAGTAGTGGCAGTGGAAGAGGACGTGGTCAGGCATCCCAGGCAGGATCCTTTAGACAAACAAGAAGAGGATGTGGACGGCAGTAGGTGACAGCAAGGTTCTATGCCATGACCTAGCCAGAAGCAGTGAACAATCCATGAGTTGTGACAGGTCAGATGAAGTTATTTCATTCTGATATGTCTGCTTCTTGTTTCGTATCTGTGTTAATAGACCCAGGTGCAACACACTCTTTTATCACGAGAGAGGTGATAGATAGTTGTTATCTACCTGTTAGTCTTAGATCTGATAGCCTACGGCTAGAGACTCCTTTGGTTGATTCTGCTGAGTTGTGGGAAGTCTGCCCTTCTTGTGTTCTTTCTTTCTCTAGACACAACATTCAAGTGAATCTTTTGCCACTTTACATGCATAGTTTTGATGTAATCCTAGGAATGGATACCTTGGAAAAATACAAGGTAGTCTTGCACTGTAGTGATAAACCACTAGAGGGGGGGTGAATAGGGTTTTATGGATATTTTACAATAATTTAACTCAAACAACCACAATTGTGATAATAAGAAGGAGACAAGGTGTTTAGAGTGGTTCCAACCTTAGTAAATACTAAGGCAGTCAATCCACTACCCGGTTGCTTACCCAACTGGGATTTTGAAAGTATTAAATTCTATTACCTCGCAAGGATATTACATAAAATTACAATACTTTCAACACCCTTTGGACAGCCTTCACCTTGAAGTAGTCTCACCAACTTTGAAGCAGCCTTCCTCGAAGTAACTTCAAGCTCCCCCTTGAAGTAGCCTTCCTCTTGAAGTAGCTTCCCCTTGAGACAGCCTTCTAGAAGTAGTCCAAAGATCTCCTTCTTCACCAAGAAGATCAAACTCTCTCCAATCAGCAGCCTCCAACCCTAGGAGTAGCAAGGAGAGTACAAACAATAAGAAAGAACAAGAAAGGAAATAGAAATTACAATTTACCACTTGAAGCACAAGGCTTGATTTCCTATATCAAGCATATTGATCTCCTAACCAATAAGTATGGAAGTGTAGGTTTAGTGGATAGGAGATGCTAGCCTATAGGATACAAATTTGGAGCAAAGGAAATGAGTAGCAAGTACTAGTGTTACTCAATTGCTCAAAACATATTGCCAATTGCAAGTATGAAAGCTCAAGTATTGCACAAGTGTACTTTGGGTGTCCTATGGCTTGTCCTATTTATAGGAATGGCCTATGGATGCTTAAGGACGTTCTAGACACTTTCTAGGGGGTTCTTAGTGCTTAACTAGCTGTTAGGTAACCATTAGTTGCTTTAGCAATGGCTAGTTAATTAACTCTGAAAAGTGCAGACAGAACATATCTCGGTCGAAGAGTTGTCGACCGAGAGTCCTTCTCGGTCGAGGACTTGTCGACCGAGGGACTGTCTGGGGAAAGTGTATATAACGTTCTACTCCAACTCCCAACTACCTTGTCTACTGTGTCTAACGGCTACCTGGGTCTTTCTCGGTCGAAGAGTTTGTCGACCGAGAGTGTCTCGGTCGAGAATTTTGTCGACCGAGATTGACCCTATTTTAATGTTTTAAACCAAGTACCAAGTGTGTGTATGAGTGTGCAGTTGTGACACTATTTTAGGAGATTATCTATATAAGTGTTGTGATTGGCTAGGGAAGATCTAACGCTTGATTTACATGATGTCTAAGTACTTGTACATTATATACTTGTACAAGTTTTTACATTTGTTTACAATCATGATTTAAAGCAATTTGAGCATATAGATCTTCCAAGTTGTTTGTCATCCACCTAAGACCTACAACACTCAAGTAGCAAGTTAGATCCACAAGAATGAAATGTTTTTCATTATCAAAACAAAGGGATTAAATGATGTCCATTTAGCCAATAATTTCCCCCTTTTTGAAGATGACAAACATTTCCAAAATATAAATCAACTAGTCTTTAAAATGAGTTGAGTTTCATACCTGAGATTTACTTTGTGATTTTCTTCTCTTATTTATGAAATGTGTGCTTATTATTCCCAAAGAAATATGGAACATAAAATCCAATTCTGTAGGGAATATAGCAACTTTTAATGTAAAGCCAAGAGATTATGAAACTCATTGATTGAGTTTTTCAAAGTTACCATTTTAAGATTTACATTTATTTCTTCCCCTTTGTCATTTCAAAAGATATCTGTTAAAAATGAATGTAGAAAAACTCCCCCTTAATTTGATATCCCCCATAAAAAGATAACCATCAAATCTTTCGAAAAAGATGTCCATTTGGAAGCCAAAAATAACACGATTAAAACCGTTTTCAAGAAGCACAAATATCAAAGAAAACATCCTCTAAGGGAGTGATGAGTAGTTGCTTCCTTATTTTGTTAAATTAGTCTAGTGGAAGCGGTTTTGTGAAAATATTAGCCAATTGATCTTCCGTATCAACATGATGAAGGGATACATAATTTTTATATATATGATCCCTTAAAAATTGATGACGGATTTTAATATGTTTGGATCGGCTGTGTAAAATGGGATTATGTGCTAAGTTTATAGCGCTTGTGTTGTCACAAAAGATAGGCGTGGATGAAAAAGTAAAGCCATAATCGTTTAACACTTGTTGCATATAAAGCACTTGAGCACAACAAGATCCGGCTGCCATATATTCAGCTTCAGTTGTAGAGAGGATAACCATATTTTATTTCTTGCTAAACCAAGATACTAAGGCTCTTCCTAATAAGAAACAACTATCACTTGTGCTCTTGCGATCAATTCGACAACCAGCGTAGTCGGCATCAGTATAAGCTTTAAAATCCAAGGATTGTCCTTTAGGATACCATAAACCATAACATGTGGTGCCGGCCAAATATCGAAAAATCCGTTTGACGGCTTGAAAATGGGTTTGCATAGGCTGTGATTGAAATCGAGCACAAAGACCAACTGAAAACATGATGTCCGGTCTAGAAGCAGTTAAGTAAAGCAAACTACCAATCATGGCTCTATATAAGGAGTCATCAATAGGTTCCCCATTTTCATCCTTATCAATTTTAGTGGAAGTAGCCATTGGAGTGGTAGCATGTTTGCACTGGTCCATCCCAAAGTGTTTTAAGATTTCATTGGTATACTTTTCTTGTCTTATAAAAATTCCAGCAGGAGTTTGTTTTATTTGAAAACCAAGAAAGAAAGTTAGTTCACCCATGAGGCTCATTTCACATTCGTGTTGCATAATATCACTAAATTGTTTACACAATGATTCATTTGAAGCACCAAAGATAATGTCATCAACATATATTTAAACAACTAGAAAATCAGATGTATATGTTTTGAAAAATAAAGTAGAATCTGAATTTCCAATAGAAAAATCATTATCAAATAGATAGTTCTTGAGCCTTTCATACCAATTCCTAGGTGCTTGTTTTAATCCATAAAGTGCTTTCTTAAGTTTGTATACATAGTCACCTTTTTCTGGTATTCCAAAACCAGGTGGTTGGGAAACATATACTTCTTCTTGGATTATTCCATTGAGAAATGCACTTTTTACATCCATTTGGAAAAGTTTGATGTTTTTGTGTGCAGCTATAGCTAGTAGCATGCTAATGGCTTCAAGTCTTGCTACTGGTGCATAAGTTTCATCAAAGTCTATCCCTTCTTGTTGATTATATCCTTGTGCTACTAACCTAGCTTTATTTCTTACCACTTCTCCTGCTTCATTTAACTTATTTCTAAAAATGCATTTAGTTCCAATAATGGTTTTATCTTGTGGTTTGGGAACTAAGTCCCGTACATCACTTTTAGTGAATTGGTTTAATTCTTCTTGCATTGCCATTATCCAATAGTCATCTTTGAGAGCTTCAGTCACCTTCTTAGGTTCAATTATAGAAACAAATGCCATATTTGCAACATCTTTAAAAGAAGAACGGGTTTTGACTCTATCATTTGGATTTTCAATGATCAATTCTTAAGGATGATCCTTAATGAGTCTAGGAACATATTGTGTCTCAACTTGGTGATTATTATTGTATTGTTGTCACTATCATTTGGTAAGGATAAGTTTTCTAATTGATGAGTGAGGTCAATTATTTCAAGATTTTCATATTGTAGTTCTTCATGAAAGGTAATGTGAATGGATTCCTCAACTTTTCTAAAAATAGTGTTGCAGACTCTAAATGCTTTGCTAGAGGTGGAATATCCCAAGAAAAAGGCTTTATGTGATTTAGAGTCAAACTTTTCTCTATCATCTTTTGTGTTCAATATATAGCATGTTGATCCAAAAGTATGAAAATAGTCAACCCTAGGTTTCTTGGTATATATGACTTCATATGGTGTTTTCTTCAAATAAGAGTGAACATTTACTCTATTTAGCACATAGCAAGTTGTGTTTACCGCTTCAGCCCAAAATGTTTTAGGTGTATTATGTTCAAGCATCATAGTCCTAGCCATTTCTTGTAGTGATCGATTTTTCCTTTCAACTATGCCATTTTGTTGTGGAGTGCGTGGAGCAGAAAAATTGTGAGTGTAGCCTTGAGATGTGCAAAATTCTTCAAATAAATGGTTCTCAAATTCTCCACCATGATCACTCCTAATTGTACATATTTTTTTTTGTAGTAGGTTTTCAATCTTGGAACAAAATTTTATAAAAATTTGAATAGCATCATCTTTGTTTGCAAGAAAGTGTACCCATGTATATCTACTATAATCATCAACAATAACAAAACAATATCTTTTACCACCAATAGATTGTGTCCACATAGGTCCAAACAAGTCCATATGAATGAGTTCTAGTGATCTACAAGTGCTAAGTACATTTTTTGGGTTTAAAAGAGGTTTTAGTCTGTTTACCCAAAGTACATGGTTCACAATTTTTAGTTTGATCAAAAGATAATTTAGGCAAACCACGAACAATATCATATTTAACTAGCTTTTTGATAACATGTGAACTAGCATGGCCCAATTTTCTATGCCATAGTTGTAAGGAATTTTCTTTTGCAAGTAAGCATTTTCCAACTACATATTGCATAGAGTTAGGTCTAAGAATATAAAGATTTCGAACTCTTTTTCCTTCATAAACGACATTTGTAGTATTTTCTATTAGTAACTTACAGCAATTTTTGTTGAATAAAACATCATATCCACTATCACATAATTGACTACCACTTATTAAATTGTGGTGCAAGCCATCAATAAATAAAACATTCTTTATTTCAAGGTTTGTACCAATATTACCTATTCCAACAATTTTACCTTTACCATTGTCTCCAAAAGTGATTGTTCCACTTTTGTTTTCCTCAAAAGTTTGAAATGCCTCCTTGTTGTCGGTCATGTGTTTGGAACATCCACTGTCGACCACCCAATCCTGCATTAAGATGTAGGTTTTGGTACCCATGTGATGGTACGTTATGGTTAGGTACATTTAATGTCAAACTGAACATGTTTTAACAAAGAAAATTGAACAGAACTTCATTCAGTCGACAAAAGTTCGACCGACAGGTGTCTCGGTCGACCAATTTCGATCGAGAAAGTTGTTGTTTTACATATTAAGACTGAATAGAAATAGAAGTCTGTTCGGTCGACCATTTTTCGATCGATTTTTGCTTCGATCGATCTTTTCTCGACCGGAATAGTTGTTGTTTTACTAAGATTTTTTCTATAGATTTTGGTTTGTCACATGTATTCGCTCGGTCGAAGTTTTTCTCGACCGAGAGTAACTCAATTGAACTTTTTGTCGACCGAAAGTATTTCTGTTTGTCTCAGTAATTTGTTTATATCAGTTCTGAATTTAAAATAACACATAAAGCTAATTGTTTAGTTGAGATAAGACATTTTGATTTTCAAAACTAGGCATTAGATCATATCTCAACTAAAATACATTCAGGTCTTCTAAGTTTGAGATTTGGGGACCCAAACTAACTCAGAATCTTTCTTCTTATAAGGGCATGAAAAAGAGTAATGTCCAAGACGTAAACAGAAATGACAAGAAAAAAAGTCAATTTCATTTCTCTTTCTAGGATTTGGGATGGTGTTCTTGGGTACAAACATGATCTTTGTCTTGGATGCTCTTTTAGGTTCATTTCTTTTTGGAACATAGCCTAAGCCTTTTCTTCCATTGTAGCTAGAAGAATATTTCAGAATATTATTAAGAACATCATTCCCCCTTAAGCCATTAATTTCTCTTTGTAGCTTAACAATCTCATCCATTTTCTTATTAATGTCTATCCTTGCTTGATTTAAATCAGATAATAAAGAGCCTCTTTCCTTAACAACATTATCATAATCAAAATGATTACATAAAATGGGTTGAGTCTGAAAATTGTTTAGTTTAGCAAGCAAATCAACCTTTTCTTGAGAAAGAAGATCATGATTCATTTCTAAATCAAGTAGCTTTATATTGCAGTCATCTAAAGATGATTTCAAAGTCAAATTTTCAGAAGCAATATTGTTCTTTTCAGAAGAAAGATCATTTAATTTATCATATAGATCCTCATTTGTTTTAGTAGCCTTCTTTAGTTTCTTTTTGCAGTCAACATACTTATCATGAGTTTCTTATAGACTAACAATTAGATCTTCTTTTGGCAAATCAAGAAGGCTTACCTCTTTAGAATCATCATTATCTTCTTTTACCATGAGCACTCTACATTCTCTTCTCCACTTTCACTCTCACTTGATTCATCCCACGCAGCTTTACAAGCTTTTTCTCCCTTCTTCTTGGATGAGCTTTTCTGTCCTTTCTTTGCTTTAGGACATTCATTTTTGAGATGTCCTTTCTTTCCACATTCAAAGCACCTAGGAGGGGAAGAAGAAGAACCAACAATTTTGTTAGATCTAAATCTTCTATATTTCTTACCATTAACGATTAGAGCTTCTTCTCCCTCTCCATCACATGTTTCATCACTTTCTTGTGTGACGATCTTTGAAGCTTTGAGAGCTATATTTTTCTTTCTTCCTTATTGAAGTTCACGCTCTCGTCGTTCCTCTTCCTCCAAGGTTGCCTCATGTGCTTCTAGGTTGCCAATGAGTTGCTCCATCCTTAGTCGAGTGAGATCATTTGCTTCTTCAATTGCAGTCACTTTGGGCTTGTACTTGGGAGGGAGAGATCTAAGAATCTTTGACACTTGGTCTTCCTCACTAATCACTTTTCCTAAAGCATTCAAACCATTTACAATAGAAGAAAATTTTGCATACATTTCACTAATAGATTCATTTTGATCCATATGAAATTGTTCAAATTTCTGCTTAAGCATTCCGATTTTAGAATTCTTAACCTGAGCAGTTCCTTCATATGTTATTATAGAAAGTCTATGCCATATATCATATTTCGATTCACAATTTGATATTCTATTAAACTCACCAACGGAAATTGAACAATATAGTATACTTACGGCTTTTGCATTCATTTGGGCTGACTTTACAGTATTAGCATCTCAATTTGCATACTCCATTTGAGGAAGTTCATATGGAGTTGATACCATTCTCCATAAGTCCCAGCTGATTCCTTGGAAGTAAAATTTCATCCTCCTCTTCCAGTAGGTGTAGTTAGTTCCATCAAAAGCTGGAGGTCTAGCCATCAGTGTTCCTTCCAAGTTGAGGTTGTTGAGTACCCCGTCACCCATTCTTCAAGACTTTGTTAGAGTTCCTTGAAGCCCTACTCTGATACCAATTGAAAAACCAATAGAGGGGGGGTGAATAGGGTTTTATGTATATTTTACAATAATTTAACTCAAACAACCACAATTGTGATAATAAGAAGGAGACAAGGTGTTTAGAGTGGTTCCAACCTTAGCAAATACTAAGGTAGTCAATCCACTACCTGGTTTCTTACCCAACCGGGATTTTGAAAGTATTAAATTTTATTACCTCGCAAGGATATTACATAAAATTACAATACTTTCAATACCCTTTGGACAGCCTTCACCTTGAAGTAGTCTCACCAACTTTGAAGCAGCCTTCCTCGAAGTAACTTCAAGCTCCCCCTTGAAGTAGCCTTCCTCTTGAAGTAGCTTCCCCTTGAGACAGCCTTCTAGAAGTAGTCCAAAGATCTCCTTCTTCACCAAGAAGATCAAACTCTCTCCAATCAGCAGCCTCCAACCCTAGGAGTAGCAAGGAGAGTACAAGCAATAAGAAAGAACAAGAAAGAAAATGGAAATTATAATTTACCACTTGAAGCACAAGGCTTGATTTCCTATATCAAGCGTATTGATCTCCTAACCAATGAGTATGGAAGTGTAGGTTTAGTGGATAGGAGATGCTAGCCTATAGGACACGAATTTGGAGCAAAGGAAATGAGTATCAAGTACTAGTGTTGCTCAATTTCTCAAAACAGATTGCCAATTGCAAGTATGAAAGCTGAAGTATTGCACAAGTGTACTTTGGGTGTCCTATGGCTTGTCCTATTTATAGGAATGGCCTATGGATGCTTAAGGACGTTCTAGACACTTTCTAGGGGGTTCTTAGTGCTTAACTAGCCGTTAGATAACCATTAGTTGCTTTAGCAACGGCTAGTTAATTAACTCTGAAAAGTGCAGACAGAACTCATCTCGGTCGAAGAGTTGTCGATCGAGAGTCCTTCTCGGTCGAGGACTTGTCGACCGAGGGACTGTCTGGGGCAAGTGTATATAACATTCTACTCTAACTCCCAACTACCTTGTCTATTGTGTCTAACGGCTACCTGGGTCTTTCTGGGTCGAAGAGTTTGTCGACCGAGAGTGTCTCGGTCGAGAATTTTATCAACCAAGATTGACCCTATTTTAATGTTTTAAACCAAGTACCAAGTGTGTGTATGAGTGTGCAGTTGTGACACTATTTTAGGAGATGATCTATCTAAGTGTTGTGATTGGATAGGGAAGATCTAACGCTTGATTTATATGATGTCTAAGTACTTGTACATTATATACTTGTACAAGTTTTTACATTTGTTTACAATCATGGTTTAAAGCAATTTGAGCATATAGATCTTCCAAATTGTTTGTCATCCACCTAAGACCTGCAACACTCAAGTAGCACGTTAGATCAACAAGAATGAAATGTTTGTCATTATCAAAACAAAGGGATTAAATGATGTCCATTTAGCCAACATGTAGTACTAAGGTGGCGACATTCCATGATGGGGATGTACAGTGGATTTTTCAGGGTGATAGGAAGATTCTTCCTACATGTTTGATGTCACCTATGATAGTTGAGCGGTTGATGAGACAAGAATGTGAGGCTTTCTTAGCTCATGTTTTAGATACCAAGGCGGTAGGTCCTAGTATCCAGGAGGTACCAGTGGTGTGAGAATTTGAGGATGTCTTTCCTGAGGAATTTTGTACATTTCCCCTCCTAGAGAGATTGAGTTTGAGATCAATCTTGTTCCTGAAACACAACCCATGGCATAGTCAGCATACAGAATGGCACCAGCAGAGATGCAGGAGTTAAAGAAATAATTACAAGAACTATTAGAGAAGGGTTTTATCAGGCCAAGCACTTCCCCTTGGGGTGCTCCCGTATTGTTTGTTAAAAAGAAGGATGATTCAATGAGGGTGTGTATAGACTACAGACAGTTGAACCAGGTGACAATAAAGAATAAGTATTCTTTATCGAGGATTGATGATCTTTTTGATCAGTTGAGGGGTGCCACTGTGTTTTCAAAGATAGACCTGAGGTCAGGTTACCATCAGTTAAGAATTAAGGCTGATGACATATCCAAGTCAGCTTTTAGGACTAGGTATGGTCATTATGAGTTTGTGGTTATGCTGTTTGGGCTAACCAATGCACCTGTAGCTTTTATGGATCTAATGAATAGGGTGTTTATACCTTATCTTGATCAGTGTGTGGTCGTGTTCATAGATGATATCTTGATATACTCCAAGGATAGTAAACAACATGAGCAACACCTTTGCCAGGCATTGACATTGTTGAGGCAACATCAACTATATGCTAAGTTCAACAAGTGTGAATTACGGTTATCTAAAGTATCTTTTATGGTCCATGTTATATCTGTAAAATGCATTTGTGTTGATCCCAAGAAAGTAGAATCTGTACTAGAATGGGAACAACCAAAGACACCGACAGTGATATGTAGTTTCCTAGGTCTGGCAGGTTACTACAGGAGGTTCATCAAAGACTTCAGTTCTATAGCGTCACCCCTAACTAGGTTAACCAGGAAGGATGTTCCTTTTTCTTGGAATGACAAGTGTCAACATTCTTTCCAACTTTTGAAAGAAAAGTTGACTAGTGCACCAGTGTTAGTACTGCCAGAGCAAGGAAAAGGCTATATTGTCTTTTGTGATGCTTCAAAGAATGGGTTGGGATGCGTGTTGATGCAGGATAAAAATGTGATTTCTTTTGCTTTGCGACAGCTTAAGAAACATGAGGAGAATTACCCAACACATGATCTGGAGCTTGCTACGGTGGTCCATGTCTTAAATATTTAGAGACATTATCTTTATGGAGAAAAGTGTCAGCTCTTCACTAACCACATGAATCTATAGTATATCTTCTCAAAATAGGAGTTGAAATTTGAGACAGAGGAGATGGATGGAGTTGATTAAGGATTATGATTGCACAATAGACTATCATCTAGGGAAAGCAAATGTGGTAGCTGATGCATTGAGTAGAAAGTCATCTTCATCATCAACGGTAGATAATGCACAATTAAATTCCTTGATGTGCCATAAGAGAGATATGCTAGTGTCTCTTCGCCAGATGAATGTACAACTAGAAGTTTCCTTGTTACCAAGATTGTTGGCACAGTTATAAGTGAAACCTACCTTAAGACAACAGATTCACAATGCAAAACAGAATGATACTGTGATATAGAATATCCGATCAGGGATTGGTAGTGAAAAGTATGATGGCTTTCACGAGGCAGATGATGGTACAATTTGTTACCATAATAGGACAGTAATTCCTGATGTTGATGGGTTGAGGAAGATGGTACTTGAGGAGGCTCACTCCTCCATGTATGCAATGCATCCTGGAAGTACCAAGATGTACCAAAACTTGAAAGACATGTATTGGTGGCCAGTTCTAAAGCGTGATGTGGCAGAGTTCTTTGCCAAATGTCCAGTTTGTCAGCAGGTGAAGGCTGAGCACTAGAAGCCTGCATGGACATTACAACCCTTACCAATACTATAGTAGAAATGGGATCATATTACTATGGACTTTGTGGTTGGTATTCCTAGGATAGCCAAGGGTCATGATTCCATATGGGTGATAGTAGACAGATTGACTAAGTTAGGTCATTTTCCGCCAGTTAAGACGATGTTTATAGCAGATAAATTGGTACAAATATATGTTGATGAGGTAGTCTATCTATATGGCATTCCAGTGACTATAGTTTCTGACAGAGGTCTACAGTTTACAAGTAATTTTTTTGAGTGTCTGCATTCTACAATGGGAACACAGCTAAGATTCAGCACAACTTTTCATCTGCAGACCGATGGCCATTCTGAAAGGACTATTTAGACTTTAGATGATCTCTTGAGGGCATGTGCCATGCAATTTCTTAGTAGTTGGGATGTACATTTGACTTTGATAGAGTTTGCGTACAACAATTGCTATCAAAGAAGCATAAATATGGCTCCTTATGAGGCTCTGTATGGGAGACGATGTCGGTCTCCTCTTTGCTGGTATGAGATAGGTGAATATCAACTTTTGGGTCCTGAGCTAGTATATCAGACTACAAAAAAGATTAAAGTGATACAACAACAGTTGAAAGCAGCCTAGGATAGGCAGAAATCTTATGCAGATAATTGACATAGACCACTTGAGTTCCAAGTGGGAGATAGAGTATATCTAAGGTTTCTCCTTGGAAATGTGTGATGAGGTTTGGAAAGAAGGGTAAGTTGGCTCCTAGATTTATGGGACCATACCCTGTCCTAGCTCATGTTGGAAAGGTAGCATATAAGTTGGAGCTACCACCAGATCTACATAGATTGCATAATGTATTTCACATTTTTATGTTGAGGAAATGCCATCTAGATAATGACCAGACAATCCAACCAGTAGAGGTTGAGTTATATGAGGATATCTCCTATGTTGAGGGTCCTGTGTTGATCCTAGATAGAAGGGTGAAAAAGTTGAAGAGAAAAGATATAATACTAGTGAAAATTTTGTGGAATAATCATGGCATAGAGGAAGCCACATGGGAACTAGAGAATGAGATGTGTAGAAAATACCCATCTCTTTTTGTGTAGGATTTCAGGGCAAAATCCTTGTTAGGGGTTTATAAGTTGTAAGGCCCCTAAACTTGCTTAATGAGTTCAATGATCTTAATTACCATAATTGAATGCTTAAAACCCTAATCTAACCATTTTATATGTTTTTAAATCATAAGACAAGCTTAAGTTTAAAAGTTTGTCCAATTTGAACACTGTTTGAGTAAGTTATGCAATTTTCTGTACATTTTGGACTTTTCTACAATTTACCCAATTGAGGGGTTCTCTTTGCAATTTATCACATAAATTATGTTCCTTAGAGGTTATATTATCATTCTTGAGATTTTTGAGCCATGGGGATCCTAGTTGAGCCATGGTTTGAAGATGTTTTCATCAAGGATATTTTAGGGTTTACCCCTTCATGGATGAGCTACCTTTAGTAGCTATCAACTAATGAATTATGTTATTGGTTGGGAAATTTGACAAAGGAAATCTAATCAGGTCTATACAGATAGTGGGAGAGCTGCTTGTGTGTGTTCTTGTATATTCTTTATAATTTAAAGCCATGGACACTTGGAAAGATACTAGAACTTCAACTTTTTCTTTTTACTTTATCTTAAATTTCATATACTTATCCCCAAGTACCAAAACGAGCCATTTTCTCTCCACCACTTCCCTCCTTCGCCCTCTGTTTAGATGCAAATTTTTCTTCTCAAGGAAGAAGAAATTGGGGATCTTCTTGGATAAAGGATCTAAGGTTGAAATTGACTTCATTTAGGGGTTCCTAAAGCTCCTTCCTAGTGATATTGACCTAAAAGTGTAAGTATTACCTTATTTCCTCTATTTATTTCTTTTCTCTTCTTCCTCCTATATCTCTCCAGGTTGGAACCCTATTGTTCCATGGTGAAAATGACTCTAGAACTCAAAAATCCTTCCTTCTTGTTTCTTTTTCTAGGGTTTTGCTTCTTTGTGGAGAGAAGTGCCTATTTGGCCAAGTTCAGATCTGAATCTAGGGATTTCTTATCTTATTTGCTCAATATTCTTTCTGTTTGATATCTGACCTACTCTATAGAGGTGAGTTATATAATATTCTTCCCTTATATTGCTTACTAGAAGCTTGTTAGTTCATGTTTATGCTTGAATGTGATGATCTAAGCATAGAGAAACCATGCTTGTTTAGAATTACAAATTTTTTTGGTGTTCCCTGTTTTGTTCCAGTTCTATATGAACTTGTAAACATGTGTACAACCTTTCTAATGTGTAACATGATCTGGTACAGGTTGATAGAATCAACCTATGGTGCTAAGCACAAAATAATTGATGGTTCAAATTAGAGTTGTCAAGCTATTTCCTTCCCTATCACACAACCGATGGTCATACCATTCAACAACCAATGGTGTTGCTATCTTGGCAACTGATGTTCATGATCAAGAGTGTCAAATTTATGGTTACAACCTATTGCCACCCCCTTAGGTCAGGTTTTGGCTCAATTCGACGTTTAATTATCATCCACTAAGTATTCTAATGATGTTATCAATCGATGATGATATTGGCTTAATATCTGATGGTGTTAACTGAATGTATTACTGATCTAGCAACCAATGTTGACCTAATGATCACAATTAATGGTGGATCAGGTCATCACCATATATGATGAATTAGGAATGTAATTGTAGATTTGACTAAACCTTAAACCAATAGTTCCTTGGTTCAATTGATTTAATGGTTAGACTTATACTTCAATTGATAACCTTGAACAATGTACCTGATCCAATGAATAATATTAGATGCTTCAACATCCAATGGATTAGAATAAATCACATGGTATTATATGTGGGTCCTAGTGAAGATAATTCAATGGTTCAATACCATTAATTGGTAGTCTTACCTTTGCCATTATATAGTTATATTTGATAAATCACTATAATAAGTGGATGTGTAACTCCCATGTGATCTAGGTTGTTATGCCTAACCTTGATGTAATTATATGATGTTGATTGGTTATAATCAGACCTCTTGAATGATTAATGTGATAATGAATTACACTCTTCTTGTGTTGAAACCACAATGTAGTACTATTTGAATATCATAGTGTCTTGACATGTTAATATTTAAGGACACATATGTGCCAGTGATATTTGGAGCCTTGTTTAAGGCATGGAATGATTATGATAACCTTACTACGAATAATTTGATGGTCTTAATGAACTTTGGGCATGTTTGAAGCCATGATTGAGGTGAAATCCTCTTCATGTTCCAATAAGGGTTAAAGCCTTGGAACTTGTGATAAGATATTGGTATCTTGTAATACTATGATGATAAGTGTGGTCCATTAATTTGCAATGAATGATAGAATGTGATAATGTGATTAAGATTTATATCTCAAATGTTTACATCCTTTAAAGTTGTTGTACATATACTCTTGTTAGAAAAGAATTAGGGTTTGAATGTCCACTTGTATGATAAAGCCTTAATGCATTCAATTGGCAGTAAGTAATCAAGTGTAACCTTAATCATGTAGAGCCATGTGTCGTAGAGCCATCTTCAGTGTTAGAACTTACTGGATTGTGAAACGGGTATTCTTAAGGAAATCTCGGAGCGCATACTGTTGAGTATGTGGGGGTGGCAAGTTGAGGATATATCATTGTCATCCACAATTGTAGGTTATGGAGGATGGCTATGGTCATACCTATGATATTTGATGTGATTGAGGACAGTTGTGGTTGTACCTCAGATTAGAGGGTTTTGTATACCCTATTTTCTAGTGTCGTAACTTGTACCAAGTGCGGACTAGTTGTTATCAGTTGACTATATGTCACTGTTGGCAGTTTGACTGGTATGTCACTATAGTTTACTCATACTGATCGAGGGGAAGAGATCTTAGGATACCGACACTCCTAGATCTTATATGCAACTGAATAGCACTTTACAGTGGTCAGTTGGACTTTGAGTGGTACGACTCAAACTCCCCAGGGCATAATAATAAAAGATATAATATCATATGTGTATTATAATTGTTAGGGTTTAATATGTATCACATTAGTTGATTAACCCTTGTCTTGTCTTTATACTACATAGTTCTTACATGATGCAGACTTATGAAAATTATGTAATTCTACTTGATGCTACAACTTATTTGCTTAACTTCTTAGTATGCTTAAATTATTCAATCTGTTCATATTGCTTATTCAATACCCTAATTTCTCAATGTATTTACTATTAATTAATATGTTATGATCAATATATGTTGGAGAGAGTTATATCTCTTGCTGGGACTGGGTCTCACCCGTGGGTCACCACATATTTTTAGGTGGTCGTGGGCAACGAGGTTGAGGTGGCACTGTGGAAGAGAACCAACCTGGTGATCAATAGATTCAGAAGGTTGGTTAGTTGTAGATGTTAGTAGTAGAGTCCTAGTATCGTCCATGTACTCTTAGGTCCGGGTATGGGATGTATTTTCTAGATGATATACTCATATCGACACGAGATTTTAGCAGTATGCCAATGTTTGTAATATATGGCATGTACATGTGAAATATCTTTTGTATGCAGGATGTGACTGAGGTCTTTGGACCCATATCTAAATACTTGTTACAATATATGAGAATGGAATGATGGACTTTTTGTAAATGTTCTAGAGTTTATTTACATTGTTGGAATTGGTTTTAATTATCCCACATTTTTTACTATGTGATTAATTACTAGTTGATTGTGTTTTGTGTTTTGAGTAATCTTGTTTAGCGTGATGAGGTGTCACATGATCAATGACCATTCTGAATCAAAATATTTAGTAGACACCGTTTTCTCTCTTGTAGACCTTCTCAGTTGTGGACCTACTAAATCTACTGCTTGAGGTTGTTCCCCCTACTCAAGAACCTCTTTATCATGGATGTTATCTATACCAAGATTATCCTCTTTCATATCATTGAAAAACCACTAGAGGGGGTGAATAGGATTTTAAAGTTAATTTAATAATTATTTAACTCAAACAACCAACCACAAAAATATTGGACAAGGGGACAAGGATTTAGAGTGGTTCCAACCTTAGAAAATACTAAGGAAGTCAGTCCACTACCCGGTTGCTTACCCAACTGGGATTTTGAAAGAATTCAATTTTATTACCTCGCAAGGACTTTACATAAAATTACAATTCTTTCACCAAACCCTTCGAACAGCCTTCACCTAGAAGTAATTGCACCAACCTTGAAGCAGCCTTCTTGAAGTAACTTCAAGCTCCCCCTTGAAGTAGCCTTCCTCTTGAAGTAGCTTCCCGTTGCAATAGCCTTCTTGAAGTAGTTCGAAGTCCACCTTCTCCACCGAGAAGAACCTTCTCCAATCCGCAGCCTCCAACCCTAGGAGTAGCAAGGAGAATACAAAGGATAAAAGGAACAAGAAGGAAAATGGAAATTACACTTAACCTTTGAAGCACAAGGCTTGATTTGCCTATATCAAGTGTGTAGATCTCCTAACTAATGTATATGGAAGTGTGATTGCTGTGGATAGGAGATACTAGCCTATAGGACACAAAATTAGAGCAAGGAGAAGAATAGCCAATGCAAGTGTTGCTCAATTTCTCAAAACAGATTGACAATTGCAAGCGTAAGCTCAAGTGTATCACAAGTGTAGAGTAGTGAGTTTAGGTGTCCTAAGGCATGTCCTATTTATAGAAATGGCCTACAAGTGCTTAAGGACGTTCTAGACACTTTCTAGGGGGTTCTTAGTGCTCAACTAGCCGTTATGTGTCCACTAATTGCATTTGCAACGGCTAGTTAATTGACCCTGAAAAGTGCAGACAGAACTCTTCTCGGTCGAAGATTTGTCGACCGAGAGTCCTTCTCGGTCGAAGATTTGTCGACCGAGGGACTTCCTGGAGCAAGTGTTTACAACGTTCATTTCCAACTCCCAACCACCTTGTATGCTGGGTCTAACGGCTAGTAGGGTCTATTCTCGATCGAAGATTTTGTCGACCGAGAGTTTCTCGGTCGAAGTTTTTTGTCGACCGATATTTTCTCGATCGACGATTTGTTGACCGAGAATATTACTGACTCAATGTATTCATTTACTAAGTGTGTGTATCAATGTGCAATTGTGATACTATCTTGGGGAATGACCTATCTAAGTGTTGTGAGTGGATAGGAAAGATCTAAATGCTTGATTTACATGATATCTAATTACTTGTACATTATATACTTGTACAAGCATTTACATTTGATTACAATCATGAAAATAAAGCAATTTTATCAAATTTTTCTTCCAAGTCTTTGTTATCCACCACCTTATATGCTTGTTTCTGAAATACTCAAATAGCACGTTAAAACCGCAAGAATGAAATGTTTGTCATCATCAAAACAAAGAGATTATAATAATGTCCAATTTAGACAATAATCTCCCCCTTTTTGAAGATGACAAACATTTCCTAAATATAAAATAAGAAAATATAAATCATATGAGTTTCATACCTGAAGTTTACCTTTTGTTGCCATTCTTGTTTTCGCAAGTGGGTGCTGGCCGAGATATTATGAAACTCATTATGTTTTTGATTTTATATTATTTCTCCCCCTTTGTCATTTCAAAAAGATATCCAAGATAATCATTTTATGCTATGCTCCCCCTTAAAGAGATATTTAATTTAAAATCAAGGGATTAATGCAATCTAATTAATGTTAAATTTAGCCACAATTTATTTCTCAATCATTTGCAAAGGATGTTAAGCCTTGAAATGATATGAGTTCCTTTTAAGTTCATGGCATGTGTGTATTGATTTCTCACCCATTTTACAAGGAATGTTAAGCCCTGAAATGATGTGAGATTCTTTTAAGCTTATAGTAGAAAGTACCTCTAATCAAATGCATGGGATGTTAAGCCCTAATTTGTTTAGAGAATTCCATTAAGAACAATATATATGAATTTTTGTAGATTTATTTGTTTTCATAAAAATTACTTTTAAGAATACTAAGGTCATAACAAGCTTCAAAGTTTTGTAAGCTTCTTAATCTTATAATCAAATTTGTTTTTGTGAGCTCCCCCTTAATCTTATAATTAAGACAATTTAAGATTTTTAAGGTCACAAATGATTTGTAAGATTTGATTTTGTCCTTTTATTAGAACACATTTTTTGAATCAAGATACTAAGGTTGAGTGCAGTAAAAGGATGTACAAAATAAGCATTTTGTCAAGCTTATTTTAGGTCGACCTTGACTACGACCATAGCGCCCCTTGGTCAAATTTGATTTCAACCAAGAGGCAATTTCTGCAGATTTACAGTTTAAGCACTTTCATTGAATTACACATTTATGTTAATATATGTGAAATATACAGTTTTTATGTAATATGATCAAATGTATATTAATTTGAAGCATTTTGAGTGATACCTATTTTGAAGAAGTTTTATCAATTGAAAGCTTGATATAGGCATCACAATGAAGTCTTTGTCTTTAATTTTCCTAAACTGTATGTTTTACATTCATTTTGAATGATATCTCATAATCTTTGCTATAGGTACATAAATATCAATTCCCATTTCTTTTTGTACCCTCATTTTCAGATTAATCATAAGATTCTTTAGAGACATATATCCTTGAAAGCAAGATTAATATCTTAAAATCAAGATTTTGCTTTTGATTTCTTAGAACAAGCAAAGAGATAAAACATTAATATTTTTGTTCTAAGAGACACTGTTTGTCTTGTCATAGCATCATCATTCACAATAATCATTATCTATTATGTCAAGATGCATTTATGCTATGGCATTTTCAATGATCTTGAATAGTATCCATTCATGGTTTGTATATATGCATCACAAATTATTTTAGACAAACCAATGAAACACAATGATCATGTCACAACAAATTATGATAGAAAAGTAGAAGCATATCCATAATACAATGATCAGCATATAAATGCAATAATTATGATCATTTAAGCTAAATTTCAACACACATGGTTCCTATATAGATATACCAAGAAGTACTTAGGAAAAACCATGTGGATTATGATAAAACAGTAACTTCCTTGATTAAACTCATTCATAGTTTTCAGTTTTAAGTCAAACCATGTAGAGGATAATACCAAGATAATCTCATTTATGGTTCATGGATTTTCAAATTTAAGACAAACCATGTAAATGAATATGCTTAATAAACTTTTTCAATAAATGAATAAGGTTTGTTCAAAATCAGTCTTCATAAAACACTTTTGCAATATGTTTAAGGATTCCATATAGTTTTATATCTTAATTCATGATGCAAAATATCAATATGTCTTGTTTCAAAGATGATCTCCAAGATTTGTTCTTGATTAAAGCACTTTTTATTATTGCTGAATTGATAGCAAATAAGAAACAATTTTTTTTTATTTTTTTATTAAGGAAGATAAAAAAAGTCCTAACCACAGCCCCCCATCCTCTCCCGCGTAGGCGACGACGAAGGCGACTGTGAGCTTTAGGTTTCGTATCTCGCCCGGCGGATGGGATTTTGTGGTCCTGGGGTTTCCAGAGTTGGTAAGTCCATCGTGGTGGTGGCCAGTGGCCCAGAGCTGGGGTTATTGCTGCAAATGGAGGACGAAATATCCCGACATTGCAAAGCCCTAAATCTGGACGACGAAGACTTGGCGGTCTTCTCCGAGGAGGATGAAGAGGCAGAGAAAGAACAACTAGAACTCACGCTGGCGGCTAGGCTGCTGACGGAAAGACCATACAATTTCAACGCTTTCCAAAAGACTATGTGTGCGATATGGGGGTTGCGAAGCCAGCCCATATTCAAGCAGATCGAGCATGATGTGGTCATCATCCAGTTCGAGAATAAAGAGGATAAAAGCAAAGTCTTAATAGGCTCACCGTGGAGTTTTGATAATAACATTATTCTCCTCAAAGAAATCAATAGCTCCACTCAACCTTCTGATATGGAGTTCAATGATACACCTATATGGATCAGACTATACAACCTCCCCCTCGGGTACAGATCTGACAAAGCAGTAATGACGGTGGCAAGAAAGGTGGGAACCTTCTGTGAAATCGACGGCAAGGAATCCAACTGGGCCAGAGCCAGAAGGGCGAAAGTGATCATCAACGTGCACCAGCCCCTCAAAACTAAACAGAGGATGATGGACACCCAAGGCAAGGTCATTGAGATCGATATCCGATATGAACGGCTGCCAAATTTCTGCTACGGTTGCGGCCGGATAGGACACATACTAAAAGATTGCAGGAGTAAAGAGAAGGGGGAAGAAGAAATGTGGGGCAGCTGGATACGGGCATCACCAAGGAAGCAAATCAGAAACGAGTTTGAAACTTCAAGCTATGAATCAAGTAAAAGAAATCTGCAGAGGGGAGGGAGGCCAAATGAGAGAAAGGAAGAGAAGAACACAGGAAAAGTTCCGGACACACGAGTAGAGAAGAAGGCAGGCAGCGATGAAGGGCAAACAGAAAATGAAAGGCACCAAGGCAGTACGCAGAAGGAAAGCCTGAGAAAAGAAGGGGTCACAGAGATTAAACAAACAGGAAAAGCAACCTCCACATGGGACATCGACAACCTGGACCCCCCACAGCAAGGAAACAACCAAAAGAAGACTCCCGACAGCTCCACCGACGATCACGGGTAGAGTAAGAAATCACATGCTGGAAACCCCATCCTACCTCTATTCCAAACATTAATATCCTCTCTTCAATGCCCTCCAAGGACCAATAACTCCCCACCCACCGTAGAAGATCAAGGCCCAAGGCAAAAGGAGTTAAACAATAAAGCACAAAAGGTTACTGACAGCGGGCCACAAAGAAGACAGAACAAAGAAAAGAATACTGAGACGGGGAAGGACCGCCAAAGGGGTAAATTCAAGAAAGTGGAAAGGGGGACCATTACACGCAGCCAAAAGGTGGACAGAGATACAATAAATGAATCAAAAAAAAAGAAGAAAACAAGGGGAGCTGGGCCAACAAGAAAATCTGGAGGAAGATAGGGCAATAAAAAGGAACAGAACAAATGAAGACATGATGGTGTGGAAAGCCTCTTCCAACCAAGTAACGGGTCCTGAGTGCTCTCAGGCCCGTGAAGAGCAATGAAACTCCTAAGTTGGAATTGCCAGGGGTTGGGCAACCGTGGCACGTTCCGAACCCTCTGACGGTTATGTTGGAGGGAACGCCCGGATTTTGTGTTCCTCATGGAAACCAAGATCAAGGACACAGAGTTGACAGAAATACGGAAAAAATGCGGCTTTGATAATGGCGTTAGACTTAGTAGTAAGGGACGGTCAGGAGGTCTGGGCTTCTGGTGGAATGAACAAAAGGTTTCGGTGGTCTCGTACTCACAACATCACTTTTGTACTATCATTGAGGGAAACAAGGACATACCTAAGTGGCGTTGCATAGGTATCTATGGCTGGCCTGAGAGGCAGCATAAAACCAAAACTTGGGAGCTGATGATTAAGTTAAATCAAGAAAACGACCTTCCTACTGTTTTCATTGGTGATTTCAACGAAATAACAAACCACAATGAAAAGATGGGGGGAAACCTACGGGAGGAAAAGTATATGAATAATTTCAAGGAGGCTATCGACACATGCGACTTGGCTGAAATTTCTTTTAAGGGCAACCCTTTCACCTGGTTCAGAGGCAAAAAATGGGGTACTGCTATCAAAGAAAGGTTAGACCGCGCCTTAGCAACTTTGACGTGGTGTGCCATTTTCCCAAATGCAACCACTCACCACCTGCTACGCCACAACTCTGATCATGCTCCCATTTTGCTCCACAAAGGGGAAAATGTGTCCTGGAATCAGAGGAAAAGTTGTTTCAAGATGGAACATTTCTGGCTGGAGGAACCTAGTTGCACGGAGATCATTCGCAACAGCTGGAATATGAATAATAATGTTGATTTGTCCCAAAAAATCACAAATTGCACCAACCATCTAAGAGAATGGGCAAAGGAAAAGTTCGGGCAGATTGAAAAGAAGTTAAGAACTGCTGAAAAAGATTTAGAGCGGGACCAAGGCAAGGCGATGACAGAAGAAAACATTGCTCATTGTCGGATTTTGAGTGAGGAAATTAATGAGCTACTGAAACAGAAGGATACTTACTGGTTTACAAGAGCAAAGATTAAAGAAATAAAAGATGGGGATCAGAACACTTCCTACTTCCATAGCAAGGCTACCACAAGAAGAAGGAGAAACCATATCAAGTGCCTAAAAAATGAGAATGGAATTTGGAAACATGATGAAAAAGAGATTGCAAACATTGTGACTTCATACTACAACAACTTGTTCTCATCACAGAGGGGTGATGACCCTAGTCTTGCTCTTGCGGGTATTAGTAAGGTTATTGATGCTGATATGAATGAGTCTCTGGAAAGGGAACCTGATGAAGGTGAAATCAAAAAAGCCCTCTTTAATATTCATCCAAACAAAGCCCCAGGTCCTGACGGCCTCCATGCTAGCTTCTTTCAAAGACATTGGGAGATTGTTGGGGAGGATATAGCTTCGTACATCAAAGGGTGGTGGAAAAATGAGATCTCTATTAATGATATAAACAAGACCAATATTGTTCTTATCCCAAAGTGTAAAGACCCTGAGGATATCTCCAATTTTAGACCCATTAGCCTGTGCAACTCAGTCTACAAGATTATATCCAAAGTTAGGGCTGCTAGAGTAAAGCCTTTTCTAGACAAGATCATCTCGCCCAATCAAAGTGCTTTCATCCCTAGCCGTCTTATCACTGATAATGCCCTCATTGCTTTTGAAACCTTTCATGCTATGAAAAGGAAAAATAAAGGAAAGAAGGGGCAGATGGCAATCAAGCTGGATATGAGCAAAGCTTACGACCGTGTGGATTGGGAGTTCATCATCAATGTTTTGGAAGCCTTTGGGTTCGGGAAACAGTGGTGTAAGAAAATTTATGAATGTATAAGTACTGTCTCCTTTTCTTTTATTATTAATGGTTGTAAAAGGGGTCTTATTAACCCGAAAAGAGGGCTCCGCCAAGGCGACCCCATATCACCTTACCTCTTCCTCTTTTGTGCAGACGCCCTCTCTAACTTGCTCATTAGAGCAGGTTTAGAGAAGTCCATATCAGGGGCAAAGATCTGTAGAAAGAGCCCTACGGTCACCCACCTCTTCTTCGCCGACGATAGCATTCTCTTTGTGAAGGCGACTCTCCAAGAAGCCGATAAAATAGCTTCCTCATTAAGCTACTACGAACGCGCTTCAGGACAGAAGATAAACTACGACAAGACGGAGATCACCTTCAGCAAGAATGTCACCGAGGAAAGAAGAGCCCAGATCCTAGACGTTCTTAAAGTCAAAGGGGTGGAAAAACATGAAAAATACCTTGGCCTCCCTACCATCATAGGCAGATCCAAAAGGAAGGTGTTTGGCGACCTCAAAGAAAAAATACGAAAGAAGATCAACGGATGGAAAGAAAAAATGCTAAGCCAGGCGGGGAAAGAGATTTTGATCAAATCTATAGTGCAGGCTATACCTTCGTATATGATGGGTGTTTTCAGGCTGCCGGATGCTACAGTTGACGATATAACAAGTATGCTTGCAAACTTCTGGTGGGGTAGTAAATACGGGAAGAGGAAAATGCACTGGTTGTCATGGGAGAAGCTGTGCAATTCTAAAAAGAATGGTGGCCTGGGCTTCAGGGACCTCAAGGTTTTCAACACAGCTCTACTGGCGAAACAAGCCTGGAGGCTTCACAATGATCCAACTTCTTTGGTGGCTTCCATCCTCAAACCAAGGTACTACAAAAACTATGATTTCTCTGAAGCGGCTAGAGGGTACGATCCTAGCTACTCTTGGCGCAGCATTTGGGGCGCAAAGGCTCTGTTGAGGGAGGGACTGAGATGGAATACTAACAGGGATTCAACAACAAACATATGGCTCGATGACTGGATACCTTTGAGACAGGGGGTCGGTGTTTTGAAAGAGGATTTTACGGGTTATATTCCTACATCTGTCAAGGAGCTCGTATGTCCTGTGAGTAACCAATGGGACATTAGTTTGCTGGAGAAGCTTCTAGTGGAGGTACAGGTTGATGCTATATGAAAAATCCTTGTTTCCTTTTCCCAACCAGCATCAAGATACTGGTATCCCAACCGGGATGGCCTCTTCACAGTGAGGTCGGCCTACTGGCTTGGTTTTAACGGCCATAAATCTGCTGCACAGAACAACTGTTCTCCCCTCCAGACGGAGTTGTGGCCCGCGATTTGGAAGATGAAGTTGCCACCAAAACTAAAACACTTCCTTTGGAGGTGTGTTTCAAATCAACTCCCTGTGCTATCAAATCTTAAGGGACGCCATGTGCTCCAGACAGACCTGTGCGAGATTTGCAAAACAGAAGCTGAAACAACTATCCACTCTCTGCTCCATTGTACCCATGCCTCGACTATTTGGAACTCGGTGCATCTTCAGCCTATCCTCTCAGGAATCCCGACACACCACTTCAGTGAGCTGCTGCTATGGTTCATCACTAAAGGGAATGAGGAATCCATCATCCTTTTTACTGCTTCCTGCCTTTCAGCCTGGATTTGCAGAAATAAGGCTTTGTTTGAGAGCTGTCTGCCCCAACCTCTCATTACGGCGCATGGGATCCAGCACTGGGTTCAGTCTTTTAAAGATGATTCCTACTCCTCGGGCCCCCAGCAGCTTCTGTCCTTACACGACTCAACTGCAGATGGCGGCCTCCTTCGCAGGGATACATAAAGATTAATGTGGACGCTGTGTTCTTACCGCACAGCATGATCAGTGTGGCGGCTATTTACCGTGATCATAATAGCAAAACGTTGTTGATGGCTGCCAAGACCTTCAGTACTGGATGGGATGTGATCACTGCTAAAGCCTACGCTATCCGTTATGCCTTAGAAGTAGCCCATGATAGGGGTTTGGATCTTATTGAGGTCGAAACTAACGCCCTGAACGTATATAACAGAGTTACCAATGTTGTTCATGGTGCCAGCCCGATGATGGTGATGTTTCAGGAGATTAGATCAGCTACTAAGTTTTTCTCTTCAGTTATTTTCTCTCATACCTACAGAGAAGGAAATGATGCAGCTCACTCTCTGGCTAGACTAGGAGTGGGAAGTAGTCTGGGCACGATCTTCACTAGTTTGTTCCCGATCAAGCTATGTGAGCCTTTTGTAGCTAGTTGTTAAACTAATACAAAGGGCTTCAGTTATCAAAAAAAAAAATAGAACATATTTTCCAGACTTGTGCTCGGTCGAACAATTTGTCAACCGAATTATTTTCGGTTGAAGTATTTCTCGACCGAGAATGTTTCTGCAGATTTTATTCAGCAATATGTATGTTCTAGTTTATGTGTTGTAATACTTTGTTATTCAATTGTGTGAAGTTGAGATAGATATAAGGTTACTCAATTCAAGATTATTGATCATATCTCAGACTTAATTAGTGCATATACATTTTGATGTCACAATGATATTTATTCTTTTGATTTTCTTAGAACAAATTATCTTTATCATTCTAATGGAAAATTTAAGATAGACTATTTATGCTTAATCATCAAGAAAGTAGCAATTGAAATTTGATAACATTTGAATTTTCAAAGAAAGCATAATCAATTTCAATTTGCATATAGATCAAAATTTTACAAGTTGTGGTTTGCATCAAGTTTAATAGGGATGTTATTAACATATATGTAATGATGCAAACTACTAATATGCTTGAGAAATTTGTCTTCAAGATATGTGACTTATTTTTCCAATCAAGTATGTCTACTTGTAGTAAGAGTAAAGATTTCAGTATCATTTTTCTTTGCAAGCATCATTTTTGCAGCAATTTTAGTAAAATCTATCTTTTTCTCTTGTATACTTGATAATTTAATCACGAAAAGTATTTTGTTTTGATGCTCATATATTCTTCCTTTTGATTTGGATCATTCAAATGTTTAAAGCACAAGAATATATAAAGTTCATTATATGCTTAAGTTGATTGTGATTTAAGTGTCTTTTATTTAAACAGTCTTGCCAGAGTTTTACTCGGTCGAAAAAGTTTTCGACCGACATTGTCTCGGTCGACAATTTCTCGACCGAAATTGTTACTGTTTCTGTATTGTTTTCAGTAATTGTTTCTAAATAAAACATATATCACTTCCAATTCAATTATGCAATTTAAAGCTCAGTTTAGTTGAGATAAAAACATATGAATATCAAGGCAACATTTTGATCAAATCTCAACGAATATTATTTAAATCTTTAGATTTTAAGAACTCTAATTAAGACAAGTTTTCAAGGATGTGTCTCTGCATATTTGTAGATTTATAAATTTTAATTACTTGAATCAATTTGTTATTTCATTATGTTAAGTTGAGATAGACATAGAGATATACAACTAGAGTCTTTGGTCATATCTCAACTTAAATTTATTCATTTAGTTTGGGGGTTTTGGAACCCATACTAACTCAACATCCTTTTTCTTGTATGGACATGAGAAAGAATAATGTCCAAGACGCAAATAATAGTGACAACATATGGAATCAACCTCATATGTCTTTCTATGATTTTGTTTAAGGTTTTTCTTGGGTATGTATTTGCCTTTGGGTACATACATAGATTGACTCTTTGGCACTTGTGTTCTTCCCCAACTAGGTTTTTGATAAGATTTTCCTTTAGACTCATATCCTAGTCCTCTCCTTCCAATTTGATGATAAGAATTATTTAAAATTTTATCAAGAGTATCATTGTTACTCAAACTATTAACTTTTTGTTGCAGCTTAACAATCTCATCCATTCTTTTATTTATGTCTAACTTTGCTTGATCTAGATTAGATAACAAGGAATCTCTTTCTTTCACTATAGTATCATAATCTAGATGTGTACACAGAACAGGTTGTTTTTGAAGATCATTTACTTGAGTTTGCAAATTTAACTTTTCTAGAGAAAGAAGATTGCAATTTGCTTCTACAGATTTTAGCTTAATTTCATGACCTTCAATAACCTTTTTGAGATCTTCATTTTCAGATGTAAGAGCAAGAAGCTTAGCATGTAACTCATCATTTGCTTTATTAGATTTCTTCAATTTCTTCTTGCATTCAATATATTTATTATGTGTATCTTCAAGACTAGCAACTAGCTCTTCTTTAGATAAATCAAAAAGGCTTACCTCTTCTTCTTCTTCTTCACTTATTGTAGCAATAAGGCATTCTTTATGTGTATCTTCCTTCTTTGACCTCCATGGGCAACCAAGTGTTGTGTGGCTTGTTCCTAAGCACCAACTGTAACTTGTTGAAGATTGGTCCATACTTTTTCTTTGTTTGCGGTTGTAGACACCACCACCCTTCATACTTCAAGACTCGATTAGAGCTCCTTGAAGCCTACTCTGATACCAATTGAAAAACCACTAGAGGGGGGTGAGTAGGGTTTTAAAGTTAATTTAACAATTATTTAACTCAAACAACCAACCACAAAAATATTGGACAAGGGGACAAGGATTTAGAGTGGTTCCAACCTTAGTAAATACTAAGGAAGTCAGTCCACTACCCGGTTGCTTACCCAACCGGGATTTTGAAAGAATTAAATTTTATTACCTCGCAAGGACTTTACATAAAATTACAATTCTTTCACCAAACCCTTCGAATAGCCTTCACCTAGAAGTAATTGCACCAACCTTGAAGCAGCCTTCTTGAAGTAACTTCAAGCTCCCCCTTGAAGTAGCCTTCCTCTTGAAGTAGCTTCCCGTTGTAATAGCCTTCTTGAAGTAGTTCGAAGTCCACCTTCTCCACCGAGAAGAACCTTCTCCAATCCGCAGCCTCCAACCCTAGGAGTAGCAAGGAGAATACAAAGGATAAAAGGAACAAGAAGGAAAATGGAAATTACACTTAACCTTTGAAGCACAAGGCTTGATTTGCCTATATCAAGCGTGTAGATCTCCTAACCAATGTATATGGAAGTGTGATTGTTGTGGATAGGAGATACTAGCCTATAGGACATGAAATTAGAGCAAGGAGAAGAATAGCCAATGCAAGTGTTGCTCAATTTCTCAAAACAGATTGACAATTGCAAGCGTAAGCTCAAGTGTATCACAAGTGTAGAGTAGTGAGTTTAGGTGTCCTAAGGCATGTCCTATTTATAGAAATGGCCTACAAGTGCTTAAGGACGTTCTAGACACTTTCTAGGGGGTTCTTAGTGCTCAACTAGCCGTTATGTGTCCACTAATTGCATTTGCAACGGCTAGTTAATTGACCATGAAAAGTGCAGACAGAACTCTTCTCGGTCGAAGATTTGTCGACCGAGAGTCCTTCTCGGTCGAAGATTTGTCGACCGAGGGACTTCCTGGAGCAAGTGTTTACAACGTTCATTTCCAACTCCCAACCACCTTGTCTGCTGGGTCTAACGGCTAGTAGGGTCTATTCTCGATCGAAGATTTTGTCGACCGAGAGTTTCTCGGTCGAAGTTTTTTGTCGACCGATATTTTCTCGATCGACGATTTGTCGACCGAGAATATTACTGACTCAATGTATTCATTTACTAAGTGTGTGTATCAATGTGCAATTGTGATACTATCTTGGGGAATGACCTATCTAAGTGTTGTGAGTGGATAGGGAAGATCTAAACGCTTGATTTACATGATATCTAATTACTTGTACATTATATACTTGTACAAACATTTACATTTGATTACAATCATGAAAATAAAGCGATTTTATCAAATTTTTCTTCCAAGTCTTTGTTATCCACCACCTTATATGTGTGTTCCTGAAATACTCAAATAGCACGTTAAAACCACAAGAATGAAATGTTTGTCATCATCAAAACAAAGAGATTATAATAATGTCCAATTTAGCCAACAATCATCATGTGGGATCTCATCATCCTCAACATCATCTGCATCAGCATTCTGTTGGACTGGAGAGAGAACTGACACATCAATCACAATATCATCTTTTACCTACTCAGGCTTTGTTGTCAATGTATCAAAAACCATCTGGTCCTCAATGAAAATCACATCTCTGGATATGATTATCTTCTTTTTTTCTGGGTCCCAAAGTTTGTAGCCAAATTGCTCATCACCATAGCCAACAAAAATACAAGGCACAGATTTGTCATCAAGCTTCTACCTCTTATCCTTAGAAACATGTGCAAATGCCTTGCACCCAAACATTCTAAGGTGAGAATAAGAAGTCGGCTTCCCGGTCCACACACTCTCTGAAGTGTCAAAATCTAAAAGAACTGATGGTGATCTGTTAATCAAGTAGCAAGCAGTGTTTACAGCCTCACCCCTGAACTCCTTAGGTAGCTTTGCATTCTTCATCATGCATCGGACTCACTTCATAATGGTTCTATTCGTTCTTTCAACCAAACTATTGTGTTGTGGGGTACCGGGAACAGTCTTCTCATGCCGTATGCCAGATCCTTCACAGTAAGACCTGAACTCCTTAGAAGTATAGTCACCTCCATTGTCAGAACGAAGAAACTTAAGTTTTTTACCTGTTTCCCTTTCAACCATGGCATGGAACTTCTTAAAAGTATAAAAGACATGATCTTTCCTCTACAAATAGTAGACTCACACTTTCCTAAATGCATCATCAATAAAAGTAACAAAGAATCTACTTCCACCCAAGAAGTTAACTTTCATAG